>SJYX01016172.1:202617-248881 GCA_006410675.1 Oreotragus oreotragus
GGGAGTTGGTGATAGACAGGGAGGCCTGGCATGCTGCGATTCATGGGGTTGCAAAGAGTCAGACACGACTGAGCCACTGAACTGAACTGAAGGTGGATGAACCTAGAGCCTATTATACAGAGTGAAGTCAGTCAGAGGAAAAACAGATATGGTATACTAATGGCACAGATATGGAATTTAGAAAGATAATTCAGCCTATTATACAGAGCAAGATATCAGAAAGAGAAAATCAAATAGTGTATATGAACACATATATACGTAATTTGGAAAGATAGTGTTGATGAACCCATTTTCAGGGCAGCAAGGGAGACACAGACATAGAGAAAAGACTCGTGGACACAGTGGGCAAGGAGAGGGTGTGACAAACTGGGAAAACAGCCCTGACATTGTAAACACACAGCCATGTGTAAACACACAGCCAGTGGGACGCTGCTGCACAGCGCAGGGAGCTCAGGCTGGCACTCTGTGATGACCTAGAGGAGCGGGATAGGGGGAGGTGACGGGAAGGCTTTAGAGGGAGGGGAGGTGTGTATACCTATGGCTGATTCATATCGATATATAGCAGAAGCCATTAAAGCAATTATCCTCCAGTTAAAAATAAATACATTTTTAGAAAGATCCCATATGATGCACGGAAGATCCTGAGTGCCACAACCAGGACCCAAGACAGCCAAATAAATGAATAAAGTTGAAATGCAATGCAAACCAATCCCCTAGTCAGTCTTGTCCCTTCTGTTTGAATTTATACATGTTACTGAACACCTGCTCTCCACCAGGCTGAGCCCTGGACCCTGCCTGCAAAGAGCTCACCATCTCATCACAGAGATGAGGCCCCGGCCAGGAGACCACACAGCCCCAGCTGGGAGGGCTCAAGAGTTCTGGTCTGAGCTGATGTGCAGGAGGAAGCCATGGACAGTATGAACCCATTTTCAGGGCAGCAAGGGAGACACAGACATAGAGAAAAGACTCGTGGACACAGTGGGCAAGGAGAGGGTGTGACAAACTGGGAAAACAGCCCTGACATTGTAAACACACAGCCATGTGTAAACACACAGCCAGTGGGACGCTGCTGCACAGCGCAGGGAGCTCAGGCTGGCACTCTGTGATGACCTAGAGGAGCGGGATAGGGGGAGGTGACGGGAAGGCTTTAGAGGGAGGGGAGGTGTGTATACCTATGGCTGATTCATATCGATATATAGCAGAAGCCATTAAAGCAATTATCCTCCAGTTAAAAATAAATACATTTTTAGAAAGATCCCATATGATGCACGGAAGATCCTGAGTGCCACAACCAGGACCCAAGACAGCCAAATAAATGAATAAAGTTGAAATGCAATGCAAACCAATCCCCTAGTCAGTCTTGTCCCTTCTGTTTGAATTTATACATGTTACTGAACACCTGCTCTCCACCAGGCTGAGCCCTGGACCCTGCCTGCAAAGAGCTCACCATCTCATCACAGAGATGAGGCCCCGGCCAGGAGACCACACAGCCCCAGCTGGGAGGGCTCAAGAGTTCTGGTCTGAGCTGATGTGCAGGAGGAAGCCATGGACAGACCATGCCTGGTGGGAAGAGCAACACACACGAAGTCTGGTGCCAAAGGGCCCCACGTGCACACTAAGAACCAAGGGCGGCTGGAGATGCTGCAGGAGAGGGGGCAGGCTGGGGAGGATGCAGAGCCGGCCAGAGGGGCTCTGGGTGCGTGTTCATGAGCCTGCACTCCACCTTGCAGAGCCACCAAGGAGCTCTCTACTAGGGCTGAGGCGGCCAGCTTTCCATGCTGCTTTTTGGCTGTGCTGAATCTTCACTGCTGCTCGGGCTTTTTTCTCTGGTTGGGATGAGCAGGGGCTACCCTTCAGTTGCAGGCCTTGGGCTTCTCACTGCAGCGGCTTCCCTTGTCGGGTGCATGGACTCTGGAGCACAGGCTCAGTGGCTGTGGCGCATGGACTTAGTTGCTCCGCGCCACGTGGGATGGTCCTGGACCAGGGATTGAATCCATGTCTTCTGCTTCGCCAGGTGTATTCTTTACCACTGAGCCACCAGGGAAGACCCACCAGCTTTCCATTTTGGAGTGAGCACTTGGATGCCTGAGAAGAGGATGAAACGGAGACTGGGTGTACTAGCAATGCCATAGCCCAGAGGACCACAGCAAGTAGGTGTGGAGAGATGGGTGAGCTATGAGATGCACAGTACTGAAGCAGATTAAAAAGCACAGGTCTGTGCAGCAGTGATCAGAGGGTCAAAAGGAGGAGATGGAATTGGTTTTGAAGATTCTCACTGGGATCAGGTGTTTATCTGAATGCCTGCCGTATGTCCAGAAAGTTGTTATCTCACAGGTTCCTCTTCAAGTCCAAGATGGACCTTGACAATGGGCCCAGGATTGAGACAAAGAGACAAAGGTCAGCCTTGAGCACGTACGCTTATTGCCAAGTGTCATGTGAGAGCTCCTAGAAAACAGTCTAACTCCTATTGACCTTCCCATGGACTTCCCAGATGGCTCATCAGTAAAGAATCCGCCTGTAATGCAGGAGACGCGGATCGGTTGGGAAGATCCCCTGGAGGAGGGCATGACAACTCACTCCAGTACGCTTTCCTGGGAAATCCCATGGACAGAGAAGCCTTTTGGGCTACAGTCCATGATGTCCCAAAGAGTTAGACAAGACTGAACATGCACGCAGATGCAAAACTCACAAAACCAGTTTTCTGCCTAAAGTCTAATTCAAAATATACAGAAGCCTGGAATGAAATATAATTGTGATGAATACTTACTGGGATGGTCGGTATGATGGGTTAACTTGATGGGGTAATGGAGGCCCAGAGAGCTGGTGAAACGTATTTCGGGGTGTATCTGTTGAGGGTGTTTCTGGAGGAGACTGGCCTTCAAATGGATGGATGGAGTTAAAAGGACCACCCTCAATGTTGCAGTGAGAAGCATCCCATCCATTGAATGTCTACAAAACAGAAAGACAGAGGAAGGGTGAGTTTTCTCTCTGCTTCACCTGGGAAACCCATCTTCTCCTGCCCTTGGACGTGGGTGCTCCCAGTGCTCAGGCCTTCAGAATCCAACCAGGCTGTCACTTCAGTGGCGTCCACCTCTTTGCAACCCTATGTATAGCACAAGTGTGTTCCATTATCTTGTAATAACTTGTAATGGAGTATATTCTATAAAAATACTGAATCACTGTGCTGCCTGAAACCAATATAATACTGCAAATCAACGNGAAGCATCCCATCCATTGAATGTCTACAAAACAGAAAGACAGAGGAAGGGTGAGTTTTCTCTCTGCTTCACCTGGGAAACCCATCTTCTCCTGCCCTTGGACGTGGGTGCTCCCAGTGCTCAGGCCTTCAGAATACAACCAGGCTGTCACTTCAGTGGCGTCCACCTCTTTGCAACCCTATGTATAGCACAAGTGTGTTCCATTATCTTGTAATAACTTGTAATGGAGTATATTCTATAAAAATACTGAATCACTGTGCTGCCTGAAACCAATATAATACTGCAAATCAACTCCACTTCAATTTAAAAAGAATCCAACCAGGATTTATACCACTGCCCACTCCCCAGCCCTCAATCCCCCAATAGTCAGGCCTTCAAATTTGGACAGGGTTACACCATTAGCTTTCCTGGCTCCCAGTTTGCTGACAGCAGATCAAGTGACTTCTTGGCCTCTGTAACTGTGCTAGCCAATTCCTAAGTAGGTCTGCTCTTACCTGTATATGCATATATTCAATTGTTAGGTTTCTCTAGAGAAACCTGAGTAGCATACTCAGGACACGTGTTAGTTGCTCAGTCACGTCTGAATCTTTGCGACCCCCATGGAGTGTATCCTGCCAGACTCCTCTGTCCATGGGACTCCAGGCAAGAGTACTGAAGTGGGTAGCCATTTCCTTCTCCAGGAGATCTTCCTGACCCAGGATTGATGCTAGGACAAACTACATACAATCCCTATATTAGATTAGGAGGAAATGGAAGCCCACTCCAGTATTCTTGCCTGGGAAATCCCATGGACAGAGGAGCCTGGTGGGCTACAGTCCTTGGTGTTGCAGAGTCAGCCATAAATGAGCACACACACATGCATTCATGTTTTAAGTTTTTAGAGAATGTAATGAGAACACTTCTCAATTTGTTTTATGAGCCAGGTAAATCATGATAACATACCTGGCAGGGATATTACACTTAAAAAAATTACAGGCAAATTTCTTTTATACATATTGTAAAATTATCAAAACATGTGGTAATACATAAAGTAAATATCATAACAAAATTCAGTTTAGTCCAGAAATGCAATGCTGGTTTGACGTTCAAAAACTTCTTGCACCGTTCATCACATTAATAAAATAAAGGGGAAAATCATATGATCAGCCTATAAACAAGGGAGCACTTAATTTATGGCAAAAATATTTCAGAATACTAGAGAAAGGAAGTTCTTTCTATTAATGGTGCAAGGTAAGTGGATATGATGGAGGAATATACAGACTTGATCCCAACATCACACCATACATGAAAGGCAATACCATGTAGATTAGAGATCTAAAGGGGAAAGGGGAAATCATTGGTATAAAGTTTCCAGAAGATAATACAAAAGAATATTTTCATGACCATCAGGAAAGCAACGCTTTCTTAAATAGGACATAGGAAGCATTAACTATAAAGGAAAATATTGGTAAGTTGAAGTACAATAAAATTAAAATCTTCTACTCATCCAAAGACACCATAAAGTGAGTGAAAAGTCAAGCTCAGAGTAGTATAAGATATTTGCAATATACATAAACAAAAAAGGATCATATTCACAATATAAGTATCTCAGTAAGATATTTATAAATCTGAAAGGAAAGATGAACAATACATCAGGAAAATCAGCAGGACATCTGCAAAAACCCATTCTCAAGATACCCAAATAGCCAGGGTACGTGAAAAGATGTTCAACTTATTAGTAAATCTGATAAATCAAATTAAAACCACAATGAAATTCAACTAGATGCCACCAGAGAGCCCAGAATCAAAAAGACTAGGAAGCAGATATGAACAAGGAAGCAGGGCAGCATAACTCTCCCGCGTGCTGGTGGGAGTAGAAACTGACAAAATTCGTTAGTCCACACACACAACCGAAATGCACGCGCACATCCACCAAAGGCATCCACAAGAAAGCCCACAGCAGCCCTCTCGGAGTTAGCCTAGAACTGAAACAACCCAAACGTCAATCAGGAGTAAAATGATGGGTAAACTATGCTTTGTAACTGTTAGAATGGAAGGAAATACAACAGGGAAAAAATACTATACTTCTACCCAACAACATAGATACAACTCACAAACTTGGTGTTGGAAGGATGAAGCCAGACACAAAAGAACAGATACCATATGATTCCATTTATAGAGCGTTACTCAAGAAAAGAGAAAAAATAATCTATGGGATTAGATATTAGGATGGTGGCTATCTCTGAGGAGGAAGAAGGGACACTATCACCAGGGCCATCGGGGACAACGGCCAGGTTCTTTTTCTTACCTGGGGGTGTTACTGGGGTGCATTCCCACCAGGATAATCCATGGAGTCGCACATTTCTGCTTTTTTTTTTTTGCAGCTTCCATATGTGGAACCTCAATAAAGAATCCCCAAAATTTTCAAGTGTTGATTTCTTCAGTGAAGCACATGGAGGGACTAACACAGAAAATAGTGTAGAAGATCTTTTTTAAAACCAATCTTGGGACTTTCTTGGTGGTGGTCCAATGGCTAAGACTTCATGCCCCCAACTCAGGGGACCTGCGTTTGATCCATGGTCAGGGAACCCATGGATCCCACACGCCAAAACTAAGAGTTCGCATGATGCAACTAAAATTCTCACATGCCCCAGTGAAGATCGAAGATCCTGAGGGCCACAACTTAGACCCGGCACAGCCAAATAAATAAATATTTTTTAAAGCTAGCAGTCTGCCGTTACCTGGGTTCAATGTGCCCGCCTGATGTTGGTTCCAGATTAGAACGTGGAAAGGACCACACATACACACCTATGAAATATAGGTCAGTTGGATTGGGAAAATGCCTTTCCCTGAGGAACCATGAATAAAACTGGGACCCTCTGCAGTTGAGCAAAGAGGTGAGGAATGTATGAGGGAAAAAAAATGAAAGAGCTGTTGTATGAAATTATGTCAACAATGAAGGACCTGGAGAAGACGCTTGTATTTCCAGCCTTATTATGTAAAGTGGGATTAAAAGGTAACAAATTGAGGAGGTCTAGGAGGAAATACTTTCTTTACGAAATGGATAATTAACCTCTAGCCAATGGTTTAGTAAAATCCAACTTCTCCCTTAAAAAAAAAAAAAAAAAAATGATTAGCTATTTATAGTAGCCGAAACAGCATCCACAGTTACACTGACTGCTATTATGTTACAAAGACGCCTCTGCTTCCAGGCAAAAAAAAAAAAAACAACTGATAGCCAGCTGGGGTCAGGAAGGAAACTTTCCCTTTGGTGTGGGATTTCACAGCTCTGTTATCTAGTAGTGAACCATCCAGGCACTGCCTGGCGCTTGCACCTCCGTTTGGACACCTGGCTCTTCCGTCCAGGGTGCTGCCCTCAAACAAGCCATTGTCTTCCTCCTGGATGGCACACCTGTACCTTGTATTTAGACAACACCTTGCGTTTCCAAAAGGTAAACACGAGGAATATAATCAAAATTGGTCCTAACACTACTGTTTTTATATCAACAGTCTATAAATATATGGGAGAACTCAATATTTGTATGTGTGAAATAAACAGAGCAGGTATGCCTACACAGAGGTAATTCAAAAGACGGCTCTGTAATTTAGCAGCCTGGATCTCAATTGTTGTATTTTTCGGCATGAAAAACACAGATATTATTCATCAAAGTGATTGTCCTGCGCACTTGTATACCTTATATAATTTATTTTTTCGGGGCTTTTTACTTCAAAGAAATCACTCGCTAATGACATTTCAGACTTTAGAAATTTTTCTGATAGCACACTGCTATTCCCTCAGGGGCAGAATTGTGAATAAGTGGATTTTTTAAAGATCATTAACAGATATTACAAACCAATTCAAACGGAGCGTTTTCCTTGCAAATTACCTTTAACTTTTAAAGCCATTGGAAAAGAAGAAAAAGGAAAAGAGACAGTGAGTGATTTAATTTACTTAGCCTGTCTACAAATCACAGCTTTGCACTCCATCGGCGATCGCATTTTTCAACCAAAAAACATCTCTAACTATCTCTAATAGAGATATTTTTCTAAATGATCACACTCAATGAGTGATATTTCAAAAGATAGTGATGCTTAGTTTTTTGGAGGTTTTTTGGTTGTTTTTTTTTTTTTTTTTTTAATCACTGAGCAAGTTGCCCTGGAATTGAGAATGTTTATTTTATTGATATGCTTGAAGCCAAACCAGTCAACCCTGCACTGCCTGTATCTGTTGCTTAATTAAAACTCTCAGGTAATTAGCAGGTTTATCATTTCTGAGCAAATGGATGGAGCAGCTTTGGTGGTAGATTGTGGAGTTTTTGAGGTAAGGAGGGGCTCTTTTATTTAATGATCAAACCATCATTTCCTGGCTAAAGAGCTAATATTTGGGGTGAGAAGCACCTTTATTCCCCACGTACACCAGGCCTAGATTCCTATTTGCATCAGCACCCCATTGTGTATGTTTTCTATTCAAAGAGCCCCTGTGGACTTCAAAGTGAGTTGCCTGCAAGCCCGGGCTACATGGGAGTCCTGAATGGGGTCAGATCAGACCCAGAGCCGGGAGAAACCATGCCAAGACCAGCGCGTGCTAGAGCCCCCAAACCATGTCATAAAATTAAAGGGTGTCCCCTGCCTAGGCCACCCCACAGTGCATGTGGGAAATGTCCCCAGGCTTGCCAAGCGCTGCGCTGGCTTCCCAGGCTCCTGCTTATAAATATTTGATGAGTGGCACTCCATTTGTAAGGAACTATGTTAATAAGAATATTCTTTGAAATCGGAGACCAACGTAGGCTTTAAAAGGGGTCATCGTTTGAAGGACTACAGGTTTCCCCTTTTTCCTTTTTAACGTGCAAAGTCAACTTACCAAGAGTCAGACAAAGGGATCTGGTGTCCTTTTGGATGGTCCATCAGCCAAAAATGGGTAGGATTCTACTCTGAAGGAAGTTCTATTTTTGGAAGTGTTTATTAAATTACTGAGGGTGTGTGTGCTTAGTCACTCAGTCATGTCCCACTCTTTGCGACCCATGGACTGCAATCTGCCAGGCTCTTCTGGGATTCTCCAGGAAGCTGGTCTCCTGCCGTGCAGGTGGATTCTTTATCATCTGAGCCTCTAGGGAAGCCCTAAATTATTGAGAGGACTTCCCTTGCAGCTCAGTCAGTAAAGAATCTGCCTGCAGTGCAGGAGACCCAGGTTCGATCCCTAGCTTGGGAAGATGGCCTGGAGAAGGAAATGGCAACCCACTCCAGTATCCTTGCTTGGAAAATCTCATGGACAGAGGAGCCTGGTGGGCTGCAGTCCTTGGGGTCACAAAGAGTCGGGCAGGACTGATCGACTAACACTTACTTACTTACTTAAAGGAATAAAAATGCTAATATTTATTGAATGTCTCTTGCATGCCAGATATTTTCATTCTCTTCTTTTCTTCCTCACCAAAATATCATGCAGTAGAAGGTAAAGAATCCCAAGAATTTGCCTGCAATGCAGGAGACCCAGGTTTGATCCCTAGGTTGGAAAGATGCCCTGGTGAAGGAAATGGCAACCCACTCCAGTATTCTTGCCTGGGAAATCCCAAGGACAGAGGAGCCTGGCAGGCTACAGTCCATGGGGTCTCAAGAGTCGGACAAGACTGAGCCCATAAACGACCACCAGGAAAGTTCCCTGGAACAGAGACACATGTTCCTGGGCCCTCACACGGGGGGTGTGGCCTCACCAAGCCTTTCATCTATATGACAGGTGATGGTTTCTGAAAGTGCTTCACACAGTCCAGGTCATGGAGACAGTGTCTCATCAACCTTTCCTTCCACTTCAGGCTGCAGTCCATGGGGTCACAAAGAGTCGGGCAGGACTGATCAGGCTGGTTTCTCAACATCAGACTTTCTGTTCTCATCACTGTAAGCTTTGGTCTTTTAGCGAAAATGAATCTAAATGGGAATGATTTTTTCATGTAATTGGGGTCAAAACAAAAGTTTAAAATAGAATAAAATAAAACAGAATGATTTCCCCTCATAGAACATCAATCTGTTTATTTTGCGCTCAGTCGACAGATCTCTATACCCGCTGAGTTGAAGTGCTTCAGCGAGGTGTTAAGATGCTGGATTTCTGAGCACGCTTTACCTTGCCCTGACATTTAGGGTAAAATCAAACTTCTAAATCTGAAGCACAGGGAGGGTGAGATGAATTTGGAGATCAGGATTGATGTACATATACGATTGATAACTGTGACATAACTGATGAGAGCCCCCTGTAGGGCACAGGAAATGCTCTGTGGTGCCTTAAGTGGGAAGGAAATCTGAAAAAGAGGGTATGTCTGTATACATACAGCTGATTCACTTTGCTGTACAGCAGAAACTAACACAAGATTGTAAAGCAACTCTACGCTCATAAAAATTAATTTTAAAAAGATTTTTTAAAAACCCATAAAGCATGTATGAGGGCAGATGTGATCTCAGACCTCATCCTGACCGGCTCACTGCCCTGCAGTCACTCTGTGGAGAGGCTGCGGTGCCTCCTGCCTTTCTCCACCTGCTGGTCCTGTCTCCTCATTGTTGTTGCTCTTGTTCAGTTTTGACTGAACACGTCTGACTCTTTGCAACCCCATAAGCTGCAGCACGCCAGGCTTCCCTGTCCTTCACCATCTCCCAGAGCTTGCTGAAACTCATGTCCCTTGAGTCGGTGATGCCTTCCAAACATCTCATCCTCTGTCGTCCCCTTNTTTGCAACCCCATAAGCTGCAGCACGCCAGGCTTCCCTGTCCTTCACCATCTCCCAGAGCTTGCTGAAACTCATGTCCCTTGAGTCGGTGATGCCTTCCAAACATCTCATCCTCTGTCGTCCCCTTCTCCGCCTGCCTTCAATCTTTCCCAGCAGCAGGGTCTTTTCCAGGGAGTCAGCTCTTCTCATCAGGTGGCCAAAGTATCGAAGCTTCAGCATCAGCCTTTCCAACGAATGTTCAGGTTTGACTTTTTTTAGGGTTGACTGGTTGGATCTCCTTGTAGTCCAAGTGACTCTCAAGAGTCTTCTCCAGCACTACAAGTGTTCATTTGCTTTAAAGGTACTCTGCTCAGAAAGCGCTTGTTTTGCCTTCAGATCCAAAACAGTCCAGCCCTGATGTTCAGCACCTCCACTTCCTTCAGTGCATCATTTCCTCGGTTAGCTTCGTCCCTCATGCAGCATCCACCTCCCCAGCTCAGCTGAGCCTCCAGAAAGTCAGAGGTCATCACAGTCTGTCCTCCACTTCTTCTCCCAGTCTATGCATAGTCCCTGGCACAGGGAATATTGTTGGCTGAAAGCAGCTTTCCTTGGTGTAAAATAACATAAAACCCCAGGCAGATACTCTGTCATTGGCTGGTGAGGCAGCTCTTGAACTGAGGAAGAAAAGCTGTCACTTTTCCTCCTGCACAAGCTCAAGTTCTTTGCCCTGCAATTGATCCCTGCCTCCTCTCCGCCAGACAGACATGCACACCCGATCTGGAAGGACTGCCTGTGTTTATTCCCAGGCCGGGAAGGCTTACCTGTTGGCAGGGTCCTGCCTGCCAAGAAGGCACAGCTCTCCTGTCATCTGAGTGCTAGGCGGCCATGAGCTCGGTGTCCGGGGGGCCAGGTGTGGCTCTCAGGGGCTCCAGGGGCTCCTCTGCCCAAGTCAGCTCTGGCGACAGCAGCATCGCAGAACTCCGTTCCCATCACCTCCTAAACTGCTGACCCTGATGCGGGGCGGGGAGTGTTTTGTTTTCTTGATTGGATCACTTCCAAATTAAAGAAGGACTATATAACAGATGTAACAAGGGAAACAACACTTAGAAATGGAGTAAAAGCAAAGATAATTCTTTCTCCCCATCACACCTCACTACCACTCTCTGAAGATTACCAGAATCAGGCACACACACACCTATGTCCGTGTAATATACAAAATGATACAATGTAAATTACATATATTTATACTTAACATGTGTGTGTGTTAAATCACTTCAGTTGTGTACAACTGAAGCACAACTTCAGTATAATAAAATTAAACTTATGTATACATGCATAAGTATAACATATGTATATATAGCTAGATATTTGCTGATGTTTTTCTTCAGCCGCTCAGTCATGCCTCACTCTTTTCGACCCCTTGGACTGTAACCCGCCAGGCGCCTCTGTCCATGGGCTTTCCCAGGCAAGAATACTGGAGTGGGTTGCCATTTCCTTCTCCAGAGGATCTTCCCAACCCAGGGATCGAACCCACATCTCCTGCATCTCCTGCATTGGTAGACAGGCTCTTCACCACTGAGCTACCTGGGAAGCTCATAAGTATATAACAAATATATAGAATTTTACATCAGTGGGGCTGTGTATATGCTGGGGGGACCTTACTGCAGGATTGCATCTTCATTCAATGGCTGCTTATCTATGTATGTTACTTGCCTTTCTTAGGTGTGGCTATTCCAGGGAATTTAGGAAGACGGGTGGGACCACAAAGGACCACAGCTGTGTGCAGCGGTGCAGATCTCCTGTTCTCTTCAGAAACATACCTGCCTTGGGACTCACACTGGGATTCAGTTGAGTTTTCAGAGAAGCGACACTGCTGGTGTTTTCTCTCAGATGATGGTTTGAGGACATCTGAAGAGGTGCCTGCCCCGCCCCTACCTTGGGGAGGTCCAGACCAGCCCTGAGCACCATCTCCTTGGCTTCCTTTAACTCCCCAGCCCAGCTTGCTCCTTTCTGTTTCTTTTTTTCCTCTCCTCTGCTTCTAACTGGCTCCCATCTCGAGTTGCTAGTCCCTATATTGCCTCTGGTCCCATCACTTCATGGGAAATAGATGAGGAAACAGTGTCAGACTTTATTTTGGGGGGCTCCAAAATCGCGCTGCAGATGGTGACTGCAGCCATGAAATAAAAAAGACGCTTACTCCTTGGAAGAAAAGTTATGACCAACCTGGATACTATATTCAAAACCAGAGACATTTCTTTGTCGACTAAGGTCCGTCTAGTCAAGGCTATGGTTTTTCCTGTGGTCATGTTTGGATGTGAGAGTTGGACTGTGAAGAAAGCTGAGCACAGAAGAATTGATGCTTTTAAAGTGTGATGTTGGAGAAGACTCTTGAGAGTCCCTTGGACTGCAAGGAGATCCAACCAGTCCATTCTGAAGGAGATCAACCCTGGGATTTCTTTGGAAGGAATGATGCTAAAGCTGAAACTCCGGTACTTTGGCCACCTCATGCAAAGTGTTGACTCATTGGAAAAGACCCTGATGCTGGGAGGGATTGAGGGCAGGAGGAGAAGGGGCCGGCAGAGGATGAGATGGCTGGATGGCATCACTGACTCGATGGACGTGAGTCTGAGTGAACTCCGGGAGTTGGTGATGGACAGAAAGGCCTGGCGTGTTGTGATTCATGGGGTCGCAGAGAGTCGGACACGACTGAGTGACCGAACTGAACTGAAATGACTAATGTTGCCTCTGAATTTGTCTGTTTCCAGCAGCCATCTCTCAGGAGCAGATCTCAAGGTCAAGGCTTCATTGACTTCCTCCCAGGTACCTCTGCCCTCCAGTCCTCAGAGAGAGTCACCCACAGCTTCACTGGGTGCCCTCTGACTCAGCCCAGCTGTCTCCAGGTGGTCATTCCCTCTGACTCTCACCCTACAGACCACAAACTTGGTCAA
Source organism: Oreotragus oreotragus (assembly GCA_006410675.1). Lineage (NCBI taxonomy): Eukaryota > Metazoa > Chordata > Mammalia > Artiodactyla > Bovidae > Oreotragus > Oreotragus oreotragus. The sequence continues at coordinate 215,451 of SJYX01016172.1, forward strand.
CACAGCTGTGAACTGCTGCATAGGTTTCAAACATATTCAAGGAGTTTATTTCAACCAGTTCTTACAATAGCCCATAAAGTAGAGAAGGTTACATACACTGGCCCTTCAAATATATGGGTCTTAAGAACTTTAACAGGAAATTTGCTAAAAAGAAGTTAAAATGGTCACGTAAAAAATAGTTTTGCTGTTAGTAAAAGAAGTATACAGTACGGAGAAGGCAATGGCACCCCACTCCAGTACTCTTGCCTGGAAAATCCCATGGACGGAGGAGCCTGGTAGGCTGCAGTCCATGGGGTCGCTAAGAGTCGGACACGACTGAGCGACTTCACTTTCACTTTTCACTTTCATGCATTGGAGAAGGAAATGGCAACCCACTTCAGTGTTGTTGCCTGGAGAATCCCAGTGATGGGGGAGCCTGGTGGGCTGCCGTCTATGGGGTCGCACAGAGTCGGACACGACTGAAGCGACTTAGCAGCAGCAGCAGCAACATTGATATACTTTTTGCCTATGGAAGAGCAAATATTTCTAAGGATGAACAATACTCTTCAACAAAGGAGGACAGTGGCCAGACCCTTTAACCTCTCAAAGGTAGGAGGACGTGTTGGTGGTACTGCTCTGATCAATAACTTGCCATTCTTGCCTGGAGAACCCCGGGGACTGAGGAGCCTGGCAGGCTACAGTCCATGGGGTCACAAAGAGTTGGACATGACTGAAGTGACTTAGCACACACAAAAATTCAACCAAATTCTCCTAAAGCATCCTCTCCATCTGCCTCTTGAATAGGCATTGCTGCCCCCGACTGTCTCTAGAAGACATTCCCCTGTCCTTGCAGGATGGAGCCCCTCTCCCCACATCAGCGCAGGCTCTCCCAGCACAGAGGCCACCCCAGGAAGCATGGCAGTGTAACAGTCTGCAGGAAGTCTTTGCAGACTCTGCGGCACCATTTTGTCACCCCCTGGGACCACTGCCATGCTCCAAGTCCACAGAAGGCATCTGCTTTGAGTTGGTTTTTTTCCCACAAAGACAGAAGAATTTGTGTTGATTCTTCCCCAGAAAGTCACTGGTGACCAGTGACCCTCGGGAGGTCCACAGGGGGGATCATGGACAAGTGAGTCAGCCCTCCTGGGGACTGAATTCATGACCTCACTAGCACAAGGCTCTCATCAACAGAGCCACGCGGCACATACCTCATTTAAGGCATTGAGGCAGTATTTTACTAAATGTTAATTCTTAGATGAACTACAGATGGGTAGAGTTCCTAGAAGGGAAAAAGAAATGAGAGAGATGTGTGCATTCTTTAAAGGAAATGTGGATCGTCAGTAGATGGTCCCTTTGGATCATTTTATGATTGAATTTCAGCATCAGAAGGTAACACTCATCGGATCCATGGTGCCATATTTTGGGTTTTTTTTTCATCAATATCCTGGCCAGAAGACTGTCAGGGGGAAAAGCAAATGGTGTCACTTCCCCATTTGGCCAAACTGCATGAGGATTCTGTAGTGATTCCTCCAAAGTTCAAGCTTCAAACACAGGCAGCATGAGGGAAAGGGTTCTCCCATCTGAGGGAGAGGTGGTCCTTCCCATATGCGAAAGGCTGGGCCCTCTTGTCTCCCCACCCCACACCCTCCAGAACCCTAATTTTTGTGGCCAGAAGCCCCTCCTGCAGTCCTGTGTCAGTCACTCTGCAGCTCAATCAGCCCCCCTCCCATCCCCCTCACCTCTGTTTACCTTATCCCCACCTGGTCCCTGAGGGACCAGTTTTACAAATAGCAACTATGGCTTGGAGCTGAGTTTCGACACTGACTCTGTATCCTGTGTCAGATTACGTCTCTATGAATATTCCACCAACTGCACAGCTCTGAAGAGAAGTTTCCGCTTTCAGGCCATTTCAACTTCAGTTGCTCCCACCCCTGACAGCGATCTTTGAAACTGATAGGGCCCCAATAGAAGCCAGAAAAAATTTTAAAAAAAAATATTAATAATCATGGGCAAGGTTCCCAGTCTTTGTAATCTTGTGGAAGAGCCCCCTGGAGGAAAGCACACTTGAATTGAACACGTACCCATGCGAGCTGGTCCATGGAAAAGCCTGCTCGGAAATGCATGGATTCTATGCATTTCTATGATGCGAATTTCTATGATGCGGGAGAAGAGGATAAGTCAGTCATCTGCACTTACCACCTTTTTCCTGCGGAGCTTGAAAGACCATCTTTAAACACTCAGGTCTGTTCCCGCTGCAAGAGAAGCCCCACAGCACCCAGGCATTCAGTGGAGAAGACTAACCTCTTAGGAGCAGCTCAGCTCTGCCATGCACCACCTCCAGCACGTACCAGCTCATTGGGGTGGGGGTGAGTGGGCAGGAAAGATAAGTATCTGCTTCGAGCTGGTCATTTCCTCACCTGTAAAATGATGATAGTCACCGTTACTGCAAAATAGTCACTGTCTCCACATGGAATAAAGGACATCAAATTCTTTACTGGATTCCCTGGAACACAGTAACTCCTTGCTGAAACATAACTATTTCTAACTTACTTCACCCTGTATGACAGACTCACGGTCCATGAGAAAAGCAAATATCATATATTAACACATATTCATGGGATCTAGAAAAATGGTACAGATGAACCTATTCACAGGGCAGGAATAGAGATGCAGATATAGAGAATGGACATGCAGACACAAGGGGAAGGGGAGGGTGGGATGAACTGGAAGATTAGGATTGACGTATATGCACTCTCATGTGTAAAAGAGATAGCTAGTGGGAAGCTGCTGTGTAGCAGAGGGAGTTCAGTCTGGTGGTCTGTGACGAGCGGGAAGGGTGGGATTGGGGGTTGGAGGGAAAGGTTCAAGAGGGAGGGGATATCTATATCTATATCTACGTGATTCACTTTGTTGTATAGCAGAGACTAACACTACTTTGAAAGCAATTACAATTAGAAATAATAATTATAAAATTGTAATTTAAATTTTTAAAATTAATAACTAATTTTTAAATTATTTAAAGAAACTTAACTATTGTAGCTGCTATGTGCTTCCTGACCACCTCGGGACCTATATCTGCATCCCAGATATCCTTCCCTTTGTAAATCTAAAATAAGAATTAAGTTGTATATAGCTGTACATCTACGAAGACGATACTAGTGATTAAACTGACCATAGCCACTTGCAACGAGTGTGCTCTGATTCCAACAGCTAAGAGGCAGGAACCTGCAATGAAAACAGCTAGCCCTGATTTTTTAAACAATGCCTTTTAATTCTGAAATACATTATAAATGGCATCAGGAATTTTCCAAACTGGTATGATCAAAATATGCAATCTTAAAGTCATAATTCTCTACAACATACCAAAATCATAATCAGCCTAAAGATTCTCAGAAATTTTGAATTCTGAATGCCTTAAAAAAAATTCAATTCAAATAAAATCAGACCAAGTATATTGTTATGAAAATACAATCTGAGATTCTATATTTGAGGAACACTCTTATAAGCATTTAGTAAGTTACAATTTAAAACTTCTACTCAAGTTCAAGTTGACAGTTAGGGACTAAATAAATAGAAACTAAATTGATGAATAGTCTCTCTCTTACAGCTGTGGGCTCCATTTGCTACTCTAATCTCCAGCAGGGAATATTAGCTCAATAAAATAAATATTTTTAATGTCTTCTATGCATTTCCTCAAACTGTGCCAAGCACTTATCTATGGCTCACTTAAAAGATTTGTTAAGTAACCCCCTTCACTTACTTAAAAGGGGATGTTTGATGTCCTAACAACAATGGAAGAATGGACATGAGGGCATATTGTTTTCAGGCATCAAGCCCTTAATCACTTCCAGTTCTGATTCATCAGAAAAATAGAGCTTTGAGGGATTTTTTTTTTTTTGGTCACAAAATATTGTCTTTAATTTTGAGATACTTACTTCTTGCCAGAAAATGATACTGTATTTTTGTCCTAATGATGAAGGATGAAAGATGGGGAGAATTCCATTTGGTGATTATTGGACCACAAAGAAGTAAACTGATTCAGAAAACAAATCCCCAGAAGAAAAATAAAACATATATTGTGAGGTGGGAGCATGGAATTCTTGGCATCTATTCAACTGAGGCTGGGGTTGGTAATTTAATAACATCCTTGTTTTGTTAATATTTGGGGGTGGGGTAAAGCTCTAGGGCTTTAGCTTTGGGCCAGATTCCTTCTACTCCCCACCATTACCTCAACCAGCAACAGTGTTTAAAGACGTAAATCCCAGGGGCCTCACAAAGGATTGTTAAATCACAGGCATAGGGTAGGGGTTCAAGATGCCATCCTTCCCACGTAAGCCAAAGCGACGAGGGAACCTTGGTCTCCTCAGTTCAGTGGGCAATGGGAACGTGTCCAAAGAAAGCCCACTCTGACCACTGTCCCCAGAGGCTCTGAGCATCACACCCGAATCAGAGCAGATGGGTGACCTCGTGAAGAGAAACCTGCCAATTGCCACAATTCTGCCAAAGCATTCTGATTCACTGGGTAATTGTGCCACTTTCCTCCAGACTGGTCCTTCTAGCTTCCCCTGCTGGTTGCTGGGCAGAGTTTGGCAGGGGAAAAAACAAACAAACAAACAAACAAAACAGCTTCAACTTTGGAAATCCTGGCCACACCTGTGCACTCCAAAAAAAAATACCTGAGTGATGCATGTGGTAAAGGAATTCAAGTTGGTGCTTCAGTAAATTCTGCCTTTTCCTGGGACCTGCAGGTCATAGAGTGTGTCATTTTTTTTTAGCTCTGGTTCTCTTTCAAGTTTAAATGAGGGGATAAAGTAGCACAGGAAGAAAATGAAAAAAAAAAAAAAAAAAATTCAAATTGAAGATGGTGACAGGTTTAATCCAAACTCAGTCCCAAACACAGTTATGAGTTGTCACTTTCTTCCATGAGCTTTTAATTCCTAGATTTATGTAATGTGTAGGAATAAAACAAATGTAATTACTAAAAGTCTTACCAATGTTATGATCTCCATGACAGTATAAGAGAAACATTATACAGGTAACACAGCTGTGATAGACAGCAGTACTAGTGATGGTAGCAATGGGGACTGTGATGATGGAGGTGGAGGGGTGATGGTGGTGGTGATGGAGGTGGAGGGGCGATGGTGGTGGTGGTGGTGATGGAGGTGGAGGGGCGATGATGACGGTGGTGGTGATGGAGGTGGAGGGGCGATGATGACGGTGGTGGTGATGGATGTGGAGGGGCGATGATGACGGTGGTGGTGATGGAGGTGGAGGGGTGATGGTGGTGGTGGTGATGGATGTGGAGGGCGATGGTGATGGTGGTGGTGATGGAGGTGGAGGGGCGATGATGACGGTGGTGGTGATGGAGGTGGAGGGGCGATGATGACGGTGGTGGTGATGGAGGTGGAGGGGCGATGATGACGGTGGTGGTGATGGAGGTGGAGGGGCGATGATGACGGTGGTGGTGATGGAGGTGGAGGGGCGATGATGACGGTGGTGGTGATGGAGGTGGAGGGGCGATGATGACGGTGGTGGTGATGGAGGTGGAGGGGCGATGATGACGGTGGTGGTGATGGAGGTGGAGGGGCGATGATGACGGTGGTGGTGATGGAGGTGGAGGGGCGATGATGACGGTGGTGGTGATGGAGGTGGAGGGGCGATGATGACGGTGGTGGTGATGGAGGTGGAGGGGCGATGATGACGGTGGTGGTGATGGAGGTGGAGGGGCGATGATGACGGTGGTGGTGATGGAGGTGGAGGGGCGATGATGACGGTGGTGGTGATGGAGGTGGAGGGGCGATGATGACGGTGGTGGTGATGGAGGTGGAGGGGCGATGATGATGGTGGTGGTGATGGAGGTGGAGGGGCGATGATGACGGTGGTGGTGATGGATGTGGAGGGGCGATGATGACGGTGGTGGTGATGGAGGTGGAGGGGTGATGGTGGTGGTGGTGATGGATGTGGAGGGCGATGGTGATGGTGGTGGTGATGGAGGTGGAGGGGCGATGATGACGGTGGTGGTGATGGAGGTGGAGGGGCGATGGTGGTGGTGGTGGTGATGGAGGTGGAGGGGTGTTGATGATGCTGGTGGTGATGGAGGTGGAGGGGCGAGGATGATGATGGTGGTGATGGAGGTGGAGGGGCGGTGATGATGCTGGTGATGATGCTGGTGATGATGGAGGTGGAGGGGTGGTGATGATGCTGGTGGTGATGGAGGTGGAGGGGCGATGATGATGGTGGTGGTGATGGAGGTGGAAGGGTGATGATGATGGTGGTGGTGGTGAAGATGGTGCTGGTGATTAGTCATTTCCCAAAAAAAGGTAATTAAACACTTGAACTCACATCTTAGAGGCTTGAAAGGTCTCTACTGATCTTCTCTGAGTCTTAGCTTCCTTTTGGGGGTCAATATTTGGTTAATCTGATCACAAAGATGTTCTTCGATTAAAACTTGAAAAGCACTTTCAAGAGAATGAAAAGAAGTGGAGTTGAAGCAACTGTTTAAGACTGATGTTTCTCTCTGCCAATGAGTTTTTATTCTTCATTATTCAGTTCAGTTCAGTTGTTCAGTCGTGTCCAACTCTTTGCAACCCCATGAATCGCAGCACGCCAGGCCTCCCTGCCCATCACCAACTCCTGGAGTTCACTCAGACTCATACTCATCGAGTCACTGATGCCATCCAGCCATCTCATCCTCTGTCGTCCCCTTCTCCTCCTGCCCCCAATCCCTTCCAGCATCAGAGTCTTTTTCCAATGAGTCAACTCTTCGCATGAGGTGGCCAAAGTACTGGAGTTTCAGCTTTAGCATCATTCCTTCCAGAGAAATCCCAGGGCTGATCTCCTTTAGGATGGACTGGTTGGATCTCCTTGCAGTCCAAGGGACTCTCAAGAGACTTCATTATTATTTTCATTCTAATCATGGTCACTGAAAGCATTTCAGAGTATTATAGGCATCCAAGGAGGCCAGATAGTCTTCCTGGAGACTCTTGTGAAGACATGAGACACTGTTTTAAGTGAGGTTCAAAAATGTCTTGTTGTTTTTCAGTCACTCAGTCATGTCAGACTCTTGGCAACCATGGACTGCCAGCATGACAGGCTTCCCTGTCCTTCATTATCTCTCAGTTTGTTCAAACTCATGCCCATTGAGTCAGTGATGCCATCCAACTAACTCACCCTCTGTCACCCCTTTCTCCTCCTGCCCTCAATCTTTCTGAGCACCAGGATCTTTTCCAATGAGTTGGCTCTTTGCATCAGGTGACCAAAGTATTGTAGTTTCAGCTTCAACATCAGTCCTTCCAATGAATATTCAGGGTTGAAAATGTCTAGGACAGAGAAATGTGCCCTGTAAGTGCCTATTATCATAGAGAGACATCCTTGTCCTGTATGGTTTTGTGTAACTGAGGATGAGATCCTCATAGGCAGTTTATTTGCATTTCTCTTCCCCCACCTTCTGGGCTCAGAGTAGGATTGAATGGACCAGACTACTGTGTAGTCAGGTGTGATCACGTGACTTTTTGACCAATGCGATGTGAGGAGTGACAAGTGTCGCTTCAGGACAGAAGCTATAGAAGTCAGGGCGAGCTTCCCCAGGTCCCATTACCTCCTGCTGTGGTGAGTGTGGGGCCAGGTACAGCGGAGACCCCACCATCCTGCATCCATTAATGTCTACGATTGAAGGACACTCTTGCAACCGACGATGGACAAGAAATGGGATCAAGGAGCAAAACTGTTATTGTAAGTCACTGAGATTTTGATGGTTATTTTCTATTTTCACAGCATAACCTTCTCTACCCGAACAGATACAACTGGCAAAGAGCCAAAACAAGAGAGTTGGAAGTCAGTGGTGGTCACGTGGGAAAGAAAGAATCTACATCTTTCTGAGAATGAACCAAATCCTCAAAAAGACTCTGTGATCGAATTGCTAAGTCTGAGACATTTAATCGTTCCCTAGCGAAGGTCTATTTGAGACAAAAAGTGCTCAGGAAAAAGGTTTGACATGACCTGCAAGCAATTGAAAGTCACCATCACCCACTCAGACGGCGAGGTAATTTGGCGTCTCTTTGGCTGAGTTTTATTTCCAACAATACAGCACCTTCTCACCACTGTCCAGCAGACAGATTCCTTCTCATCTGCAGAACTGTTCATTTAAAGACGGCACTGCTCAAGATATAAGCCTCCTTTAAGGAACTCTACTTTTAAGAAAACCAAGTCTCACAAAATTAGTACATTTCCACATTCAAAGTGAGGTGGCAAATGTGAAAAGCCATCTGTGCCCACCCTCCCCTCCACCCTTCAGACTTCCCCACCACCCAGAGCTTCAGCTCTGCATGAAAAATCTAACACATGCAAAGCATAGAGGCTCTTTGAAAATTTGGCCCAGTGTGTGTCTTCTATGTGAGTCGCCGTCTCACAGAGTCTTGCCAATAACAGCAAAGAGGAAAGAAAAGGAAAGGTTTTCTTTTCTCTGAACTTGGGATTGAAACATAAAACTCCTCTCTTCTAACGGGCTGAATGGCTCCAATTTCCTACACTCGGGAGGACCTCCTCGTCCCCATTACCTTCATAATATCCACATGGCTTTTCAATGGGCATTTCTTTCCTCCCAAGTGAATTGCATGGCAGCAGTGGGCCCAAGTGGGTCACTGTCGAGGGGCCCAGAGTCCTCAGCAGCCCCCAGGGTCATTGTAAAGATGAAGCAAGATGGACGATCTGAATACTCTTTGAAACACTAGAAGCACTACATTTACGGCATTATTTCTCCCATCACATCTCCCAGGTCGGCTGTGTCTGACATAAGCTCTAAGTTTTCTGCAGTCTCTAAGTGCAGAGGGAACTCATATTCACTGGAAACATCCCAGTGCACAGCTCACACAAAAACTCTAGGAGTTGGGTGTTAGAATCTCCAAGAATGCAGAGAGGTGCAGAGAATCCAGTGTTTCCCCAGGGTGAAACCAACAGTGGCAAGGGGAGAGCCCCAATCAGAACCTGCCTTTCTCTCCCTTGATTCAATGCATACAGAGAGCAACATTCCACCTGGGGGGTCCTCCTGAGACCAGCCAAGTCTGTTTCAAAAGGATGGGTATGTATGCGCTATCTATTTAGCTGACAAGAGACTGTCCTAAACTGCCCCTGTGAAGTGGTCTCATCAGAACTCTCCACCTAGAGTCTCGTGGATGGACCCAAAGCCCATCAGACAAAGAACCCAAGAAGGCAAGTGAGGAAGAATAGACAGGGTCTGTGCCCATGAGAAGAGGACAGGATCGAGCAGCTTCATAAAAGAAAAAATGCGGGGGCAAGTCCGAAAGAAAATCGTATGAAAATTAGTTGCCTGTCAACGTAGACAGGTTTGAAATGTCCGACAGCTTGGGACAACTCTGGTGGACGAAGACAACAGACCATGTTCATAAAAGCAGAGAGAACAGGAAGAGATCAGGATGCATAAAGGGTGGTCAATAGATGCATGAAGGACTTTGAGAGGGAAACTTGGTGGTGGGGCAGGAAAGAAATACAGCAATATCACTGGGAAAGAAAGCGACCTTGGAGCAAAGAAAGAACAGCAAATGTGGGCATGAGAGGTTTGATTTTAAGTATTAAAGAAAAGTGAAAGCAAAATGAAAGTGTTAGTCACTCAGTCGTGTCCAGCTCTTCATCACCGCATGGACTGTAACCCACCAAGCTCCTCTACCCCTGGGATTTTCCAGGCGAGTGTACTGGAGTGTATAGCCGTTCCCTTCTCCAGGGGATCTTCCCGACCCAGGGATTGAACCCAGGTCTCTTGCATTGGCAGGGGAATTCTTTACCATCTGAGCCATCAGGGAAGCCCAGGAAATATTAAAAGGGGGTAAGGACCAAAGAGAAGAAAATCCACAGCAAAATGGAAGGGAAAAAAACCCCTAAAACCGAGAGGTTTGAAATGGCCAAAATTATTTCTGCAAAAAAAGTATACACACACTGTCTCCTTAGAAAACGAGTTGGAAAGGCATCCAAGGCACCAGAAACACCAGCAGAGGCCAATTCATCTGACTCAGGTTAAGAAAACTGATAAAAACCATGAGCTACCTTAAACAGCATAAATGAAAGACGAGAGAGGGGAGCCTTCTACTATTCGAAACATATGCAGCTTTCTAAACAATATCTTGGTTGCAGACCTCCAGATTTCTAGCTAAGCCTTTTCTCCAGTTACTTTCCTACTTTATGTACCCCGAGATGTGCACATTCATCTCAAATAACTGACCAAAAAAAAAAACACAAAATGCTTGCAAGCTCTATCTTCACTTCTTTGCAAGTGGCATCACAAGAAATTCCTCACTTGGAAAAACACGTCCAGACTCCTTTAGAGCATTCTTTGATTTTGATCTCCTTGAACCATCCAATTTATTTTTTTAATTTAGCTCTACTTAATTTGTTTACTGAGTTAACTGGTTCACCAACTTAACTGAAATTTATAGATGAATTATCACTCATTTTGGTCTAAACAGGCCAGCTGTTTAAGAATATAGACACATGGTGTACTTTCCTCAATAGTAATTAATTTGCACTGCTCTCTTACAGCAGATCATTGGCAAAATGGTTTTTCTTAAGTTCTGGATCTACAAGAGGAAACCTCAGTATGGCACAGCAAATACCCGTAAAATCCCAAAGTTGAAGGAGTAATTTTATAAGGCAGGCCACTTGATCGACATAATTTAGTAGCCCATGCCTTTTCCTATGGAGACTCATACTTTTAAAAAGCACATTTCCTTATCTCTTTTAATCATCTTTCTCCTCAGAAAATAAAAAAACCTTCTAGTTGATAATATGAGGAAAAATGGAAATTTGAGAACTTGTATAGTATTCTTAAAATGACTAGTCAATAAAGGAAACGTTTCTATATTTAAAATGATAATTCTTTCCATCTCAGAAGGTAAATATACAGTTTAGGAAACTGTCCCAGCCATTTTTGTAAAGTCATGGTCTTGATTTCTAAATCACACCTGGAGAAGAATCGTAGAGATTTCCAGTCTCAGGGCCTTCACTGGAGAGCAGTGAAGGAGCTGAACAGCTGATTTCTCTCTCCACCCCAAGGCCTGTTTCATATTTACTCAGCAAATCTGCTCTGGAATTCACATAAATAAATAAATAAATACAGAAGTTCAAAAGACAGAAGAAAACGTTCACTAGGCACGGAACCCAGACTAGAGATCAAGCAGGGAGTCTCAATTCTCACCTGTGCAAACGCATAACCTCTCCCAGGTGGAATTCTATCCCCGGTTCTAAATCGTGCTCTCCAGCCCCCAAATTACCATGATGGACAAATGAGGTTTCCAAATCAGAATAAGGTATGTGCCTAAGTATGGAGGAACCACCCAAGCTTTAGGGAAAGGACTTAGGAAAGTCTCCATACGGTGCCTGGCAGGAGTGGCAGACATCTTTTTTCATTTGCTTATTCTCCATTACCTTCCATTTCCTGGATGTCTTATGATCTCCTGCAGAGGGCAACTAGGAAGTCACTGTGGAAGTAACGACACTTTCAACCTGTAAGGGTATTTCTTCTAAGGCGCTCTGGACACAATTTATTTCAGTTCTTCTTGGAAGTCAAATAGCATTAACGCCTATGAATAAACAGATACATTGTTGATGGAAGGGGTGATAGTTTACGCCTAAATCACCCACGGCATGTCCTTGAATTTTATTTTGGTTGCTTTATGCATACACACAGAGAGTTTCCTCTGAAAAATATTCCGAGGTAGAAAGCTCAAATGTCATTTAAAGCCCAGAGTGGCTGTTCTTTCCAGGGGATGAGTAGGAGGGTGGGGAGGGAGAATCAGAGGCAGCCAGACATGGAGCTTCAGGGTACAAAACTGGGTCACTCAGATCTCGTCTAATGTAGACGAATGCCACTGAGTGCTGGCCGTCTTTTACTCCACTTTCTTCCAAAGATGAGAGCATGGCATCATTACCCAAATTGCCTCAGACCTTCCCTTTCCTGGGGTTGCCTGAAACACAGGCTGAACCAGAGTTTCCTTCCATCAAGGTGAATAACAGAAAGAGACAGGTTCATAACTCAGTTGCTTCAGGAAACATTCACTGCAGGACGTAGTTTTTCTTTGGACAAGGCTTTGGAACATTACAGTTATGGTCTTTTAGAGAAAAAAAATACAGTTTTGTTTCTTTCCTCATCAAAATTTGGTCTGTGATATTTCAATACTTAATCATGTCTCTTTTTTTTTATCATTTCAGTTGGTCATGAAAAGTTCCGTCAGCCGTTAGAAAGATGAATTAATAATAAATAAATCCCTATGTTCTCAGATTTCCTAGTGTCATCAGGACACGTCATGATGTATATGATTTGTCAGAATTGGTATGAAGTTCGTGACCACAGACATCTCCATAGAAGACCCTCCCCCAGAAAAATTGTCTCCGTGGGGGCTTGAACTCAGAAAAAGTTATCACCTCTGTTGTACTGAATGAGTTTCTAATAAATCTGCAATATATAAAAGTATGTGGGGAATGATAGGAAAGAAAGGGAGAGTGGGTGCCGGCCTCTGAGGTTGGAATCTGGCTTGCGGCATGTGTGTAGAGTTAGCGCACCCTGGCATGGTCCATCTCAAGGGTTCATTAATAAATTAGTCTGAGAGAATCTGTCCAATAAACACCTCTCAAATTAAGAATTTTTGCACAATAGATCATTTCAGCTTCAGAGGTTGGGTCTCTATGACACCACGATAACTAACTATAAAGAGAAAATTTTAGAAAGCCTTGCAGATGTCAAAGATACATCATGTGAAATATATAAAAATCGAGAGTTACTGTATTTCCTGAGGCCAGTAGTGCCCATTACTACAACATTCTACTTAGAAAAGGTCCATCTCGCCTGGCTGACCATGTCACTGCAGCTTGGCAGGGTGCTCTTCTCCCAGGGTAACCGCTGGACAGGCCCCGGCCACCTTGGCTTTCTTTATGTGCCCAACTCCAAGGAAGGAATTCTCTCTGACCTTGGGGTTGAAATATCAAGCCGAACCTCTTGGAATTTATCATTAGCCTGGCATCTGCGCTCAGCAATAGAGCCTCTGAATTCAAAACAGGACTGTTTCCTGGCTCAGAACTTCACTTCCAAATTCCTTGGGCTCAAAAACTGATGGGAAAACAGATCTTCAGCATTCTTCTGATTTAAAAATCATTCAAACTGACAACAGATAAGAAATTGACAAGGAGATGCGAAAGCCTTCATTTACATAGCTGTCTCTTTCTTCCTTCTGCACACTGAAGAACAGAGCATCCTTAACCTTGGTTTTCTCACTTCTCTCAGTTTAAAGCACAGCCCATAACATTAATTAAAGTGTGTGTGTGTGAGCTGGAGGGTAAAAGTTATATTTCATATGCTGTGCCACATGGCATTCTAGAAGAACTGTACAATTTTTAGGTGTGCTTTTTTTTCCCCTCAACTTGCTATGTATGCAGCCCTGCCTGCTCTTCAGCCTAGCCTCATGCAGAAACTCCACAGAGCAACCTACAAATGGATGCAGTGGGTAGAACAGATGCTGAGGCATTGGTGGCTTAAGCATGGAGAGATGGAGGTAAGTTTCTGGCTGGAGAATGCAGGTGCTGGGCGGAGCATCTGAGGTTACCTACTACAACCCTTTTGCTTCACAGATAAATTCTGCAGAAGGTGGGTTCAAAGACTAGCAAGGGGCAACCCCAAGTATTTCTTATGATTTCAAGTCTTTCCACTCCACCAGGACCATTAGACTCTTTGAGATACAGACGTTAAGTTAGATCTCTTACGGGGGTGGGGGTGGGGGGGGGAGTCATTTGCTTATCTACACTTCCTAGTGTTTGCATATCAACTCAGGAGGGTCACAGAGCCCCTGGAGTTTACCTCTGGATGTTACTGGGCCCATGGTTCCCGAGTTAAGAACTAACATACCCAAGGAAGCAACTTTCCTAAGTAGAAAACACTACTTTCAAAACTTATCTCTTCTAGAACAGNGGGGGTGGGGGTGGGGGGGGGAGTCATTTGCTTATCTACACTTCCTAGTGTTTGCATATCAACTCAGGAGGGTCACAGAGCCCCTGGAGTTTACCTCTGGATGTTACTGGGCCCATGGTTCCCGAGTTAAGAACTAACATACCCAAGGAAGCAACTTTCCTAAGTAGAAAACACTACTTTCAAAACTTATCTCTTCTAGAACAGAAACTAGAGTTAATGATGCAATCTATAAAATTCAGGGGGAAAGAAATTCCAAGTGAATTAAGCCCTAATCAATATTTCCATACTTCTGGTGTGTGTTAAAAAAAATGCCTAAGAGAAATTTAAACCTACATGTATTTTACTAGCTATCTCACATATGGACCTGGAATATCGTTTCTCCTAATATGGAGATGGCTCAGCAGTATTTAAATGATTCCTTATTCCAAGTTATATAAATATGCACCAGATGTATCTTTTGTAAATGTTATGTTTTTCAACTTCTCAGCATTTGCAAGTAGTTGAAAGCTATGTCAGGCATGCTTTAATGGGGCATAAAAGTGTATTGTATTCAAAGAGATGGCACAGCTCTGTAATAGGTGAAAATACAAATGTTGTCAATGGATACATTCTCATTTTATTGATTTACACTGCATAATAGCATGCCCTGTAATCTCCTTTCCATGCAAGTTCTTCACCAATTGAAATATAACTAGATATTTAAAAATCATGCGTACATTAATGGATTCTCTAGATGACAGAAAATTCAAAACACAGAATTTTATGTATGACTAGAAGGCAGCTCAGAGATCAACTAAATCCCATCCCCTGATTTAATAGATGAGAAGCTGAGACCAGAAGGGTGGCATGCGGCAACCACATCACTAACCTACTTGCGGCTTCATGCATGAATTTCTATACTCTTAAATATATGGAACCTTACTGAACTCTTTATACAATCTGCCTCTCGACTACCTAAACAAAAAATAGAAGGAACAGTACAACATATATCACTTATTGATTTCCTGTGACTTACTGGGAAGAAGCAGACGTGATCTATATGCCGCAAACTGTCAAATTATCTTATGGGAAGTAAATATAGGATGTGAGTGCCAAGTGCTAGGATTAAAAATTGTCAAAGAATATCATAACACTATTCCTCCAATATAAAATTCTAATGGACTCAAGATTAGCTTTTTTTACTTTTAAAAAAAAAAGATACCATAGTGAATTCTTTTCAGAACATTTTATTGGAAAGTTAAATATTATATCAAAGATGCTAAAGAAATACATTCAAGGCATATGTAATTGACTGTCCATCTCGAAGAGTGCCTTTTTAAATAAATTAAAAAATAAAAGTTAACGCAGATAGATCCTTTTGTAAAACTCTTTTTTTAATTATTTTTCTCTCTCTTTGCTGGGGAGAAAGCAAACCCTAGTCTCTTGTCATTTATGTGACTTTCTAACGTCTCTAAGCAGAGTGAGCATTTGAGTGTGCACAAGTATATGCTGACTTCACCTGGCTCATTTTCCCCAAATTAGTTTCCTCTGTCACATATTTTTTATAAACTGCTTTTAATTCTTCCTTGGAATGAGGCAGCATATTAATTAACTAATAACTAATTAATTATTTGGTGAAAGTCATTTTCCAAAAGCCAAGTAACCTTTTCACTTTGACCTTTACAAATAACATTTCGCCCTTTGGGGACCAGTGGCAGCAAGGAAGATTTCATTTAGAATGAAATCGTTACGCAGGTTTTTTCAGCGTTGGTGTCTTGGTCTCTCGTGGAGCACTGGTGTTTCTCAGGGCTCCACAGGCGACTCTCGGGCCCCAAACGAAACCCCATCTTTTCCCTCTCGCTGGGAATCAGGCTTGCACATTCTGCTCCGTGGCCCAGATTCAAGGCACTCCCCGAGGGGCACACAGTCCAGCCTTGCTGATTGATCCCTGGGTTGCCTAGAAAAGCTCCATTGTCTCTGAATAATGCTGGGACCAGTGAGAAGGTTAAAGACAGTGGCTTTGCCTGTGGCTGCGAGGCATCCACACGCTCCCTACGAGGGTGTTTGGGAGCGGAGCGGAACCAACCCACCGGCTCCTCCATCAGCCTGGAAGCAGAGCCGCCTAGAGACAGTGCTTCTCATCCGCAGGTCAGCCTCCTCCCCTGGGTGCCCGGACACAGAGCAACAGACACACCACTGGTGTCTATTCAGCGCAAGGTTTATAGACACACACTTATGCACCTTCTGAGGCCCTTTAACTTGGTATACCTCAATATAAATGGAGCATCCAACCTAAATTCTACTACTCATTTCTGCTTAATCCACGGAGCCTTGCGGAGCCTTATTCTGTTCTCATGACCATGGAGGGCTGGAGACGGCTGGCTGGTACTGGTGCACACAGAAGTCGTCAGCATCCTGATTGTGATGCGAGACTCTTGAGGGAATTTTTGCCCCTCTCAGAAAAACCAGTTTAGCTGCTAACCAATGCTATTGAATTTACTGAGACTGCAAGCTAGAAGTAGTTTGTTGCAAGCACAGAGATGGCCCTAAATGGTGGGACAGCTGGGGATCTTCAAAAAAGGGGAGAAAGCAGCAGGGTCCCAGAATTTGCAAAGCAGTAAAGCATCGCTGGTAAAAGCACACTGTCTCCAAGACAGGTGACTGAAGTTCAGACCTGGGTACCACCACTTGGGACATTCAGCAGGTGACTCAGCCCCTGGAAGCCTCAGTTGGCTCACCTGTTAAACTGGGATACACGATGCACTTCATGGGGTGTTTAAAGGCTTAACAAGGACAACGCATACAAGATGCGTGTTTCAATACCTTGGTAGATGGTAAGCCCATAGTAAAATGTGGTTGTTATTATTACTGCTGCTGTTGTTGTCACGGAAATTCTCTTTTGAGTCTTTATGGTTAAAAATGAGAAAAGATCTGACTTTCCTCTCATCTTCCCTAACTCAGAGATTGAGCACACGCTGCTGAATCCTGGTGGACCATCCACCCTCCAGGCCACGCAGAGGAGTTCAAAATGGAAAAGAGGGAAGACGGTGCCCAAGGCCTGGGTTAGAATCCATCATCTCCCACTAGCAGTGGCTCTGCAAGCATGGGCACCTTGCCTCCATGACAAAGTCCAGGCCACAGGTGGCAAGAATATTTTCAGAGGGAGTCAGAGGGACATCTCAGAGGTGGTCACTCTCCATGGCCCAGTAACGGGGAAAAACAATGGCATTTCTACTGCTGTCTCAGTTCCCTGAGGACAAGAGGAGAAAACCCCATCACCTTTGAAGGGGTCTGTCAGGTTGGGTGTGGGGGAATCTGTACTCTAAAATCTCACCCCACTTCAGTGGGCTCCACAAGGCCACGTCCACCCACCAATGGACAGCCAACAAGGGATCCTTCCCAGCATCACCTGCCCACTTCCACCCTGACACTCCTAGGTTCCTCCAGTACCCTGGGAAGCCAACTCAATGTTCTCCCAACCCCTACTGTGTACCTATCACATCTTTAAAGCGTAAGGCTTGGCAAAGAAAATTAAAAAATAGACAACTCTATATTTGATCCTTAATGCATGTATCCCTTAGGAAAATCTATACGGAACTTTTTGCCCCTCTCAGAAAAACCAGTTTAGCTGCTAACCAATGCTATTGAATTTACTGAGACTGCAAGCTAGAAGCAGTTCGTGCACACAGCCCAAGCTGGTCCAGCATTGCCTGCTAAGACCCAGAGGGCAGAGAGCACATGGGAAACTGGGCCCAGTTTCCTATGAACATGAGGAACTTGCTTTACTCATACTACCAGGGGTCCCCCACTCCCACCACACAACCACACACACACACGTGAGAGCTAGGTCTGGTGGGTTGATTCTGTTCAATAGACAGGGGTAAGCTCTGTGCAGCCTGAGGAAGGTTAAAAAAAAAAAGGAGAACTCGTCTTGCTGCCTTTATGTTTTCTTGTGCACTGATTTTGCTTCCAGAGCAGTCCACCACCCTAGGCCTAGCACCTCACGAATGAGACCTTTCCATCCGGCGAACACAATGGTGGCTAATGTATCCAACTAACCAAAGTCAGGGCTTCACCATAGCACTATTTTGACGCTTTTATATTTATTAGAAAGGGTATTTATTTTTTAATCGCGTCAAAACTCTTTGGATATCTTGGGTTTTTTTTTTTTTTCCTTTTCCTTTCTTTAAGGCCCCTGCATTTTGGGTTAAGGGCAGTAAATAGTAGCCAGTCCTGATTGGCCAACAGCTGTTTCTTTGTGGGAACCTTACTTGCCAAGTAGCTGGACAGCGATACTCGCTTGGTATTCATGGGAAGTACTTGCCGAACAATAATGACAATAATTGCCTCTGATTCTTGTGTTTACAACACTGCCAAAGTATCATTAGGGCCTTATTTATAGATAATAATGCTTATTAATCACAAGTATTTGAATTTTGGAATGTATTAGATTAATATTCTTTTGTACCTCAGTTCTGTACTAATGCTGTGAAAGACATTTACTGAATGCAACTCATTGGGAATGCTTATTTTGAGCTGCAAAATAATGTGTGTAATTTGCAGGTGAAAGATAAAGAAATTACATGGCTACCTCTCAGCAGCCTGCACCGTGATCAATGGCCAATGTGGAGAATCAGGCTCTGGCTCTAAAACGAGAAAAGAACGAAGCAAAATAGCCATCCCTAGAGGTATTATTTCCCCCCAAAAATCTTGTAAATTCTTACGACAGGAGAACTTCCTAATAATAAGTCTGTTATCTTGTTTTGCCGTAAATCTTTGGTGGATGGCATCATTTTATTGAAAGGGGTCTGGGATAAAGACTAATTAGTGATGCTGCAACAATTCCACGTTGTGTACGTTTTGGAAGGCTCAGGGGGGAAAAACGAGAGCAGGATGACTAGTAATTGGAAACAGCACAAGTACGCCTTGGGTTTACCTGTCCAGTTGCTACGTCTCCTTCACTTATTCATTAAATTTCTCTAGATGCTTAATTTTTGTGCAAGCAAACACTACCGCTCTATTTCCTTATCTTTATGTGCATCTAGAAATAGGAACCATGAAAAATTTCAAAAGATCATCACACTTTTTCTAGGATTAACATTAATAAACAATTTCAGTTTGTGAAATAAAACTTCATAAATAAATAGGAAGTATTACTTGCCCATAGTTTTCACCTAGCCACTTCATCCTGATATTAGAGCAAATATGAAATCAGCAATATTTTTTTTCCACCTAGCACACATTATTTGTTCTTGGAGTAGCTTTATGTGTTAGAATAATAATACTTCAGTAGTTTAATTAGACAAATGCAAAAAAAAAGTAGTTCCATAATTTTCCAGTAACTTTTGAGAAAGAAAGCAAAGTTTATGAATACAAATTCTAGGTGCTATTTTTAAAATAACATTTGCCACTAGAAATCTTTTTAAACATTGCCTATCATTAAGATTTACTAATGTCCTTTAAGCTGAACCCAAATCATGCTCAGCCTTATCCTATTTTACCAAAGACTAGTTTAAAATAGTCTATGGGCTTAATTACCACCTACAATGTGTAATATTGTCCGGCCATATTTCAGTCCCTCACATAAGGGTAAAGAAACTGCACCT
Organism: Oreotragus oreotragus; assembly: GCA_006410675.1. NCBI lineage: Eukaryota > Metazoa > Chordata > Mammalia > Artiodactyla > Bovidae > Oreotragus > Oreotragus oreotragus. The sequence goes on from SJYX01016172.1 coordinate 234,981, forward strand.
TTGAATTAAAATTACACTGAGAAAATTGTCCTCCCTACAAGACCCTTGAAAATGTGTTCAGCACATGTTTCCCAGTCCAAGCATACAGGATTCTAATTGTATAATGCTAACATTTTAATCCACTGCTAAATGTAAATAACTTCAGCAATCCCAGTTGGGCTATTTAACATTAATTTAATGTATTTTATAATACGCGTGTGTGTCTCCTCTCATGGGGCTAAGTAGAAAGGTGAACAATTATCTAATAACTTCCATCAGTGTACTCCACCAAACCTGGTAAGTCAGGCCCCTCCCCTCTTTTTATTTATTTATCTAGTAACTATCTCACCTTGAGGTCCATTCAGGTGTGTGTACAATGAAGAATCAGGCAAGACCTTCCAGAATCTGTTGCTAGCTTACAAATTTAATCACTATAGATAGCCAGTCTAGACTGTTCAAATTTCACTCTCTCTTCTTTCTTTTTTTTTTTTTTTTAATAGCTAGGCAGAAGGGTGTGCAGCAATGCCTGAATTCTCCAAATAATTAGTTAAATTCTCTCACTTAGTTTGCCTTTGGTAGACATTGCCTAGTTCTCTCTTTAAAAGATGAGAGCAGCTGGATGAGGAAAGAGAATAAGGTTTTGAGAAAGCATAGATGCACCTCACCTCAATGTGAGTCACTGATGGTGTCTAAATACTGAGGCTGAGTTCCTGAACCCCCGACCCAGAGGTCCCTGAGAACCTCAAAAGCAGACCCACCCAACTGCTCACAGACTTAAAAAAAAAGCAAAGTGGGGGAGAGGGAAAGGAAAGGCAGAGAGGGAGGGAAGAAGAAGATGGCTAGTCCATGAAGCTGGAGTTTAAATGTGAGACTATTAAGAAAATAATTCACTTCGAAAATTGCTTTCACAGAATAAGTTGGTCTCCACCAATATCCGAGCAGTTCTCTAAGAGCCTGGTTGGCTATGAAACTTGATATCTGTCAACATTTTATAGTTGCTCTGAGTTAATAAGCTATTCTCCTTCTTTGCTGTAACTGACAAATTTTTTAAAAATTGCATCTTAGATGCCTACCTTCTGGGGAGTTGTATTTGCTATATTATAGTTCTGTCTGCTTTCCGGCCACAGAACACCAAAGTATTTATTCCTACAAATCTTTCTACATGTGTTAACTTGAGTTTAATAAAACAGTCCTTTACTCACTTCATTAATTAAATCGACAGAAAAGATGCTTTTACACTTTTGGAGTGAATGACTCTTTATCCAAATTTTTGAATACACATTGTTCAGTTTTAGATCATTATATAGCATGTGTCTTTTCCTACCAAACCACACTATCATGTAGAAATCTTTCTAAAATAAAAGCCTAACTTATGCTTATAGTTGATTTAAAACCCCATCTAGAGTAAAATTCTTTTACTTTTTTCAAGAAGATTCTTTTTAATTTTTTTTTCACTTATGGCATTTCCATCATTTTAACTTCAAATTTTTAACAGATTAAAAAACAAACTTCAAAATAGCACTTGGGCTAAACTGATTTTTATTTTCACAAGCTCATCACTAATATTTAGATACCACGGATGAGGCATCAATGTTTGAAATACTCTGAAATAAACAAGCAATAAATTACATGTGGGAATAAATGCCATCATAAACACCATATATATATTTTCAGTAAAGAAATACACATTTACATAAACATAGAAAAGCTGATAAAATAATTTGTAATATCAGTAAAAATAACTCACACGAGAGAGCTCCTTCTATCATGATCTTCAAGAAAATATCAAAACTTATCATTCTGATTCTTTTTATCAGTGAGAACAAATAACTCTTCAACCATAACATTAATATATAATGTTTCTTTACATTTGCTCAGTGTGAAGGCCCTTGGAGTCTTGCCAATGTATTCATTTTAATTAAAAAAAAAAGTCTTTGAAAATACAAAAATTTAAAACAATATCTAAAAAGAAGCAAATAAGTAATATGCCATCCCATATTACACAAATCATCTCAAGGATAAATATGTGCCTCCAACTTGCTTTCTCATTTCGAATTATCACTAGACTAGTGAATGTCTTTTAATGATAGAAAGGTCTACAGAATTAAACTACTTTAAAAATGTTTTCTTTACAGCAGAATGAAAAATAAAACTAATGTTCTTTTTCACTGTGTGCCGAATTTAATTTTTGTCATAAGACAATAGCATTTCATTTGCAGGGAAAAAAGATGAAAAGTACCTGAAACTAGATAGAATGTTTATATTTAAATTCTTAAGTATGATGCCTTTTTTATTTGTGTAAAATGAGTTGTTTGTAGTATTTTTCAAGGGGGCATGCTGAAAATATTAATATAGTGCATGGATTTTTTTTCTGCTGACTCTTATGGTGTCATCTAGGGCTGGCACAATTCAGATTTCAAAAGAAATTTTAAATTTGTTTTCAATAAGGAAAAGATTTACTCTTTTATTTTAGGACTATCTGTGATAGAATGTATTGTTAATCATAGAAGTTTGGTATATTACACATGGGCATGTTATATGCAAATGTATTCAGTTGGGGTATGTATATATTTTGTTATGTTATGTACATAAACATCTACCCTCGTGCATATGTATATTTACATCATGTATAAATATGTGTATATTACCAAAGGGTCTTATACTGAAGGGGAGGAGGAGCTTTCAGGGGACTGCCATACAATATTTCAGTTAACTGTTCACTGAGGCTGTTTTCTATGAGAGTAATTAGGTTTCCTTTTTTCACAGTCCCCAAGGTGGGTGTTTATAGACATGGTTTAGTTATTACTGTTTTCCAAAAGGCTAGTTTTTTAATCTCACATCTACATACGCTTTAAATAAATTAGTGGTTGCCCACCGCCTACCTTGTCCTTCTCTTAGGAAGGCCTATGGACAAACATCTTGATAAATAATTCAAAGAAAACCTAAACTTTGATTCCAAAAACCAAAGTTCATCTAGTTAAACACTGACATTTTACTATTAACATTCTTTACTAAAATTTAGCTGTCTATACAATATCTTATAAAAAGGAGTGACAAATAGTATGACGATACTGGTAGGTGAGGGTCTTTAGAGGTAAGTGTGTGCAAATTTTACTTAGGGACTTTCTCCAGAACAGGAGGTATTACAAGCATTGCCGCTGAGCGTTAAACCCCATAATGTCCACCTAAGTCCAAGAAACAAAAAATATATACCACCAGTATTTCCAAATTATTGAAAATCCTTAGATGCAAACATTAGGACAAAAAGAGGACACTAAAAGTATTTATAAAGTTTATTTTTAGGATTCTCTGAAAGTCATGTTATCAAAAATACAATCGGGCAATTGGGTTCATATTCTCAATGATGGAGAGAAATATTTAGCCTTTTTCTGAATTCTTCCTGCCTTGTGTTCTCCCTTGAGAGTTGAACAATCTGGATGGGGCTGGTTAACGTCCTAAGTAGGAGGAATTTCATTTGGCCCAAGTTTTCTTCTATTAGTCTGCTTTTCTCTTTTCTAATAGGAGATAACTGACAGCCCTGTTTTGTATGAAATTATGGAAATCAGAGACTGGAGGAAGGGGGAGTCGTTATTTCAGAACTGAAAAGGTGTGTGTGTCTTCACTCCTCACCCAGAAAAAAAAAAAAAAAAAAAATTCCCATCACTAGAAAGGAGCCAGCAAACTGGCCGGCTTAAAAAGTGATTTTTCAACTGGTTCCTACTTCTACTCTATGCTTCCAAACATAAAAACAACCTCCACGCAAGCCCTCTTCAAGGCCAAGACCCGAGAGGAAGCAGATACCCAGGCCCCTGAAATCCAGTCTCAAGGGCAAGCGGGAGCCTGGGAAAGATCTCGGCCGCATTTCTCAGCGAACACTGTCCCTTTGGGGCTCCCCCGGCTCACGTGAGTCCGGGGGTCCCTGAACATCCCGGGACCCCAAGAGGGATCCCTCGGGTCTCAGAAGGGATGAGGGCGAGGATTGAGACACCTGTCTGAGGGCTGGGGAGCTCTAGGTGGCAGATTTACATCTCCAGGCTGCACCGGCGCATTCCTTACCACCTCCTGCCCTGCCCTGCCCTGCGCGCGCACCGCACGCCCACGCACGCCGCCCGCGCACACGCACACCCCGCAAGCGCGCACACGCGCGTACACACCCCCAACGGACACATCGCGCGCGCGCGCACACACACACACTGATCACGCATGCGGCACGCACACCTACTGACCCGGACACACACTCCGCACGAGCGCACACACCCCCAACGCGCACACACAGACACACTGCACACACCCCCGACACACACACCGATCACGCACGCCGCACCCACACATACAGACCCTGACACATACCCGGACACACACCCCGCACGCGCACACACGGGCGCACACACATACCGATCACGCACACCGCACTCACACACACAGACACACCCAGACACACATACCGATCCCTCGCGCGCACGCACACCCGCCCGCACGCCGCTCCAAGCGGCTCTCCTCCGTAAGGAGGGCCCCGGGTGCCGGGCACTGCCGCGCGAGGGCACAGCGATGCTCTGCGGCCTCTGGAGCCAGCGGGCCGGGAACAAGGCGCTGGGCCGCGGGTTCCAGTGGGGGTTGCCAGGCGCCGACCGTAGCGGGACCGGGAGCCGGGCAGAAGGGCCAGGGAAGAGTGGCCGGGCGCGCCCCTCGCCGTCCTCCTGCCGTCTCCCGCTCCGCCGCCGCCGGGCCCGGCGCGGCCGTGGGCAGCGCGTGAACCCCGCGCGGCCGGGCCTCCCGGGATCGCCCGGCGCCGGCCTGCAGGGGGCGCCGCTCGCGGGGCCTTGGCCTCGGGCGCGGAGGAGGGGCCGGGCGGCAGGCGCCGAAGCAGGCTCGGCGCCGCGTCCCCGAAGGCGCGCGGAGCCGGGAGGCTGATGCCGCCCCGCGGGCTGGCGACGGCGCTCTCACACTGGTCACCGCCTAGCTCGCTCTCGGGCCCCGCAGCAGGAGAGGGCATGGGCGCTGCCCGAGAGCCCGCCTCCTGGCCGGTGGGCTCCACCTGCCTGCTCGGAGCTCGGGGTGGGAAAGGGAGCTCGTCCGTCTCTCCGGCTTGGCCGCGCGGGGGCTTCGGAAAGTTTTCTGCCACACCCGGGAGGAGGCTGAAGAAGCGCAAGCCTGCTGCCAGGCTGGGGCAACCCGAAGGCACCAGAAGCGTCGCCAGCCAGCAGCACCCCCGGCGTCCCCGGCAGCCACCCCCTTCCCTGGCCCGGCGGGCCCTGGACCGGGAGCCGGAGAAACCTGGCAGTCCCGCCGACCGCCTGGTGGGCTCCGCGACGCCACCCGCGGGAAACGCGCGCCCTGCGGCGTCGCTGGAGATGGACGGCGGGGTCAGGATCCCAGAGGAACGGAGCCGCGTCCTCGCAGGGCACGGGCAGGGTGGTTGGGGGGGAGTTCCAGGGCCTCTGCAGATGTTCCAGGGGGGCGCCCGGGCCGAGAGTGCCTTCGGAGCGGAACCTCGAGCTCCAGGGGTGCCCACGTCCCTTTCTCACTCCAGACGCTCAGCTGAGCTCGGGGTGAGGACTGTCCCCCGTCCCGATCCGGACCCAGCAGCCAAGGCCAGAGGTGTGCAGATTTTTTTTTAACACCCACCCACATCTTATAAATGTGAGATTGTTATCAGGCAGCCCAGATTACTTAAAGCGTACCATTTCTCCGCGATCCAATTTTATTAGGATTTACTCTCATTTGTGCTGGGCTTCTCTGGGGAAATAATGCTTTGATTAATGTAATCCTGGCCCAGGATCCGCCACATGCCCCTCGCCTCTCTCCCAGGAGAAAGGGCCTGTTTGACAAACAATAACAGAGCAGCAACTCTTGCAATCTGGCCCACACCTTTGGGGGCGGCTAGGAAGAAGGTAACACGCGATCGCACGCCGTTTGCTAAATGCAAGGGTGAGAGGAGGGAGCCGGCTCTGCGAGGGGCGAACTTTCCAGACGCAAAGCCCCGGGGCTCCGAGGCGCGGGGGCTCCTGGAGAGGTACCCTCGGTGGCTGCGCGCCTGGATCCTGTGTGTGCCCGCCCTCCGCTCGTTCCGGCCGTCTGCCTCTTTGTCCCCAGCCACAGGCCTCGGCGACCGGGGAATCTGCGCTCTCCGCGTGGGCAGCCCCCGGACCCAGGGTGCGTCCACAGCGCCCACGCGCGGCCCCCAAGCCCTTCGAGAGTAGATCTTAGGGGAGAACCAGGCGCCGACCCGAGGCGCCCCGCCGCTGCCAGAAACCTGGAACCCGGGGCCGAGCCTCAGCGGTTCCCCTACTTCCTAGACGCCCGCACCCCTCCGGCCGTGCACACACGCACACAATGCGAATTCGCGGGGACCTGCGCTCGCCGCTGCGGCTGGCCGAGAGCGAGCGCCCCATTCCCGCTCCCCTTCCTCCGGCGCCGCCCGGCCCCCACCCCGAAGGAGAACAGCTCAATTACGAAAGGAGCGCAGGAAGAAATCACGGGCTCCGAGGCGCCCGCCGACGCTCCTCGGGTCCCCGTCCCCAGGCGCCCAGTCCCCACCCCCACCGTCCCCAGCTCGCGGAGGGCGGGGGCGCGGCGGGGCGAGGGGTCCTACCCTGCTCCGCCAGAACAAAGCCCACCGCGGGAGCTCGCGGCCGCGCACCGAGCCGGTGACAAAGGCGGGCGGGCGGCGCCGAGCTCCGCGGCCAGGCTCCGGCGGCGGCGGCGGCGGCGGGAAGGAGGCCTCTAAGGAGATGCCCATCCCTCCCCGGGCTGCGGCAGGTCGCCGCGGTGTCCCCGGTGACCGGTTAGGGTGACTCAGCGTTTCCCTGCGCTCCATCCCGCACCCGCTCTGGTCTCCCTTCCCCCGGTGCGGCTGGACCAGCTCTTCTCCATCCCTCCCGCTTTCTCCCCCACCCCACTTCTTCTACCCGACTTTCTCCCCGGCCCTTTTGCTTTTAATCGCTTTCCATTTTTCTTTTTTCCCTAGAAAAGCAAGGCTAATTCGACTTCTGAAGACCGCTCTGGGTGTTCAGATAACAGTCTCAAAGTCCTTGAGGACAGTGTTTATGGAGACAAGGGGAGTAGTGGGTCCCCTTCATTTTATTATGCAAACGGTGCTCTCAATAAAATAACACGCAGTCTAAGGAAGCGGAGCTCGGCCTTGGGACCCCCACAAGCCGCTGCCCTTGCCAGAGAAGCGGCTTCGCAGGGTCGTACATCACAGCAGGGCGCAGGCAGGCATACCCTGCCGCCGGGAAGAGAGGCCCCCAAGGCGAACCTTCCTAGGGAACGCCCCCGTCTGGCTTCCTACCCCTGCAAAGGAGTCGCTTGCCAGATCCCAGCGCTGACATCCTAGGGTGTTTCAGGTTTAGGAGACTTTAATAGTCACTGTTTTTCCAAGTGAATTTTTACTTGTTTCATTTCTGCGATGTGAATTTCAAATAAAAGGAACACAGTCTAAGCCATTTGGACAATACATGTCTTGACTTCCGGAGGTTTTCTGCACTCTGATATAATAGTAAATTAAAATCTGACGTCTGTCCAGCAGCACAGTGAGCTTGGGATCCTCCCCTTAGGCTCTACTGGGCAGCCAGGCTCCCTACCTCAAAATCTGGGGGGAGGAGGTGGGCCTTCAAAACTGTAAGCAGACACAAAACTTTTAACTGGGGACTAACCAGCCCCAGTTTGCATGAAGCTGTGGTGAGCAAGTTCTACAGCCAAAGACTCTTTGCCAGATATTTCAGTGCTGAAATGATATTGCTGCAAACCAAGGAGTATCTGAAGTAACAGATACTCTGACGACTGGGACTATATTCTAAAATTGAACAATACAGCCGACCTTTCTTGAAGACCCCCTAAGGCTGGTGGTCCAGGATAGGGAGGGAACAGGGCAGTGAAGTGGGAGTTTTCATATTCACAGGAGAGAACATGCTACAGAAGCACCATTTGGGGAAAATGCCCAAAAGAGCAGCCTCAAGCCTGATGAGCTGTGATCTGCACCCAGCTCCTCAGACAATAGCTAAGTTCAAGTGTCAAAAAAATCGAATTAAAAAAAAAAAAAAAAAAAAAACACCCAGAGGCACCCAAGTGCAAGAATTGTTTCCTAGTGTGCCACAAAGACTCATCCATCAGGGGACTACCTAGTTCCAACTCAGAAGTTGTATAGGGAATTTGGGGGGTTCTGGGCCAAGGGTGTCCTCAGGAAAGAGAATTGTTTCTGTTAAGGCCATAAGCTTGGGGGGTGGGGGTGTGGAATCCAACCACCCCCCCTGGCAAACTGAGTTAATATTTTGTTTTTTCAAAACACAGACACAAAAACACCAAGTTGACCTTGGAATATTTTTCTAGCTAGACCTACCCACATGTTTTTGTTAATAAATAATCATCATCACTCCAGTCCATCAGCTGGGCTCTCAGTTACCTAGCCCTTCGAATTTAAATTCTAAGAAGAACATTGTGGGGGCGGGGGTTGAAGGGGGACAGGCCAGAATAGTCCATCATGTCCTGTCAGCCACGGCTTCCCTAGCAATTGGTAGCTTTCATTACCAGACTTGTCAGGTGCGTGAATGCAGCTACTGTGGGCAAACTGTGGGAAACGGGCTGTTTTTAAAGCATATACTCGATTGCCAACTTATCATGCCTTCTTAACTTAGGTCCCACAATCTGAGATAGTCTGTAGTTTAAAGCTTTCCTATAGGGAGTAAAGCTGCTTGCTTTAGGGTGAGAGAGCACAAGTGTCTGACGATCACTGCTCCTTCCAGCCCGTCTAAGAAAACCAAGTGTTTGCTCCTTTCCTACAGATCAGATCAGTTACCAAAGTGATACGAAGAAGACCGAGAGGGAGCCACTGGGATGCTTCCAAGAACTTAGCAAGATGGAGAAATAACTCACCCACCGCCAAGCCAGGCGACAAACGCTCGTCTCCACCCAAAAGCTACTGTTGAAGAACCCTTTCCTTTGTATACAGTACACAGTGTGGGTAGAGAGTATGTAGAACATTTTCATTTGTAAATGCTAATGGCAGTGTGCTTCTATCCTGCCACGGTATCCGAAGGAGCACTTTATTGCTCTCAAATGGGAGCAAGAGAGTAAATACCCACTTTGTATTTTGTACACTTGACTCAGGTAGTGTTCTTCATTCTCTCATTTGGCAAAAGCAATTTCACTATCCCCAACAATTAAAAGTCTATAGCTTGGCCCGGCTCTTTGGATCTTAATTCATATCCAGCTTGATTATTTTCACCTCCAAATCGTTACGGAATGTTAACACGGTCTCTATAATATGCCACTTCTCGGATTAACTTGTTGCTTTGCCCAGAATTATTATTTTCTATTTCCTTTACTTTAGATAACCTAAGAATGTAGATATCACCAGAAACAAGCTTTTCTTTTCTTACGGGCTTTTTAAAAAAGTAACTTTGCAAAAAAGGAACGTACGCAGCAGCCAAGATAGGAATGATCCCAGATCTCATGAAAAGTGATACCGAAAATCACACTCCAAGTATGTACAGAGTTCTTAACCATTGTTTTGCAAAATGCCTGGCTAAATAGAAAACCTGCCTTTTTCCTTAGTAATTTAAAAAATGCATTCAGCAGCTCAGGGCATGCAAAATAACCTAGAGCTTTGAGGCACTGGTCTAGTGCCTGTGGATCTCCCCCAGAAATCTTTTGTCTGAAATATCCAGAGAGCTGAAGAAAAAGCAATGTTTGGGTTCAGATTACACGTTTCTTCCATCTTCTACTTTGTGCTATTTGCACAAACCTGCCTTTACATTTCCTGACTCTAAATGTGAGAGCTGGCGGATAAAAATCCTGGAATTAAAATCTTTTTCAAAGTGCTCCCTTGCATATGTTACTCACATAATTTCCAACCCTCCTAGATGAAATACCACTTACATCCAAACCTTGACTTTCTCAAGTTAGTTTCAAAGAAAAACTTCTGGCTGGATCCTGGCTGGCTTCAAGTCAAGTTCGAAAGAATAAGGTGTCTTTACCCCTCCTGCAGAGCCCCCAGCCCGGGGCCCTTCCTCCAGGCTCAGTGACACACAGGTGCCGGGAGCTGCTGAACCGTGGAAACCAGCTTCTCACTTCCAGTCACTCACAGCTCCCCTTTCTGAGTCAAGCTTTCCAAATCTCCTTGGGAAAACTGTTTGTGACAAACTGACTAATTCCTCAGAACCGGGTAGCATTTGCCCTTCACTATTTTAGGAAGTTTTCCTCGAATCTTTTCATCCTTCACCACAATAAAGTTCAGTATTCCTTGGCCATATCTAAAAATCTCTAAGGCGGAAACCGTGAGCTCTGTGAAAACTTTTCTGCAACTGCATTAAATCGTATTGTGCTAAAAAGTTTCAAGCTCACAGTGACCTCTTACCGTCGGCTATTTTGTATTTCCTTTTCCCTAACAAACCCTTTCAAGGATAAATTCAGAATCTTGCCACAATCAGAGGAGTTGCCAAGATTTAAAGGCGCCTTTATATATCGAATGGAGTAAAAGAGATCCAGGAAGCCTAGACTAAGTCTCCAGGAGCTGGGGTTTATTTAGAAGTCAAAGCCTGCCTCAAGTTGAAGACTGTTCACCATTTAATAGATAATACCTTTAGAATACATCTTTCTCTTCGCGACTGTTTCCCCAAAAATACAACCTGAAAGGTAACCTATGGAATAGGTTACCGCATATCCCTAAGAATTTTGCAAAGCGTTTCTGCTTTCACTGACCAACTCTGTTTTCCATACTTATATCCTCTTCATAGAAAGACATGGAGGAATACTGTTTTAAGCCGGTTTTCCTTTCCCAGGCCATTTCACAGATGGGGCTGAGTGGGAGATGGGGAGGTCATTGTCCCCCTACTTTAAGGCCCTGTGTTATGCAGTGAATTCGCTCCTGGTTGTGAATATGCATAGAAAGGTAGGGACCATTTGTGCATTTGGCAAGTTCAGCATTCGAAAACAGCTACATTTTACAGCGTACTTGCTAAGATGAGTCAGTGCGCCCCCTGCTGACAAGTCAAGACTTCGACTCCCGAGCACTTCCAAAGTTTATTTTGTTCAGTAAACCGTGTCATATAAAATTAACAACAACCAATAAAATTAGCTTATATGTTTCAACTGTAAAAGTCCAAAACAAAATAAAGCTAGTTTTGGTGGCGCTAGAAATCTCTAGCTTGGCTTCTTCTCTTTGGCTGAGCCACGGTCCTTTTATCTAAAGCCCAGTGCACAAACATATAGCTTAATGTGGCCAGTGTTCTTCCTTTTCTTTCTCTCGCTATGGCAACCAATATGCTCTGCTCAGAAATGTTCCCCATCAAGGAAACAAATGATCTTCAGGGAGCAGCTCTATATGGCATCTGGTCCAATGGAGCACAGAGAGTTAACCTCAGTCAAAAGCGACGCTGCCCAGCACGCAAACAGGGAGTGGAAAACTGGCGATCCTTACCCCTCCCCGACTGAAACCTCTTCCTCCCTCCTGACAAACCATTTCATTGATTTGGCATCAACTATTTCCAGAGAATTACAAATTTCCAATTGCAAGGTGTTCTGGAGACAAAAGTGCAATTATATTCCAGCTATTTGAGGCCACTACTCCCCCGCCCCACCACCCCAGAGGCTCGCTTTCCTCTAAAAAGAACAAAACCAAGAACCTTTTAGCATCCTCTCCAGCCCATTTCACTCAAGTAAGGTGCTCACACGGGCTTGGACTTGGCCTAGCTAATTCCACCATCCAATTTTCTCTAATTATCTGGAACTAGCAAGTAACTGTACCCTTCATTTTTACTAAAAGCCAGGGACCAGAGGCAAGGGGGTGGGGTACAGCTGTCAAGAATAGCAAACACAGTAAACCACTATAGCTCCAGCCTCCTTTGGGAATAAAGTGTAGGGTGTCCTGGTTAGTTTTGATTGATCACCCTTTTTCTGATGGACTTTCACTACCAAGTGGAAAGGCTGCAGTTTGCCGCCTGCTCGCCAGACGCAGCGATAACCAGGGGGGCACTGACTTCCTGCCTCTTCTTCCTCCCCTTCTCCTTCTTCTCCATCTCTCTGCCCTCCCTTTGCCAAGTCCCCCCCGCCTCACTCCACCCCTCTTCTCCCAGCAGGAATCCCCCACCCCAATCCCAGGCAGGCACACGTAGTTCAACACATCAGCATTAGCTACAGAAAAGGGGCTTTTTCCCCTCTAGTCCAGATTCTCTGGGAGGCGGGGGGGTAAGAAATCCAAAAGCAAGAAATATGTATACTATTGCGTGCTTCCTCATCACTTCTTTTCTGGGGCCTTCGTATTTCCCTAACAATCAACAATTAAAATTAATAGCACTCTCCTCCTCCTCCCCAGGAAAAAAAAAAAAGTAAAGTGCCTTGCTGTGGCGATCCCTGGAAGGAGTCCACCTTTTATGTAATATTTTCGGTGGGCTGGGTTTTTGAACTCTCCCCCCAACCCTGTTCCTCTTCCTTCCTTCAAAACAGCTGCCCGTGAGCTCTCTCTCTTCCCAAGCCCTGAAAATAAGCCCCCAAGCCTACGAGAGCCTACCGAAAACGGAAAGGAGGGGCAGAAACAAGAACGCAGGGAAAGAAAATGAAAAACACTTACCGAGCAAACTTCCAGGATTAGATTTTAAAATAAAGGAAGAAGTTTTATTTTAAAAAATAAATAAGGTGACTGGTGGGGGGGGGGGGAGACATATTCTCAACTCCCCAGAAGCGGTACCTCCTCAGTCTTCTCTTCCCTCTGACTCCTCTAAGCCCGGCTCTCTTCTCGTCTATTATTTTCACCAAAATATATGAAAATGTATGCAAATGAAAGTCAGCACTAACTGTTCTCCCCTTGTTATATACTTTGGATTTTTTTTTTTTTTTTCCAGACAAAACAATCACACTCGGCAGAGGGAGGGGGCGGATGGGTGGGGCTGGGGAGCGACTGGAGAACTAAGTACGCGGAGGCGGAGGACCGAGGGGACCCAGCTCGCAACAGAAGTGCATTTCTGATTTCGAGGAGCACGACGTTTTGGGGGGCTTCCCGTACGCGCACACACCCTCCTTGAAAAGAAAGAAAGTGGATGTGTTTGCGGAGGCGCTCTCCCGTTTCATCAGGCCACCTGAGACTGCTTTTGAAAGCGTGTACTGTGAAATTCATAGCGGTAATTTAGACAAAATCCTCACTGTATATTAATGAAAGGGGCCCCATGGCTCTGTTCCTACCCTCCCCATTCAGTGTAAACAAAACCACGAGACTCTCTCGGTTTTTGAGTCGGATCCAAGCAAAATCGGCAGGAAAGGAAAACACGGGGAGCTGGCACCGACTATTCAAACGCCTGCACCTGGAGATCTCAGATTTATTGAATGAAATCTGTGTTCCATCTTCCACATATACATACACGCATACATACATAGGAAAGGGAGCCTTAAGGGGACGCGGAGGTAAGAATCCGTTCTGTCTGGGGTTTGGCTACCGCTGCCCTTCAGGTCTACACCTTCGCAATAATGGAGCCACTAAAACCCGCCTAGGAGGGCGTCTCTCCCCCTGCACACAGGAGAGGGACCACATCACACACAAGAGCTCCGCGCCCACCACTCATCACGAGACCTCGCAAGGGCTTCAAGGCTGCGGCTAAGCTGGGGACCTCCGGACCTAACCGAGCAGCCCCCACCCCAAAACTGACTGCGCGCGGCAGAGGAATTATTCGCCGGAGAAGGGCAGCCCCCAGCACCCCGGCGGCTCCGCGTCTGCGTCCAGGGCGGCCGGGTGCGGGGTGCACGCGCACGCACACTCATTAGGAACGATGTATTTATTGAATGTCCGAGTCGGGTTAGTTCACTGGAAATCCCCGAGGAGGGTTCAATTTGCCCTTGTTTTCGTTGCCACTTTCTCTTTTTTCTTGGTTCGCTGAGGCTCCTCTGTGCAGCGTTTCCGCTCGGCCGCGTCCCCCACCCCCGCTCCTCCCTCCCAC
>SJYX01016172.1:257282-270931 GCA_006410675.1 Oreotragus oreotragus
GGTTGGGGGGGGCACAAACTTCATCAATTTTTGAGGGTCTGTGTGCAGGGGCAAGCACAGAAGGCCTTATTGGAAAGCTGAGGATTGGGTGTGGTTGTTTATATTGGGTGGAGGCTGCTGGCCCATGAGGTGAAATCCTATTTTCCCTCCAGGACTGGTAGTGGTTGATCAGACAGAGAATGGGTCTATTTCAAAGGTTAGGAGGCATTTGCTTACTTGATTTGGCTGACAACAAAAGAACTAACACTGGATTTCACACTGTTTTCTATTAAAAAGTAACCATTGCTGTTTACTTTGGAAGAAGCTCTTCTAGAGGTAGAAGAATTCAGAGAAGCTGGGAATGATAGTCCATTTTATTTCATTATTTTGTATTTTTTAAAGTGAGCTCATGCTTGCACTCCGTATTTTTTTTTAAAAATCAACTTTTTGAATGTATTTACAAAATGAAATTCATGGTTGGAAAACAAAAGAGGGCAGATACAACTGATCAGTTTTGTGCTGAGGCTTATATTGTTACACATGTAAATAATGAAAACATTGTTATACATCACCAGATCTTTTTAATGAATTTGGTCATTGTGTTCCTTTGTAGCGCAAGTGTCTTGTGCTTCGTCAAGTGTCCGTTTGTTTCCTCCATTTCAACCCACCCCCACCTCCCCTTCCAACCCAGAGGAGTGACAAAGTTCTGTTCCATCAATCTGGCTAATCCTGAGCTAGGCCCATTTATAGTTTGCAGTCTCCTGTGGTTTCTGATCAGTTGTCCAAGCCACAGCCATCTCATTCACCCAGCCATCTTCCCCTGCAAGTATGGGCGATAAATCATTCAAGGTGTATTTAAAATAGTCACTTTGCTGTTGTTGCTCTGCCTTTTTTTTTTTTTTTTCTGCTTTAAGTACTTACCCAAGGACTACTTCTTTGTTCCAAAACACAACTATTCATTATTGATCTTAGAGATTCCCTCTGCTTTCCTGTAGCTCACAGTGTTTGCTCATCACCATGCTCATAATCTGTTTTGTATGAATGGTTTTCAACATTCAGAGAATAATCGGTTCTAATATTAAATGCAGTATATGCTATTGATAGTTTTATCAATACGTGTAATATTTTAAATAATTTTAACAATTCAATTTGTTTTTTAAATTATATATTTGTAAAGTATTTATCCTGTTGGAAACAACAATATATTGTTGTATTTATTCGTTTATTTTTATAATAAATGATCAACCTCTTGAAGCTAAATCAAAAATGATACTTTTATATATTTATACAAAATGCATTTTAAGAGATGGGCATATTTGCACCAATTTGTATGTAAATAGAGTGAGATCCATCAATAACTTGTAGCTTTCAGAACTAAATTGAAGAAGAAACATTCTCTCCACATGGAGTTTAGTTTGCCCAAGTTCCAGGGTAATTAATCAAACTCTAAAATGCATGCAACAAGTATTGGCACTGGATGCAGACTTGAAATTAATTATTTAGGAGGTGGACCTGGTTTTTTTCAAGGCAGAAGGATAGAAATGAGAGAATCCAGTTCTTTAATGAATTGCACGTGGCTGGCTGGACCTATTAGAACAGATGCTATGTACCAGTGATAAAACCTAGTACCTGGCTGTGCTCAGACGCCTGTGGTGGCGAAGGACATTGAAGGCAAGTTAAAAGTTCGAAGTTCTCTGTGATCAGAAGCAAGGTAATCGAGAAAAAGTAATTTTGTTATGTGTTTTGTTTTGTAACTAGACCCTCTTAAAGTGTTTTTGAGTGCAGACTCTCTCTCCTAGTCCTGTTCTTGACGGCAGAAGTCTCAGTACAGACGTGGTGCTGGCGGTGGCTGTAGTCCCCGTTGTTGGTGCTGCTGTGAGAGTGATACTTGTAGGAAGTGTGGGGGGCATCCCTCCAGCTGTCCAAGTTCTCTCGGTGGCTTGGTCATCTCAGTTGCTCAGAGCGGCTGTTCCAAGGAAATCGGGGGGCTCTGGGTTTGCCTCCAGAACTTTCCAGACTAGGGGAGGAAGCAGTGCGGAGGCTGGAAGAGACGGTGGGGGCGGGGGCGGGGGCGGCGGAGATAGCGAGAGGGCTACTTGTGTAATAAGATTCTTTGATTTTGTTAGCCTGGCTCATGGCCTATTAATTAGATTACTCTCTCTTTCATTCTTGATTTCACATCCGTGTTTGTTCCTGTCTCCTAAAATGTGGGCGCGAGCGTGGCGAGCAGGAACCAGTGATGTCACTGCCGGCCGGTGGCGGCCGCCTGGCCTTCTGGAGGGCTCCGGGCCGCGTTCTTTCTGAGCTGGGGCTTCCTCGAGGAAGAGTCCTTCTGGAAGTGACCTCAGAGGGGTCTGGGAAGAGGGCAACTGGCAGCCTCGCGGCGGCCGGGTGTGCGCAGGCCGCCGGCCTTGGGGCGGGGACGCGGGGAAGGGGCTGCGCGGCGGCGACCCGGCCTCTCCACCCCGGGATCTAGGATCGGCCTCAGGTGGAGGTGGGGCTCCGAGAAGTGCAGAAGGGTGATGCCCGGCACAAGGCCGCGGGCTTCAGACGCCCAGCGTCCCCTGGGAACGCAGCGCGGGGGCCCGGCGCCCGGGTGGGGCGGGTGCGCTCGTGGGGCGGGGGGTGGCCCGACCCTGCCCGGCCCGGCTCTGCCCGGCGGTCCGGCCGTAACAGCTGCGGACAGTCCCACAAGCTGTTTTCCTCGTGGCGACCATTCAGCAAAACGCACGATCCTTTCTCAAAGATTTAAATTTCGCGGATGAATTACCATACACCGGTTGCTTAGCAACTAAATTCAAGCAGGGCTAAGAATATGCAAGCTTTTTGTATTCTCATTAATAAAAATGCCACTCTGACACAGCAGCCCGACTTTGGATCACTGCAACTTCTGTAAAAGCCGTAGGAGAATACAAACCGATCCTGCCATTTAATTACAGATCAAAATGGCTTGAAACGCGATGTTTTGTTCATCTATCTTCCTAAAAGCGATGTAAAAAATAACGGCTTTTCAAGAGCAGTAGTAAATTCTTTTTTTTTTTTTTTTAATGGAGTTGTCTGTCGGAGTTACTGATCATTGTCATCTGAAACTTTTGGAAACAGGTCGAAATACCCCACTTCATCAACATTTCTGCTCTCTCCCTAGCCCCATCTGATGCTGCGCTCCGTCCCCACCCAGATAATAACAATTAATATCATAATTCGGGACCAACTCGGGCCTCGGGAGCCCTTGAGACGAAGGATAGTTGGCCGACCGATCGACAAAACCAGTAGCTGGAGAAAACCTGAGAACCTGAGGACCAAGAGAAACAGGAACTTGTGGAAGTTTCCTGGGAGGGCTGGGGGGCTTCTGAGCTCAGCGTGCCTCGGGCTCCGGGGGCCTGGACACCACGTCTGCGAGAGCACAGGATGGAAAGGAAGGTCCGAATCCCTGTCCTACAAGTTTGCGGGTTTTGCCTTCTGGGCCCGGCCTCTTCTGCCCAGAATTCGGTGACGGTGGAGCTGAGAGGGCTGAGCGCAGGGCCTGCTGACCGACCCTCTCCAGTCCCCGCGCCCAAGGGCCCTGGAGGAAAAGTAAAGACGCAGCTGGACCCCGGGTCTCCAAGGACTGGGCCTGCGCCGGAGATCAGGGCTTGGGATTTCCATCGTAGGCACGGCGTGTCCCTTCCCGAAAGGCGTCTCGTAAGGAGGGGATGCACAGGGTCCAACCCCGGGCTACAGCCCGAGGAAGGAGGGGGAGCAGAGGTCAGCGGGGCGGTCCCGGGGCGCAGGATGCTCGGCGGGAGGCCGGCGCTTGGTAGAGTTTGGGCCGGCCAGGCCTGGCCGGGATTGGGGAAGGCGGGCGCTCCACGAAGGACCCTCCAAGGGCGAGGGTCCCGGGCCAGCGCGGCGACCCAGAACGGGCGGTGGGCGAGCGCGGTGCCGGGAAGCAGGGGATGCTGGGCGGCGGATGGGTGTCCAGGCCGCCAGCCAGGAGGATCGCGCCGCCTTCGCCTCTGAAGCTGCCGCAGGAGGCAGTGGTCGGCTCTAAAAAGATGGGGGGCGGCCGGGGAGCGGGGTGGGCAAAAGTGAAACTCCCCTTATTAATTCCAGCAGCATTCCCAGGGAGCTATCCCCCTCCCCATCGCACTTTAGCGAAAGTGAGAACTGAGAGATCACTTTTCCTTGGTCAGCCTGGACCCTGCAGGATCACAGCTGCCTCAATTTAACCCGACTTCTTTCTAATGAATATTTTTTAAAAAGTGGAAATTAAACCAAAAGTTGAATATTTGCTATATTAAGTGCCCAGAGGCATCAGGGTCCTCAGGAAAACGTACATAATAAACAGGAAGCCATTTATTTACAAATATAATTGCCCCCGACAAGCCACATTCCTTGTACGTAATTCATTAATGGAATTTGTTCCTTCTCCTGCCTTTGGAAAGAGAAATTTTAGCTTTTAAAAATATCTGGGTCTGGGGGAGGGGAGGAAGAATGGTTAGTTTACCTGTTTCTAGGAAAAGAAGCAATAGTGTCTGGGCCAATTCCTGTCTGTGGAGATGTTACATAGTATAAAATATCATTTAAAAGACATGGAGAGGGCTTTGTGTGTATGTTTTTTTACTCTTCAGAAAATTAAGTTGGCAGTAGTTGCTGTCACCAGAGTTGCCCAGTGAAGCTGCACTGGTAACTTAACCCTAGTTGGGGTGTGTGCACACGCGTGTGCTTGTGAACAAAACTAACCTTTAAATAACTCGAGCAAAATCTGACTGTAAACCTCACTTAGTTGCCAGAGTTTTAGAAATGTCTGTGGCAATGTGCCTGCTGCCCTCGACCCTTCCTGACCAGAGTCATACCTGGGGCTGGTGCTGGTTCAGTTTTCTTATCCCTGGTCTTCATTAACTGGGGATGCTTTCTCTAAGAGAACTCCTTCCCCGGTGAGCTGGGAGAGGAGCATCCTTTAGGAGAGAGGTGATACCCAAGGGGAGGAAGAACCGAGTATGAGTCTCCGGGTGACCCAGGGAGTAGTGAGTAAACATCAGAAGCACAGGACACTCCTCAGTTTGGAGCTTCCTGAGGCCCCCAAAATAAGACATTAACAGAGGATATAAAGAACTGAACTGATTTCACTGTGGCTACAAAATAAGGGGGTGAATACGGAGAGGAAGGCAAACACATCTTTTTAATTCAGAAACAAAAACAAAAGGACAAGGGGTGTTTTGATGAAGAGCTTCCTGGGAGACCCAAGATCAGTTCTGTCCTGCAGAACTGGCTCCCTCCTGGCTGAAGGCAAGTCCATTTAGTCGACTGGAACACTGCACACTGAAATAGAAGAGATACTCGTTTCAGAGAGCTTCCCTTGCGCCAGCACTGAAATATAAGGTGCGCAAACCTGCCACCCTCAGTCCACTCGGGTTCAAGCAGGGCAACCTGGAGGTGTGAAGGGGTCCTTCCACTCTGCCCCTGTGACAATCTCAGAGGGAGAGAGTCTATTCTTCACTCATGTTTCCAAGGTTGAACACTCTCCAGCAGAGTTTAAAATGAAAAATAAATTAGGTCTAGTTAGAAAGTACAGTATCACCCAGAAACTAGCAATATGAAAACAAACCTCTTACTAGCTTGGGCTTGAAACTGTATAGGTTACAACAATCCGTGAACAAAACAACACCTAGAAACAATTTTTCATTAACATTTGGGGAAAGAAATCTTTCAACCTTGCTCAGATTGTGTTTTATACCCCTGATTGTGTTTTATACCCCTACAAGATTTTTTTCCCAACAAGGCTTTAAAATGCTTCGAACCTGACATCTTTCGCTCTTCCAGGAACCATTTTAACAAGAGAGGAAGGTTAAGCAAATAGCCTTAGGTCCAGGGAGGGGAGAGGAGGTGGTGGAGCCTCAAGGCTCAAGCCTGCAGCCCACACCTAAAATGGGAGTTTTGATTTCCACTGGTGGGGAGTGTCTCACAGCTCAGCACTTCCTACCTGTGTACCTGAATTCATAGGCTGTCCTCTGTTTCTCAAAAAGGAAGGCCTGCTGGTCTGTAGGCAAGGCGGGTGGACGCGAAGAGAGAGACCAAAGATGGATCAGTTACCTACCCTTTTGTTTCTGGGCCTGAACTGGGGCTTCAAGGAGGCAGGGGGAAGCCCCCCTCTATTCGCATCACCCCCATCCCAGCCAGAAAGCCAATTGCTGGCCGACTGGAGCAAATTGGTAACCAAAGGGATCCCTGTGTGCGTGTGTTACGTAACGCACAGAACTTTCTGTGGGCCCTCACCCAGGTGACTATGTGTAGGCAAAAAGGCCCAGAAAAAAGGAATTTAGACAGATTAAATGGAAAAACTCTGAGAGATGGGAAAAGTGTGGCCACGTACAATGATGCACGCAAGCCCACGTGCATGGCAACATCCACAGCTTGCACCTCCTCTGTGCCTGTGCTGCTGCATCCTTTAGACACCCTGCCTCTAGCTGCATTCAGGCTAAAGAGAACTTGCGCATAATCTGGGGGCTGGAGGAGAGCCTTCCTACCTAGGAACACCAGGCCCTGGTGGCCCTGGAGCCCTTAGGAGCCAAGTTAGGTCCCAGCGTGTTATCCTTACCCCACCCTTTTGGTCAGAATCCTCAAATCCTGACTGTGGGAGAGCAGGTTACCACCTGCCCGTGGCCCTCCAGCGTGCACCCGGTCACCTTGGCCTGGGGCAGGAGAGCAGCTCTTTCATTAGCAGCGGGAAGTTGCCTGCTGCCGCCCGAGGTCACGTTCAGAAAGCCTGTTTTTCTGGGAGAACCTCACCCCAAAGGCGAAGGTGGTGCAAAACATGCTCATTTGCCCCAGGCACCAAGGGGAGATGTAACCGAGGGACAGGCACTTGGCAGGAGGGGGTGTGGAGCAGGACAGTTGGTCCGGGCAGCTCCCCTGCACCCGGCCCTCTCTGCAGGAGGGAGCAGGGGCTGGTAGAGGTGGCAGGCCCAGGAGCGGGAGCCGCTGACAGGCACGCAGGCTCCCGAAGCTGTAACAAAGGATTCGTGCCAAAGTAGCACCAGGGATCTCCAAAGGATTGCACACCTTACAGGCGTGTCCCCAGCTCCTGAGAGGGGAGACCCTTGATGGTCCCCGGGGCTCTGTGGACGTGCTGGGGCTGTACATGGCGCGGGGCCCGCTGCACAGATTCTCCACCTCGGCCCCATGCTCCTGCAGGCTGCCGCGGCTGGTCTCCCAGGCAGGCGGGCGAGTGCTGGTCTTGTTGTCCGGGAAGGTGATGGGCTGTGGTGGGGCCCAGGGGTGCCTGGGTGGCAGGTGGCAAGGCCCAGCATGCCTCCCTGCCTGGCCAGCTGGAGCACTGGAGCAGGGAGCTCTGGGGGCTTGAGTCACCAGGGCCTTGCAAGGGAAGCCAGCGGGACACTGTGGAAAGGAGGCCTCCGGGACGCGCTTTTGGGGCAGCTTGCCTTTCCTGAGGCCAGAGCCTGGCCGTGTGGAGCCCTGCTGGTGACCCTGCACCCCAGCGCAGCCTGGGCCTCCAGCTGCTGGGGGTGGGGCGTGGCAGAACACATGGGTTGCCAACGTCCGAACCCTAGCCCCGGGGTCTGGAACAGTTCGAGGCATCACTGAAAAGTGGGTGGGTTGCTGGCTGGGGAGGGGGAATACCTCAAAGTTCTGTGACTTCACCCTAACTGTCCCCACTGGCTTCCCTGGGAACTCGGCGCATGGGCTAAGAATGAGACAGGCAAGAAGAGAGCAAAAAGCTCAAGGTCCCAGTTCAGGACACAGAAGCAGGTGGAAGAACCCAGCATGGGCAGAGCTGTCCCTCCACCCGTGGGTGGATGAGCACAAAGTGGATGATGAAGGCAGAACCTTGGGAGAGAGGTGGGAGGGGATGTAATATGTGGATATGTGGCCAGTGGCTATCTCTTTACTGGGAATGGTTGCTGACCTGAGCACCCAGTGGCCAGCACCCACCTTTCCAGGTCTCCCAGCCCCCAAGCCGCCCAGAGCAGAGGATCTGCCAAAGCTGGCTGCAGCCCTCAGGCTAGGCCTCCAGATGCCTCGAACCACCCTCACCTCCTCCCGCTGGCCTAGGCTGGGCTGGGGCTGCGACCCCACGAAAGGCCCCTGCAGTGGGGCCTGCTCGGAAATTCCAGCCAGTCAGCCCAGCATGGCAAGAGGGCTGGAGGCAGTGAGTGACTCTGGCCCCTACCCCTGGCTACATACAAGTGCAAATGAGATGCATTCTGGCTGATCAGTCCACTGTATTTTCTGCAACTTAATGTGTCTACGTCTTGTCAACTCCTCTAGTCGGGAAGAATAGCAGAAATTTTTACAGAGAATCTTTTCTGTGTGTGTGTGGTTTCCAGCTTCGATTCCATCCAGCGGGATGGGTGAGAGAGGAGAGGAAGGGGAGGCTTGCTGACATGAACAACATTGTATAAACCCTCCTCAAATGCAACTTTCAGCCACAAACAAGAAAGGAAAAGGAGATGGGGGTGGGTTAGAGTGGCTGACAAGAAACCTTGATGAAACTTAGGTGGGTCTGGCTGGGGAAAGTTTCCAGCACTGTTTTCTTTTCAAGAACAAAATTCAACGGTACTGACTTGGGTGGAGGGGACAGAGTAAACCCCTTCCTTCTGCTAACCTCCATTTAGTGGAGGCTAATGCAGGGTTTTCTGACACCAAAAGAGCCCTATGTGAGTAAGGAAAACGTGTTTGCTATCCTCTTTCCGTGTCACTTTCCAAACAATGTTTAAGTAAAGTGAAGAAACTTGCCTCCAACTCTCACCAGAATCCCCCACCACCAGGTTTCCTGGGAAAGCAAGTTCTCTCAGACCTAGATGATGCTGGCCTCTGTGACGTAAGGTGGGAGTGATGGGGGTGGGGAGAGGACCCAATGGCCTCTGGAATCTGCCCAGGCCACCTTTGGGGGAGCTTTCTTCCAGCATGGAGCCCTGGGACCCTGGCAGGATACAGGGCCAGCGCCAGTCTCCACTCACACCCCTCTTCACAGATATTTGCTGTTTTGGACTTGTGTGCAGCCGACCCCAGCAAAGGGAACAGCAGATATCCTGAGCCATGTTCCCCAGCCCTGGCCTGCTCGCTACCCCACTGCCAGGCCCTGTGGTAGGCAGGGTGCACACTGCCTGGATTCCGAGCTGTATACCAGCCTCTAGCCCCCTCTTCCCTGGGAGTCTCAGGGTCAGCAGGGAATAAGTTGTTGGCTGTCCTGTTAAGATTTGCCTCTGGGATCAGCTGCCCACTCCCAGGGGTGGTTGCAGCTCTACTTGGAACCACAGGGTCTCATGGGGGCGGTGACAGCGTGAGGGGGGCAAAAAGAGCCACCAGTGAGGCATGCCACAGGCCTGTTTCATTCAGATGTGCTTCAGGGACCCGTCAGTTGTCCAAGCTGACCCTGCACCGTCCTGTTACCTGTGGGGGATCCTTTCTCTGCTGTATTCCTAGGCTGAGGTGTGAGATATTCTCACTGCAGGGCAATTAAGTCTAACCGAATAGAATGGGGTGGGGTCACGTGCTTCACAGGGAGAGCAGGGGCAGCCAGGCACGGAAACCATCCCTCCATTTATGCTCCTTAGCCAAGGAGTTTGCTGGTCAAAAGCAGCTCAGGTTTCTGCATGCAACCTGGGCATTATACCAGCCTGGTGAAGACATCAGAACCAGGTGTATGCTGCTGCTTTGGCTTTCACCGGGAGCCAGCAAGGAGCTGGGGAGATGTCCTTAACACATTCACTACCTCAGTTCTCCCAGTCCCCAACAGGCGGGTGAAAGGGCTGAACTCTTGGCAAGGAGCAGAGGGGAGGGACACTTCCAACTGCCCCCTGGCTGAGCCTGCCTGCCTCACGGTGGCTGGTCAGGGCCCCTGCCAGCTGCCCTGTCCTCTCACTATGGATTCCCAACAGCAATACGTTCCCTCCCTCCCTCCCTCCATGCCGCATCCTCCCACACCAGAACTGAGCGTGGATTTCCATTCGGGATAAGAAGAGGGTGTCATTAAAGAGGGAAGGAGGTCCGTGAACCATCCTCAGCCCCAGGAGCTTTTTCACCAAGCAGATGAGTCTCACTCAACTTTTCTTTTGAACAGTCACCCAGGCTAAAACCATGCGAACCCATGAGCAAAAAGAAAAATTGAAACCTGGACCAAGTTCCTTATTTCTCCTTTGCCCCCTGAATTCACCATCCCTCATTTCTTCAACTCCCAGCCATCTTGATATCCATGACCCCAGGTAAAGATTTAAAACACTTGTTTCTTAAAATCATCCAGGGCTCTCAGCATTTACATGGAGAGAGAACACACCCTCCCCTCCGAGCCTGGCCCCCAATTCTGCATCCTCACCAAATAAAAACCACCATCAATTACACTTTGCATCACTTCATTCGGCCAGAAATGAAGACTCCGTTATCCACCAGGAGTAAACATCGACTTTACAGAAAGAAATAAATTCCACCGTGTCTACCTCCTGGAGAACTCTTTGAGAACATCATCTGTCTTCTTACCTCCTTGACTGGGGTGGTGTGCTGTAAAGATTTGAGGCAGCAGAATTTTGAAACGGCTTGATTACCTGGAGCTGGGTTTGGAGTCCTCAACTCCAGTCATTAGTATACAGTCATTAGTAGTCATAATTGGTATTTAATTGCTTGATCGGATGGGTGCTTTATTGGTGACCAGATTTAGTTTCCCCCAGAAGTAGAAGAGGTCCAGGATCAGCGAAGGAGAAGACATTTGCAGCAACTTTTTCGAGCAGAAGGGAAGTACTTGTGATATATTTGCAGATATGTGTCTCACACATTTTTTTCCTGCCTTTTGTAAACTAAGAATAAACATTACAGATCTGGGTTTTAATTTATCCAGATGAGATCATCAAGTACCTAGGAGATTTCATATATATATATATGTGTGTGTGTGTGTTTCATACACACACACACACATTATAGAATATACATATACACACTGTAGAATATATATATATACACACAATAGAATATATATACACACTATAGAATATATATACACACTATAGAATACATATATACACACACTATAGAATATATATGTGTATTATATATGTATATATCATAAGTACCTAGGAGGTTTCATACACACACTACAGAATATATAAATATACACACACACTTGAGAATTGAAGACACTTGGCTGTTAATACTGAAAGGCAGAAACAAACTCAAAACCAAAGCAGAAACAACTGAACCGCCAGCAAATCGAGGATCTGAGCAAGTTCACTTTATTCCTTCGCAGGAAGAGGGTCAGCGGCGGCGAGGCGAAGTTGCCTGGGTCTTTGCAGAGGGACCAGGCGGCGAGGCGCGCCAGACCTTTCCACCAGTAGCCGCCTGGGCGCGGGGCTTCGCGACCCCACGTTCCTCATCACCCACCTCCACCCCCCCAAAAAACGCTCTTTTGTGCGGGGATCTCGGTCTCCACCTGGTCCCCTTCGCAGAACCCTGCGGGCCGGAGAACTTCCTCCGCCAGGCGCAGCCCCCACCTCCGTCCGCCGGCCTGCCGCCCGCTCCCCGCTTTGGACTCACCCGGCGCGGTCCCTCCATCCACTCCACACACAGACAGGAAACCGGCCTCAGCCGGGGCAACATCTGAAACCACACTTTGTCGATAGCATCAAAGACCAGAGCGCACATTTGGGACTCTGAGCTCCCGAGCCCGCTTCTAGCAGAAAACCGGGTCCCCAGGGGAGGGCGACCGGGGGCCAGATCCTCTCTCCGACCGCGCCGCCGGCTTTCTTATGGAAATGAACGCGCCGGGCCGCGCGCCCCGGCTGGGCTCGCGCCCCTGGCCCCCGGGTCCCCGTCGCGGCCGTGGGGACCCGGGCGCGGGACTCCCCTCCGCCCGGACGGCCCTCGCGCTGTATTAAATATTCATGGAGATCGCTATTTTCTTAAAGGAGAACCCGCCGCGCGGGAAAGTTCACAGCCAAGGGCAGGCACAAAGGAGGTCTCGGCGCTGCGCGTTCCGACTCCGAGAAATGCACCCCTCTCCACGGCGAGGCTCGCTCAGGAGACACGAGGAGGGGCCTAGGGGACGGGAGAGCGCGAGCGAGTCACTTTTGTTGGAGGGGGTGGAAGGAGAGCTGAACTTGGCGGAAAGAAAGCTCGCTCCGCAATCCCCCCTACAGTTACTTAGACATTGACCGAAACATCTCACGCGCCAGTCCCCGGGGCTTGCTTTTTTTTTTTTTAAGGAGGCTGTTGGAGCTTCCTCCCCCGGATCCACCGGCACCGGGGGCAGTAAGAAAGTTTGCCCGGCGCTGTTGGAAATGCGCACGCACGAAGTTTATTAAACCTCTTCTCGAAACACAATTTCAGCGGACGATTCCAACAACAACCAACCCCGCACCTGCCTGCTTGCTGCCCCGCGAAGCAGAGGCCGGACTCACGGAGAGCCAGCCGGCCAGTCCAGGAGCAGCGAGCTGGGACGATCTGGGGGCTAGTGTCTGGGCCTCAGGTCCCACTCGCACGCCCCGCGGCCCGCGGCCCCCGCCAGCCTCGCGGCTTCTCTCCCGGGAATGCAGCCGGGCCCCGGGGCCGAGCCCGAGTGGGCGGAGGGTCGAAGGGGTGGACGCTGAAGCCGGCGCGCCGAGGTCCCCGCAGGAGCGCCCCGCCCGCGCCCCGGGCCCTGCGTGCGGCCACGGGCCCCGGCCTTGCGCGCCCTCGCCGGCAGGCTGCGTTCGCCCCCGGCCCGCGGGGCTTTGTGTGCCCGGCCCCGCGCACCTTCGCTAGCAGTCGGAAAGCCTCGAGCGCCACCTAACGGGAGCAGCCGCAGCTGAGGCCGAACGGAGGTGGAGACTGGCCGCGCGGCCCCGGGCGGGCCGCTCCCCGCCTCCTTCCGCACCGGCCGGACGCCACCTCCGCGCGGCGCGCGCACCGCACACTCGCTCGGCAATCCGGAGCCCCCCGAAGCCCGCTTCCCGGGAGCGAGGGCCGGGGGGGTGCAGCGGCCGTCTGCGGTCTCGGGACCGTCCCCGACGCCTTGTCCTCCCTTCTGTGCGCCCCAGGCCACTGGAGGCGGAGGATCGTCTCGCACCTGCCTTATAGGGCCCTGGTGCCCTTCGCGCGTTCTCATTCTCCTTTTGGCCAGCGATGGAAAGTACCAGGGAGTCCCTGGAGGGAGCACCAGGTTCCTGAAAGAAACAGCCACATAATGAAGAGGTCTGCAGCCGAAGAAGCTTCCAGAGGGGTGGGGGAAGGGTGATGGGAGAGGATAACGGCTACAAAACAAAAATGCGTCATGGAGGGCGATTTGGTCCTGCAGGGCCTCCGGGGAGCTTCAGGAGGCTGCTTTTCGGGAGCTGCTGTTTGGAGAAGACTTAACAAGTGGGGCGTCCTGCAGGGGCCTTTGGAGAGGGCGCGGGAAGCCGGGCACAGGGAGCGCCAGGACCCCAGAAGGTGGGCTGGAGCTTGCGAAGGTTCGGCCCCTCCTGAGCGTTCCAGGCCACCTTCGAGGCCCGCGATTGTGGGCGGTACACGTGGTGGCCCTGCGCTCCTGTCTGCTCAGGGGATTTCCGCAGAGTCTCGAAGTTGGCAGAGGGGCTGGCGGACCTGGACAGCTTAGAAGGGAGGACAGGAAGGGAGCAGAGGTGGCTGTCAAGGCCCAAACCGCCCTCTCCTCAGACCCCGCAGCTGCCATCTGCCCGGATGTTTCCACTGTGGGTGACCTTTCT
>SJYX01016172.1:274110-296770 GCA_006410675.1 Oreotragus oreotragus
ATTATGTAGTGAGAGTAGAAAATGACGTTAGATGGACAGTTTTTATCCTGGTAAAAGATACATGCAATTCTCCGTCCTCATCATTTTCGATTGTGCGGTTTAGTGGCATTAAGGACATTCCTATTGTTGTACAAGCATCACCACCACCCATAGGACACTGTCATTGTCTGAAACTGAAACTCTGTCCCCATTAAACACTGACTCTGTCCCCCAACCTCCGGTGCCCTCCTTTACTTTCTGTCTCCATAAATTTGATGACTTTTGAGTCCCTCATATACATGGAAGCATACAGTATTTGTCCTTTTGTGACTGGTTTATTTCACTTAATGTTCCTGGTGTATCTTGTGTCAGAACTCATTCTTGTTAAGGCTGAATCCTGTTCGATTGTGGTGCCTACTCCAATGGCTCAAGGGAAAAGAATCTGCCTGCAATGCAGGAGACTCAGGACACAGGTTCGATCCCTCGGTCAGGAAGACACCCTGGAAGAGGGCACGGCAACCCACTCCAGTATTCTTGCCTGGAGAATCCCGTGAACAGAGGACCCAGGCTGGCTACAAGCCATGGAGGTCACAAAGAGTTGAACAGGGCTGAGGCAACTGAGCAGGCGTGCACACTTGCAAATCTAATGAAGTAACACTAATAAGGAAAATCAGCTATGGATTTTAGCAGAGTGGAAACACCCTGATGACTATTTCAAATCTCTACTCTTTCATTTTTGAGTCCAGTTGTACAATCTGGAGAAAATGCCCAAGAGAGAGGGGCACACAGACCTAACACCATTTATAATCATTTCTAATCACCTCCCTTTCTAATCACAAGCTGGAAAAATGGAAGGGCCATTGTATGAGTGAGCCCTATTCTTTTCTTTGTTTCCAGAAGGAGACCAGAGATTCAGCACCTCTTAAGTTGAGAGGAGGGAAGACAGAAAGTGTGTCTGTCTGTCTTCTTCCTGGATTCTTTGGTTTATTCCACTTGGAAGAGACGCCAGTGTCCCCCACACTGGCCACGTGTGGGGGCTGGCAGAAACCCCTGAAGTCCTTTTTCCTGAGAGAGGTCTGAGAAATAGCTAGTGTACAGGCAGGAGGGCGGCTGGTCCACCCCGACCCCCTGGCTGGGAACTGTCTCCCTGCAGGGCAACCTCTGCTTACTCTGCCTCGCTCGGCCCTGGTCGCTGGTGCGCTCAGCCAGGCTTATTTAGAAGTTTTCTGTGGAGTATTTAGAAAGTGCCACATCCTCCTTTCCACTTCCTTTTAACATTACAAGCTGTGGAGACAGGTCAGTATTTTTATTGCCCACATTTTAAGTGAAAATATCTAGCATGGGCATATGATAATCAGTGGCAAGGACTGTGGTGCCGGGGTCGGAGGCTCCAGCTCCTTGCCCAAGCTCCACCTTGGCCACCGAACCACACTATTTCTTTTATCCAACAGGAGGGCTGGCCCGAGACACAGACGAGAGAAACCAGAGCAGCCAGTGTTGGCAGAGACCACCACTTGCCTTCTGCCGCCAGGCCAACCCTGCCCCTTGCTGCAGGGCCAGAGCTCCGTGGTGATGCTGGGGTTGTGGAGGGAGGGGCCTGAGCACACCCTTTGGGAAGGCTGATGTGCAGGCGCTGGTGTCACTGTGTCTGGCCCTCTCCTTCAATTGGAGCGGCTGCTCCCCAGAGAGAAGGATGCACTCACTGCCCATCAGGGGCTCCGCAACTTAAGACAAAAGAAAAAAAATCACGACTATGCCACACTCATGCACACACAGCCGTTCTCTTCCCTTGTTAAAGCTGCTTCCATGTGAAAGAGAAGATGCTGGGGGGCTTACGTCCTGGGACCACTGGGACTGAGGGCATTCTGAAAGGGCTTTGTGGTGTTTGGATCCAAGCCATTTGTTTTCAGAGAGAATCTCATTGGGTAGGAGCCTGCTTTTTCCATTTGCAATGGCTTATTAAGTATAAGCATCTCCCTTCTCTGTTTACTGAGTGATGAGCTCTTCCTCCAATGACCCTGCCAGGGGAGACAGCCAAAGTATATCCTCAACACACAGTTACCCCGCAGAGTGTCCTTCCTGTACACCCAGAGACCACAGGCAGGACTTGTGGGGGAATCTGACTGTCTTCTTTTTATGACCCCCGATCTCCACTAAGGGCCCCATGTCACTAACGCCACCCGCATCTGCACGTCCTGCTCCAGCCCCAGCGGAGA
The DNA here is from genome assembly GCA_006410675.1 of Oreotragus oreotragus. Lineage (NCBI taxonomy): Eukaryota > Metazoa > Chordata > Mammalia > Artiodactyla > Bovidae > Oreotragus > Oreotragus oreotragus. Next base: position 276,306 of record SJYX01016172.1, read on the forward strand.
GACTGAAGGGGCACCTGGTGTAGCAGGGCCGTCCTTGGCTCTGCCCTCTGCCAGCGGCTTGGCAGGGAGCCCGCAGCCTTGGGGCTCACCTACTGTCACTGAGTCTCATCTGTGTTTCCCACGGAAGGATGTTCTTCCTGTCCCCACTGGGCAGGACAAAGAGAAAGGCAAAGGTTCCTTCCAGCACCTGCATGCAGCTGTTGAAGACCCTGGAAACTCATGAGCAGTAAAAATTAACCAGACACTGGCTGATTAGTAGCTGGTTGTCTAGCTGAACTGGCTGGCTTCTAGTAGGTCAGTTTAGCATGAGGATGGTCTACCGGGCTCACAGACCCAGCCTGAATGAGCCAGATTCCAAAGGTCAGAGTGAAAACAAAATCCTGTGATTTGCCCAGATTTCAGAGACTGCATTCACTTGTAAGATCTGGTCTGGAAATAAGGATGAACGATTCCCAACTAAGTGGATTCTTTTTCCTCTCTGCCAATTTCTTCCTGGTGACATAGAGAAAACCTAAGACGTATCATTGATTTTGTTTTATAAATATTGTCTACCTGCCTATACCTCAGTATGGACTCTGGTGAAATAACCAAACTATTGTCAGCCTCTCTTGTACTCTTGGGGGGAGCTTGGTGCTTTTATGCTGCGTTCTGCTTTGCTGATGAGGCTGTGCTGACTCTTCTGTGGTTCGAAGTCTGTGAGGGCTGCATTTAGTGCATGGATCCAGTCTTCTTTTACACTTGGTAGATTGCAGGGCTGAGGCAGGTGCTGGATATAGGAGTTGGCATCTCGTCTAAGGGTTGGGATTATTTAATCTGCCAGTCACGCCGTCCTTCCCATCTCCTGAAGAAAAATAGACCTCTCCGATCGAATTACTGACTGGGACGGTTCTGGGGTGAGCGGCAAAGACAGGTTTGAGCTCTGTTGGAGCACAAGATTCACTGCACTGCGTCCCCTGATTTGTGTGTGTGTTACACCACACACATATACACACACAACACACACAGTACACACACACACAACACACACAGTACACAAACACGCAACACAGTGTACATTTGCACACACAACACACAGTACACACACACACAGTACACAAACACACAACACACACAGTACACAAACACACAACACACAATACACCCATGCAAACACAACACACACAGTACACACACACACAACACACACAGTACACACACACACAACACACAGTACACCCATGCACACACACCACACATAGTACACACACACACAATACACAGTACACACAGTATACAAACACAGAACACACAGTACACCCATACACACACAACACACACAGTACACACACACAACACACACAGTACACACACACAATACACAGTACACACACACAGAGTATACAAACACACAACACACAGTACACCCATACACACACAACACACACAGTACACAGATGCACACACACAGCACATAAAAACATGTGTTTGTGTCTTAAGTTGCATCAGGGCCCCAACCCCTCCTTCTCCCCTGGGTGTCCAGGAGATAGGGTCCTTGAAGGGAATGTGAGCTGGCGAGGGGGTGAGGTGAATGTCCAGCCTTGCCGGCCTCTGAGGTGAAGCGTGGTTATCTCAGGTGAGAGCAAGCAGAAGAGGTGAGAGAGCAGGCCTTTTGTTTATTGGGAGCTCTGGCCACACTGCGTGGCATACAAGATCTTAGACCCCCACCCAGGGATTGAACCCTTGCCTCCTGCAGTGGGAGTTCAGACTCTTAGCCACTGGACTGTCAGGGAAGTCCCTTTGGCCTTTTGTGTTTCTTATGCATAATTTGCTATTTGTTCTCTCATTATTTTTTCCAAATATTTTTTGGGGAAAAAATCACATTACACATCTCAGCCAGGCTAAGAGAAATCCCCAAAAGGAAGTTTTCCCCGCATTTGGGCCAGAACACTTCAAGATTACTGCCTAGCCTTTGGTGAGCAGAATGTGGCAAAGGTCAGGAAGTGAGGGACATCCTCCGGGAGTGGGCGCGGGTCCCCTCCTGTCCACGGGCCTCCTCCCGCCACTGCAGCCTCTGTGCCCTGTGCTCACCACAGGGTCCTGTGTGGTGGCCGCCAGGGTTCACGTCACATCTGCCAAGAGTGCAGGTGATGCATCACGGTCCCAAGACCCGCTGTCTGTTCCCCTGGAGCATCAGAGTACCACGTGATTTAGGGGACAAGTCAGGTCATTTAACTGATAGATAATTTCAAGCTATACCTTTAGATCAAACCCAGCATACAGAACCATCCTGTGATTTAAAACCACAAACCAAGACTTCAGATGCGTTTTGTGCTTGGTGACGGTGGCTTGGGACCTGGCCTTCCTTCCAGCTCAAGGCACGTGCAGTTTCTTCTGACATTAGTGATATTTTGGTGGAAATTTTTTGAGAACATTGCCTTGCAGCTTATCCCCTTCTTCCTTTATGAGGTTGGGATTGCATTTTCAGGACATTATATTTTAAGATTCATCCTCTCCCCACCCACCTCCATCCCCCCCCCCAACATAGACAGATTTGGGGCCACCTGTTCACTCCCCAGCCAGGAGGATGGAAAGATTCCTTCTGCCAGCTTCTCGCCTTCATCCTGCAACAATGCCCTCCAACGTGACGGGAGAAGAAAGCTCCCTTGGCTCCACTTCCAGGTTCTGCTTGGACGGAGCACAGTCTGTACAACAATTAACTCTGTGGGACTGGCTGGAGGGGCACCGTGTTCTGGGGGAGCAGCCTAGCTTTCCCCTTCCCCCACCCCCTGCACCTTCACGTTTCCTGCCTGCACCTCGGCACACTCTGTGCCCCAGGTCTCTGATCACCTTTGTATTCATTGCTGGTGTCATTAATACCTTCCCTAAGAAGTGTTTACATAACTCGCTGTTTTGTTTCTTGGACGGCACCATTCATTCCTTTCTGATTTGTTCTCTGTTCTGAACCAAGGATTGGGTACAGAACCCAGAGAAGAACAACCTCTCCACCCTATTTTCCTCTTTTCTCTTAAAGATCAGGGTGTGTTTGGCTGGCTGCATCCTCTGAAAACCCTGTGGCCGTCACTGCGGTCCAGAGCGATGCCGGTGGGCACGATTCCTGCCTCTTCCCACGGCCGAGGGTTTGGACAGAGTTTCTCTGTCTGGGCAAGGATAGGTTGGGTGCTACTGCACTAGATAAACCAATACAAGGCCGTGCCCTGCCCTGAGCAGAGACTGTGGAATTAGACTCAGGGTTATCATTCAAACACTCTGAAAAGTCAATGAGGCAAGGACAGTGTATCGTAAGCAAATTACTATGTGAACAGGGTGAAAATATCATTTCTTAGAGGCTTTAGACTCTTAGAGGATAAAGGACATCTAATGTATTTCACATATAACCTTTTAATTTCACATCCAGCTTATTACACTTATAATTTTTTTTGTTGGTATCCAGTACTCTTTTTTTTCCTGTGCAATGGTCACAGTGAAGTTCAGTGTGCCCTGTCTCTGTCTCTCTCTCACATATATATGCATATGTACATGATACATATAGATCTGAGTGCAGTCTCTACAAATATAATATACTTTTTCAAACTTGCTTCAGCTGGTTGCCTCTACTTTCTTCTGACACAGCCTTAAGTGTGTCCATAAAAACTATCATCTTCCTGAACTCAGTAAAATAACCTTGATGCAAATTTTAGACAATGGTGGTTTTCTGGGTGGGCTCACGTGGAGGGTCCCACAGGGCTTGGGGACACCTCTGATGGCTGGTCAGTGCTAGGTGGACATCCCCTGACATGGCTCACCCCTGGAATATCTGTCACTAGACTGTCACTGTCCCCTCCCCTCCACTGGGTCTCTACACTGCTCTTCTTTTTCTTCCTTCTTTGAAAATGAGAGAAGAAGAAATAAAATCTGTACTTCTGGGAAAATAATGAAGCAAGTCGTATCTTATTATTGTCCATGATAATTGGTAGCTATTGACTCGCTGGAAGATTATGAGAGCAGATAAAATCTGCGGTTAGGGAAGTTTCTAAGCAATTTACACTGTTTCAGACGGAGCGTTTGTTTGTATGTTTCTCAAGTCTTTGTTACTGTTGGTTAGTCGCTCAGCTATGTACGACTCTTTGCGACCTCATGGACTGCAGCACGCCAGGCTTCCCCGTCCTGCACCGTCTCCTGGAGCTTTCTCAAACTCGTGTCCATCGAGTCAGTGACGCCATCCAACCATCCCATCCTCTGCTGTCCCTTCTCTCCTCCTGTCCTCAGTCTTTCCCAGTTTCAGGGTCTTCCAGATGCCAAGAGAAGAGAGCTGGGCTGAGGACCAAGAGCTGGAGCAGCTCCAGAGTGGCTGGGCAACATTTCTGACTCTTCTCTGGCAGATCTTCTCCAAGTGATAGCACGTGACACAAAGCTCCCCCTGAGGAAGGCCGGCCCAGCCCAGCCCTGCCTAATGACAGACCAACATGTGTGCATCCCAATTGGAAGGGGAAAATAAAAGCCTGTCAGTGTGCAGCTTCTATGGCCCAAAGTTAATCCGGGGTCTTAAACTGCCTCACAAGGCCCCAAGGCCAAGGCTGCGCTGGGCCAGGGGGCGGGCGCTCCTTGTGGGCTGCTGCGTGACTAGCGCATTAGCCACCAGGGCATCCTGCCCTTCTGTTGCCCAGGCCGCTGGGGGTGGGCCTCTCACTGCACGCAGGTCAGAAAATGCAAGCACTTTTCCTCCAGGACTTCTCCTTAATCCATTTAGGGGGTAATCCATGCAATTCTCCGAGGGAGAGACCTGCCTTCTGCAAAGAAGCCACTCTGGTCACCCCTCCCCTCAGTGAGGGCCTTGCCTCGGAAACTGATGGGGGGATAATGTCCCCCCCTAGGCCCTAGCCAGGTTCAGAATTACATTTAAATGCTGTTATTTTCTGATACTCAATATTCTCGCTTTCTGCTGCCTGTCATCTTCACCTGTTGTTCTGGTATTCGATTCTTGTCCTAAACACACTTGGCAAAGCTATCATTTCATTCTGTGATATTTCTTCTTGGTCCCCTCCTAGAGGAAGAAAGTTAAATTCCAATTTAGAAAAGAGGAGGAAAGATTCATGTGAAAAGGTGGCCGTAACTCTCAAAGCACTTAGAGTGTGAATTTGTTTCTGAAGCCAGATTTCTGAGTGTTTCAATCACAGGATACCATATGAGGATGGAGGAGCTCCTGGGATTACTCAGACCATCGACGTGTGGAATCTTAAAAGTCAGGACGAACACCATTTTAGTTTCAATATCCTATCTACGGAGAGACCAGGTAAGGCTGAAGGAAGAAAAGGATAAATAAAAACATCCAGGTCTTCTTTGCACCCAGAAAGATGGTTCTGATGAGGTCAGATAAGGCAAAGCTATGGTTTTTCTAGTAGTCATTTACGGATGTGAGAGACTGTAAAGAAGGCTGGGCACCAAAGAATTAATGCTTTCTAACTGTGGTGCTGGAGTGCTGGAGAAGACTCTTGAGAGTCCCTTGGACAGCAGGGAGATCAAACCAGTCAACCCTAAAGGAAATCAACCCTGAATATTCGTTGAAATTCACACATTTTTGCAGAAAGTTTCTGCTAACCTCATGAAGGTTATTGCTAGTCTGAAGAGCAGATGTCACTGTGAAGGATTTTAGTGCTTTTCTAGATATGAGGAGATGCAAGAATAGGGCTCATAAAATCTTCTCCTGAGAACATTTAACTGTCTAAAGATCTCTTCTGCCAGTTTTTCCCAGATCACAGAGTGCCTCATTCCTGATCTCCAGCCTGAACTCCTTTCAGGGGTGCGGAAGGTCAGCGGTCATGGCAGCTTGTGATTTAATCTTTGTAGAGGCAGATGGCAAGTGCCAATTTGTAGCTGGCACACAGCACCGTTTTCCTAAGAGGGCAGAGCAGTCCCCACACTGAGGAGGTGCCAGCACTCACTATCTGTCAAAGTGCATCCATTTCAGAGGTAACCTGTCTACTGTCTAAACATTGCTGGTCTTGGAAAAAACACCTTCTCTGATGATAAACACACCCCTGCATCTTCCTGGGGGCAGCCTGGCTCCATGTGCCAAATGGCCACATGTCTACACACCCTCAGGGGCAAACATTAAATACTTTGCGAAGGGTTAAGGTCCACGAGGAAGGTCTAAGTACTTTCTGCTGTGAGAAAAATATTCCAGGACAAAGGGATGAAAGGGCTGCTGGGACGCCAGGTGGGCAGTGGGCGAACATTGGCCCCTCCTTTGTGCCGCGATTTGGAAAGCTTCTTGAACAGGGTGAGTACATATTTTGTTGTTGTTGATCAAAGATTTCTGCATCTTGGAAAGGATCAGCCTGGATTTTGGGCCGAGAAAGTGAAATGTCTCTCAAGGCATGGTTTTGTTTTCTGGACTCTAGAAAATGCTTATGCAAATCCCGCCCCCAGGAGAAGGAAGGAAACAGGGAGGAATATTTGCAAAGATTCATCAGATGGAGCTCATGGTTTCCAGCCCGGTTTTGCCACTATTTCCCCACCCATCCACCCACCCACTTCCTTCCCCGATCTCAGGAGAGTCACAGTAACCAATTTGGGGTTTCCATATAACACCTGCGAGTGTTGGCTGAGCGCCCCCACCCCTTTCTCCTGAAAGTGTCATCCAAACACTTTGAGTCAGCGCTTCCCGAATGATGCCTCTGAAAAGAGGGGGGAAGTCTTTCTGCATCGCTGCAGAGCCCTAAAATGTTTGTTTCCAGTTGTCCTAGTCAGTGACCTTTCATCAAATTTTGATAATGCTCTTTAAAAATAAGCCGACAGGGCGTTTAAGCCTGGTGCACTGGGATGACCCTGAGGGATGGGATGGGGAGGGAGGTGGGAGGGGGGTTCAGGTTGGGAGACACACGTACACCCGTGGTTGATTCACGTGAATGTATGGGGGAAACCACTAAAATATTGTAAAGTAAGTAGCCTCCAATTAACATAAATTATTTAATTTTAAAAATAAGCTGGCAAAGGACTTCCCTGGCAGTCCAGGGGTTAAGACTCCACCTTCCAGTGCAAGGGGTACAGGTTCAATCCCTAGCTGGGGAACAGAAAGCCCACGTGTCTTGCGGTCAAAAAGCGAAATTAAAAACCACGAAACAGAAGGAATATTGTAACAAATTCAATAAAGACTTTTAAAATGGCCTATATGAAAAAAAAATCTTTAGAAATTAAAATGTCAAGGACTCGCTCTGTTTGACAGGTATGGAGCTCAGCCTAAGAGGTCAGAGGCCCCCACCTCTGGGCTGGAGTCACAGCAGCTCCACCTACTAGCAATCAGAGGCTGTGCTGCTGATGTTTTCCACGCATGATCTTGCTGGCTCCTCAAATGCATGTGCAAAAAGGGTATTTATATAAGAAATAGTGTAAGTGAAGAATTACTTTATAAATAGAAAGGTGGAGGTCAGAGGCATTATGTGACATCATGGATGTCCCCAGGGCTAGTCCCTTCGGCCTGTCCCTTGGAAGCCCAGACCCTTTCTTCTTTACGGGCCTCAGCTGAAAGATGAGCCAANTAAAATATTGTAAAGTAAGTAGCCTCCAATTAACATAAATTATTTAATTTTAAAAATAAGCTGGCAAAGGACTTCCCTGGCAGTCCAGGGGTTAAGACTCCACCTTCCAGTGCAAGGGGTACAGGTTCAATCCCTAGCTGGGGAACAGAAAGCCCACGTGTCTTGTGGTCAAAAAGCGAAATTAAAAACCGCGAAACAGAAGGAATATTGTAACAAATTCAATAAAGACTTTTAAAATGGCCTATATGAAAAAAAAATCTTTAGAAATTAAAATGTCAAGGACTCGCTCTGTTTGACAGGTATGGAGCTCAGCCTAAGAGGTCAGAGGCCCCCACCTCTGGGCTGGAGTCACAGCAGCTCCACCTACTAGCAATCAGAGGCTGTGCTGCTGATGTTTTCCACGCATGATCTTGCTGGCTCCTCAAATGCATGTGCAAAAAGGGTATTTATATAAGAAATAGTGTAAGTGAAGAATTACTTTATAAATAGAAAGGTGGAGGTCAGAGGCATTATGTGACATCATGGATGTCCCCAGGGCTAGTCCCTTCGGCCTGTCCCTTGGAAGCCCAGACCCTTTCTTCTTTACGGGCCTCAGCTGAAAGATGAGCCAGACTCTGAGCCCAAGACCCACACTGAAAGAACCACCATTGTGGTTCAATTACCCAGCAGGTAAGTCCTCCTCACCTTGATACTTGTACCTGGCACCATGCAGGGTACATAGCAAGTGCCTAGGAAATGCACGTAAATGCAATTAAACTGAATTAGCTGTCAATTTTGGCAAAAGTCCCAAGTCTTTAGTTCAAGGAAGAAGTTTAACATGTCTAATGAATAGATACTCCTAATGTATAGCAATACTTACTTTGGCCACCTGATGCGAAAAGTTGACTCGTTATGTTGGGAAAGATTGAGGGCAGAAAAAATAAGGGGCAACAGAGGATGAGATGGTTGGATGGCATCACCAACTCAATGGACATGAGTTTGAGCAAACTCTGGGAGATAGTGAAGGACACGGAAGCCTGGCGTGCTGCAGTCCATGAGGTCGCAAAGAGTTGGACAACGCTTAGCAAATGAACAAAAACAATCTACAGCAAATGTGTTATTGCATCATCTTTTCTCTTTTTATTCACTGACTGATCAGAATCCATAGGGAAGTCACACACAGGACAAGAGGGGGGGGGGCTGCTAGGTGAGATCAGGAGCTGGTTTGTGCTGAAACTGTCTGTCCTCACACGGCTCAGGTTCACCCCTGGTTTTCAAGGGACACTCCTTGCACGTGTTTTCCTGGTGGCTGATGCTTGGGGCTCTCACACCCACTCCCTGTCCTTTCCGCCTGTGGCCACAGTCAGATGTCCAAGGGACCTCATTAGCCCAACTCCACGTCCAGAACCAGGAAGCTCTGTTTCCCCAGGCACCTGGGGAAAGAAGTGATGCCAGCTGCCCCAGCTCTTTAAGCTCCCTGGAGCCTCGCGGAGGACGCCTATTCTCTCTTCTTTCTCTGGCTGTGCCAAGTCAGAGCTGGTCAACGACTCTGGGGAGTTCTGAGCCCATCATTGCCAACCTGGACCTTGACAAGTGTGTGGAGACAGAGTCCATCTGGTGTGCCCCTCCATGGCCAAGTGCAGGAGGCAGAGAGCACCCCGCCCACCATGGGCCACAGGAGGCCAGGCCCTGGCTCTGCTTCTCCCTCCAGCCAGGTGGGCCTCCGGGGAAATTTCCAGAGCGGGGCAGGAATGACTACAGGAAGACTAAGAGAATCAGGTTCTAGGGAGCACAAAGGGTGAGGGGGTGAGCTCTGGACACAGACTGGCTGGTTTAACCTGCAGACTCCTACAGCTGTGAGCTGTGCAAACTTGAGGGGCTTCCTCCACCTCTCTGAACTGTTAGCGTCCCTCCAGGAAGCTGGAGAGGGTGGGCTCCACCCCCTAAGTTTTTGTGGATATCACAATGAGATCCTTGGTGAAGCATTGGGCACCTACTTCATATTCAATGGGGACTTCCCAGGGGGCGCTAGTGGTAAAGAACCTGCCTGCCAATGCAGGAGATGAGAGACTTGGGTTCAGTTCCTGGGTTGGGAAGATCCCCTGGAGGAGGGCACCACAACCCACTCCAGTATTCTTGCCTGGAGAATCGCCATGGACAGAGAAGCCTGGCGGGCTACAGTCCATGGTGTCACAAAGAGTCAGACATGACCGAAGCGACTAAACATGGATGCCATACTCAATATTCAGAGTCTTGTAGATCATAGCTGGCTTTGTAGATCGTAGCTAGATCAAGTAGCTTTTCCATAGCTACTTGCCTTGAGAGATGCATTCAATTCAATTCAATATATTTTATATTATTAAATATATATTAATTTACATGAATAGTATTTCACTATGTAACACAATATATGTTAATATTTTAGTACATTAAAATTAATACATATTCAATATTGATCGAATATATACCTAATGAGTAAATATTGGGCGTCTATTACATGTAAAGCATGGACACGAGTAATGGACTATTTTTTGCACCTCAGCTGACAGAATATTCAGGACAGCTTATTTAAAATTATGGCAGCAAATGATCACAGATGAATTTGAAAACCAGTTCCAAAATGGGATGGAAGGGTTTGATGACAACTGAAATCTAAAGGATTTAGGGGCAGACTCCCAAAGCGGGTGTGGGCACCGGGACTCCGCGCGGTGAACCTTTAGTTGACGTGTGGGGCAAGATCGTCTCATCCATCATGGAGTTTCTGCTCAGAGTCATTCATCACAATATAAAATATTTATGGAAAAAGAAACTTTATACAAATCTTTTCTCTCCTCCAAGGACTTAAAAGGCACAGACTCCCCAACATCAAACATTTCTGTGAAAAATTAAAAATTCAGTCAATCAACCAGCTGTTTCTAAATATACAGAAATATGGTACAAATCGTCTAAATGTTGCACTTTGGGGTTGGAGAAATACATCATTTAGACACAGCCTAAAGCACATCACGCACATGGTTCATGAAGTACACAGTCTTCCTGAGGAATAAAGAGAAACACATCAGCAGCAGAATTTTCCCTGCAGGCTACTCAAGTCCACACATGAGCTCAGAGCAAACCCATGGAGGATGTGAGCCTGGGCTCGGGGGCTGGGCAGGAAGCCCGCACCTTCCCTGGGGTCCCTGCACCTGCAGGATTCAGGACCAGACAGAGTGAGCATTCGTCTTATCTTCTGACTCCATCGTCTTGTCACTGTCAGGTCCAGTGGTGAAGACAGGCCCCCTGAGAGAGGTGAGAACTCAAAAATGCCTGCTCACCTCCTCGGGCACCGAGAAAGCCCCCTTCACACCCAGAATGCCTCCCCAGGTGCTTCCCCTGGCCTGGGGCTGAATTAGGGGAGCTGCAGCCTGCGAGCTCCTCAGGTCACCGGCACACTCAGTGATCTCAGTGGTGAAGACGCTGATGTCTCAGACTCAAGCTTCAGATTGATATGCTGGCAGGTGGGTGATGAAGGTCAAAAAGGACAGGCTTGTGTGTAGTACATATATGCAAAGGAATATTACTCAGCCATAAAAAGGAATGGAATTGAATCATTTGCAGAGAAGTGGATGGACCTAGAGACTATCATACAGAGGGAAGTAAGTCAGAAAGAGCAAAACAAATACCGTATATTAACCCATGTGTGTGGAATCTAGAAAAATGGTCTAGATGAACTTATTTGCAAAGCAGAAGTAGGGACAGAGATGTAGAAAACAAATGAATAGACCTCAAGGGGGAAAGAGGGGAGCTGCGATGAACTGGGAGATTGGTATTGATGTGTGTGTGTATATATATACATACTACTGTTACTATGTATAAAATAGATAACCAGTAAGAACCTTCTGTATAGCACAGGGGACTCTAATCAATGATCTCTGGCGACCTAAACGGGAAGGCATCCAAAAAAGAGGAGATATATGTAGACATATAACTGATCCACGTTGTTGTACAGCAGGAACAAACACAACATTGTAAAGCAATTATACTCCAATTTAAAAAAAAAAAAAAAGCAGCAGAGGACAGGTTTCTTCGCACTTAATCTTTTCACCAGGCTTCCCAGATGGCGCTAGTGGTGAAGGGCCAGCCTGTCAATGCAGGAGTCACAAGAGACGCAGATTCAGTCCCTGGGTCGGGAAGATCCCCCCTGGAGGAGGGCATGGCAACCCACTCCAGTATGCTTGCCTTGGGAATCCCAGGGACAGAGGAGCCTAGAGGGCTACGACATGGGGTCACAAAGAGTCAAACACGACTTAGGGACTAAATAACAACGACAACACACAATACTTAATACAAACGTGTCGGGGAACGACGTAGGTGTCTTGCCGTTGACTGCACTTGGAGAGACCCAGCTTTGTCCTGCATTGTCTTCATCGCCAGTTTCTGGGGCCTTGGGGGTCTTTGATTTAGGATCATACAGTCCAGCTGGAAGTGGACCTGGTCTGGCCCCAAACCTCTGGACTGTGCTGTGCTGCCCAGGCCATCCCCCAGCCTGGAAAGAATACAGTAAGTGTGGTGGGTGTGGGAGTGACAGGGACCAGCCCCCAGCCCCCAGCCCCCAGATGCAGGGCTGAGGCAGCAGGTGAATTCAGGGTCCCCCTACCCGGCCGGGTCTGGGTCTAACCCACATGGGAACACAGGAAGGCTGGGAGACAGACTGCCCAGAAATCCAGAGTCCTGAGGCGGCTGATGCCCAGATGGTGCCCACACAGCACCCTGTACTCGTTCCAGCCCTATTCTTGGACACTGTCTTCCACTTCCAAGTTCCCTGCTGCCCAGGCCTCCTGATGCTGCCTGTCCATCTGCCAAACCCCCTCCCTGAATGTCTGCCCCAGCGATTACCTGCCAGAATACACTCAGTGGCTCACCTGCGGGTCAGAGCTGCACCAGCCCCAGACTCTGTTCCTCTCTAGGCTCCCCCTCTAGACTGTGTTCCAGTTGCATCCCTCTGGCCTTCAGCCTTGTGTCCTGGAGCTTCTCAGCCTGGCTGTGCCCGTTTCTGACACCACATACCCGATGTGGCTACAAAAATGCTCAAAACCCCACCCGGACAAGTGTTCTCTCCAATGTGTTTATCCACTGGACCAACCTGTACCTCTGAGGTTAAATGAAGCCCTGGGCATAGGAAGTGGCAGGTAACATAAACAGAGGTGGGAGCAGGATGGCAGAATTTCCCATTCCAGGTTGGTTGTTTCTGGGGCTCTGCTGTTTCGCCTGTGTTTGGATGTCTGGGCAGGAATTCGTCAAGTTGCATGTTTATTACTGCATTCGTGGCTTCTGTCGCATCAGGCATTTTCAGGAAGCATTACAGGTATAATTTCCAGATTAATAAAACTGGAGACCAAGTTGACCCGGTGGACATAATTTACTTTTCAGAAAGCTTCTGATAAAGCTGCTCAGGAAAGTTTATTAAGGAAAATAACCAATCATACGGTAGAGAGTAAAGTCTTATAAATTATAGAATATGAAGGAGCTGAACCAGGTGAAGAGATTCACAGTGACCTGGCTGTATCACATTGTTTACCCAAAATATGTGGGCAACTGGAACAGAAGAAATTTTAAAAAATAATAACCCTTGAGTTTCCATCAGTCCTAATTGTTATTGTTCAGTTGCTAAGTCATGTTCAGCTCTTTGCCACCTGATGGACTGCAGCTAGCCAGACTTCACTAGCTCCTGGAGTTTGCTCAAACTCATGTCCACTGAGTCAGTGATGCCATCCAACCATCTCATCCGCTATCATCCCCTTCTCCTCCTGCCCTCAATCTCTCCCAGCGTCGGGGTCTTTTCCAGTGAATCGGCTCTTCGCATCAGGTGGCCAAAATATTGGAGCTGCAGCTTCAGCAAGCTGATTGTCTCTGAAGAGAAACAGACAGGGGCCCCTGAAGTGCAGCTGATGTTGGAAGAAGGAAGATGCTTGAGGGTTGGGTGGGAAGGAATGGAGGCGGATGCTTAGGGATGGACTGGGAAGAACAGCCAGAGTCTGGGTTGGTAGTCCGGGATTCTTTTGGTCAAGCTCTAGATAAAGTTCCTCAGGGAAACAGCACTTTTAGGGGGAAAAGTGAGCCCATTCTTCCCCCTAAACAAGCAGATCCAGCCACCTTGGGGTAGGCCTGGGAGCCCCTGTGTTCTGCTCCTTCACACACCTGTGGGAGGTGGCGGGAGGCAGAGTCTCCAGGACCACATGGGAAAAGGCCAGCTGCCCCCAGTGGCCTTTGGTCTGGGGGTCCTTTGTCTTTGTAGATGTTACAAACACTGTTTTTCACTGAAATGGCCAGATACTCTCATGAAAAGACCCCTTATTGCCTGTTTGTTAATTTCATCCTGAACAGCACAGCTCAGCTCCCTAGCCAGCCCCTTGGGGGCCCCGTATTTCGGAGGTAACATAAGAGGCACAGGTTTGACCCTGGGTCAGGAAGATTCCCTGGAGGAGGGTATGGCAACCCACTCCAGTAGTCTTGCCTGGAGAATCCCATGGACAGAGGAGCTTGGTGGATTGCAGTCCACAGGGTCACGAAAGAGTTGGACAGGATCGAAGTGACTTAACATGGATTGATTGAGGTGGACAAACGCACTGTCCTTGACCCTTGATAGACGCAGGTCCAGCGGTGAGTGGGGCGGCAACGCAGGGTGAAGATAAGGGGAAGGGGACCTGCCACCCACACAGACCTGAATTTTCACCTGTAAGTGGGAATTCTTGGCTTGAGTCTCTCACAAAGATCATGGGAAAAAATAAATGAACCCTTTCACGGAAGTGTACAAAATCAGTCTTTAAAGTTAAACCATTAGATGAAAGCCATGTGACTGTATGGTAAACTCAGAGGAGAATGCCTCTCTGCAGAATGATTAATTTAATACTAGCGCCCAGCACTAACTGAGTGCGTGCTGTGTGTTACACATTGCTCCCTGGCTGTATGCCCCTAATCTCCTTTAATCCTCACAGAAACTTTTGCAAAACCACACTGGATACACAAAGAAGAAAGAGAAGCTGAGAAATGGGCTCCAGGTTGTGGAACTAATTGGCAGGAAGAAAATTTCCACGGGGACAGTCAAATTCTACATGAGCCACCATCCTCCACAACAAATGTTTAGCATAATCAATATGTTAACACCTATAACCTTATAATTTCACAAAACATTCAGTTCAGTTCAGTTCAGTCGCTCAGTCGTGTCTGACTCTTTGCGACTCCATGAATCGCACCACGCCAGGCCTCCCTGTCCATCATCAACTCCTGGAGTTCACTCAGACTCACGTCCATCGAGTCCGTGATGCCATCCAGCCATCTCATCCTCGGTCGTCCCCTTCTCCTTCTGCCCCCAATCCCTCCCAGCATCAGGGTCTTTTCCAATGAGTCAACTCTTCGCATGAGGTGGCCAAAGTACTGGAGTTTCAGCTTTAGCATCATTCCTTCCAAAGAAATCCCAGGGTTGATCTCCTTCAGAATGGACTGGTTGGAGCTCCTTGCAGTCCAAGGGACTCTCAAGAGTTTTCTCCAACACCACAGTTCAAACGCATCAATTCTTTGGTGCTCAGCTTTCTTCACAGTCCAACTTTCACATACACATAACATTGTGTATATACATATTACCATGCCATAAGAGATAACATTATTGACATTGTTGTTTAATTGCTCAGTTATGTCCAACTCTTTGCAACCCCGTGGACTACAGCACACCAGGCTCCTCCGTCCTCCACTATCCCCCACAGTTCGCTCAAATTTGTGTCCAGTGAGTTGGTGATGCCACCCAACCATCTCATCCTCTGTCTCCCTCTTCTCTTTTTGCTTTCAGCCTTCCCAGCATCAGAGTCTCTTCCAATGAGTCAGCTCTTTGCATCAGGTGACCAAAGTATTGGATCTCCCAGCATCAGTCCTTCCAGTGAATATTCAGGGTTGACTTCTTTTTGGACTGACTGGCTTGATCTCCTTGCAGTCAAAAAGAGACTCTCAAGAGTCTTCTTCTCTTTCCTTTGGTTTAGATTGCTAAGTCACTTCAGTCATGTCCGACTCTGTGCGACCCCATAGACGGGAGCCCGTCTCTGGGATTCTCCAGGCAAGAACACTGGAGTGGGTTGCCATTTCTCTCTCCAATGCATGAAAGCGAAAGGTGAAAGTGAAGTCACTCAGTCATATCCGACTTAGCGACCCCATGGACTGTAGCCTACCAGGCTCCTCCATCCATGGGATTTTCCAGGCAAGAGTACTGGAGTGGGGTGCCATTGCCTGATTAGAGACATACAAATAAGCTCGTAAAATAATAAATCCTCATACAATTGTGAAGTATGATACCATTAATTTTAAAGGCAGTAATTGTTAAGTAAAATTTCACTCTATAATAAAAATTCTACTATCAAAAATGTAAAGTTAGAGGATCTTCCCTGTAGGCCTAGTGGTTAAAAATATGAACTTCCACTGCAGGGGACGTGGGTTCGATCCCTGGTCAGGGAAGTCCTGCATATTACACCAGGCAGCCAGAAAAAAAAATGTAAAAGAGTCAGTACTAGAATTTCTATTACATATAAAGAATCTAAATTCAGATTGTTACCATATTTTATGACTATTAAATAAACCATGCCACAGTAGTTCTTTAGGTTGATCTTATATCTTTAGGTTGTCCAGATAAAAAGTATCTTTAGGAAATGAGAAACTGACTTTTTTCTACTTGAACTTTTGGGTGATTTCCTAAAGTGTTAGAATAAGATTATTTCCCGCACTTTCTGTACATCTTCTATCTGAGTTAAAATGCTTATTAAAAGGTAAGCATTTTTGGAGGCTAATAACCACAGGATAAGGAGAGAATATATTCCAGTCGTCCACTTGGGGAATCAACACTTTTTTTCCCTGTTAAATTTTTCATGGAATTCCTGCTAATAGGGTAACAGGTATCTGACAGCAGAACCAGAAGATAAAATAGGTACAGAAAGTTATTCAGTTAGTGATGGGAGGGAAAGAGGTGATCGAGCATTCAGTGACTCCTGGAAACTCTCCTCGCTGGACAAATGCAAGTGAAGTGAACTCAATGGTTTTGACCAAGTTAAGAAATCTGAATTCTAATTAGGGAGTTTATGATGCCAGTGAGACCCCAAAACAACAAACCTCACCGCCTCCCTGATGGCGGACAATCGGCAGAACCGATGCACAGCTGGACAGTGTGAGGTGTGGAGGTGTGTGCCTGGCTTCCCGGGTGGTGCTAGTGGTAAAGAACACGCCTGCTAACGCAGGAGATGTAAGAGACTTGGGTTCAATCCCGAGTCTGGAAGATCCCCTGGAGGAGGGCATGGCAACCCACACCAATATTCTTGCCTGCGAAGTTCCATGGACAGAGGAGCTTGGCAGGCTACAGTCCAGTGGGTTGAAGAGAGTTGGACATGACTGAAGTGACTTAGCACGCATGCATGTGTGTGCCTGTATGCCTGTGTATTCACATATGTGGAGGAAACCCCAATGCATGAACCCAGGGGAGACTTTGGGACAGAGTCAGGTTCTTCCTTCTCCCCTTTCCAATAAAAGGGAGAAACTGGAGAGAGACTTACTTCCCTCCTCCTTGCCTGGGAATCTGGTATTTCTGGTACAACGGAGAGAATACAATCCTTGGGCATGAAACCTAGTTCTCTCTATAGAATTTATC
The DNA here is from genome assembly GCA_006410675.1 of Oreotragus oreotragus. Lineage (NCBI taxonomy): Eukaryota > Metazoa > Chordata > Mammalia > Artiodactyla > Bovidae > Oreotragus > Oreotragus oreotragus. The sequence continues at coordinate 293,457 of SJYX01016172.1, forward strand.
TCTGTGTCGTGTGTCACAGTATATTACGGGTTTGTGTGGGGCTGGATCCGAAGAAATACCGTGAATCCAAGTCAGCCTTCAGCATATGAACATATTGGCTTGGATGTGACACCTCGGTAATGAATACAATGCAGAATAATGAACAGTAGCCAAAAAGAGAAACGATGTAAAGCCAATCAAAGGAAGGGCAGATGTTTGAAGCGTCTTTTGCTATTCAAGATTGTGATCCAACAAAAGCAATTATGTTCCTGCTTTCTCGATTTCCAAACAGGAGAGTGGCACATTGAGGGTTTCCAAGGCTCTCGCCCCATCTTTACTTGGTGCACTGGGTGAGACAATCGAGATGCTGTTGTAGCCGGCGGCAACCAGTGCCAAGCAGGGCTTAGAATTTGGGACAGTGAGTTGATGATGCTTCAAACCATGCAGCTGACCTACCTACATTCAGAGACCGCCCAAGGGTGTGTACACGTAGATACACAAACACCAGGCTGCCAATCAAGCTCTGCTTTCCACCAGATAAAGGAATCACAAAAACAAAAAAACATGTTTCCCTAGTGGTACAGTGGATAAGAATCTGCCTGTCAATGCAGGAAGGAGAGACGGGTTTGATCCTAGTCTGGGAAGATTCCACATGCCGTGAAGCAACTAAGCCTGTGCACCACAACTACCGTGCCTGTGGTCTAGAGCCTGGGAGCCACAAATACCGAGCCCACGAGCCCCAGCTACTGAAGCCCAGGAGGCTACAGCCCGTGCTCCACCGCAAGAAGCCCAGGAGAGAAGACTCTGCACCTAGAGGAGGCCCCACTTGCCACAACTAGAGAAGCCTGCACAGCAACAAAGACCCAGAACAGCCTAATTAAAGCAATAAATCGTGAAAATAAAGACAAAGCTGTAGGTCCATCCACAAGTGGAAATGATATTCAGTCGTTGGTCTACAAGTCAAGGAAGAGGGTGGCCTAGGCCGCTGGCAGAAATGAGTGAACCTCCCCGTTGGAGTTTCTGGTGTCTCTGGGGCCCCTGACTCTGTGACTCTCAGGCTTTGCACCAGCGGAGGGCTGGAGAAAATAAAAGCGTTCTGGGTTTGCGCATCTCTCAGGCGAAAGCCATAAAATATGGATATGCATACGTTGGGTTACACATTAGCAACTGACAACTGCACATCAAAAAAAAAAAAAAAAAGGTGTCCTTCCTCGGCGCAGAACGTGACGGAAGAATCCGGAACGGGTAAAGAAAAAAGAGCCGTGCACGGAAGAACCGTTTCATTTCATTCCTTATATGTACAAACATGAATAATTTGACATGATGTTTAGACAGTTTCTCCCTAACTTAAGTCTTTTAATTAAAATGAAAGGAAGGAAATATGCTTTAAATATGAATGCGGGAAGGTGTGGGCTGGCACACTTGCCCACGTGCCCCTCTCCCTCCGTCTTTCGAGAACACAATAAACTCTCATCTTCCCCTGCTGTCTTTTCATAATGTTTACGGCTGTTGTAGGCACCACATAACCCGTGCTGTTTGTGATGCTCCCCATATTAAGTGAGAGCCCGTCCCTACCTCTGCTATTTACTTTTGTGGCAAATCAGTCAATGTATTTTCCTTGACTCACCAGGCAATAACGCAAGGCTGCCTGTGGCCGTAAAGGTAAATGCTAACTTTTCAACCAGTGCCAAACGGCCCGCCCCGGGCTGAGCGCCGAGTGAATGAGAGGAGTATATTCTGGGCTGAAAAATGGGCTCGGATGTTAGCCCTCATAAATTACATGATTATTAAAATGCTGTGCAGTCCAGCCCATATGATTTCCTTTTACCTTCGGCTGGCTCCCCGTTGACTGCTCCACTTTGTTTTCCGTGCGCTTAACTTGGGAAATGCTAAACAAGTTGTGATATTTACCTGTTTAGGATCAAATTGTGAAATGATCTGCTTAGGTCTGTTCTAAATTAAGGTCTGCGTGAAATGTCATAGCATTTATCTTTCATAAAATGAGACAGCAAGCTCACTAATTTCCGAGGTATTCAATCACTGCCCCGCGCCACTCGAGAGACAGCCCAGAAGCGGGCCTGCCCACAGTTCTCAGCTCGCTGACAGCCCTGAGATGAAATCATAAAAGTCAATTAATCATTAAAAGCGGTTACAAGCACATATCGAACCAGTCTGGCACAAAATGTTAATCAGTCCAATATCAATATAATAAATTCCCGCAAATTGGAGCGATCGATACATTTAGGACCTCATGAATCAATCGGGGGATGCCGGGCCGCTCCTTGGAGTCCCGGTGACATGGCAGCCGGGCAAGTGCGACGTCTCTAGGCTCGCTGCCAACAGAGGTCACCTCTCCTAACAGGCTGCTCACTTCAGCCGCAGTTACCACGGTGACAGCATGTCACCGCTGCCCCAGTGTCCTTCTAGGTGAGGTGGAAACCAATGCATCACTACCCTTGATGGATTTGTCAATAATACTTAGCAGGGGAGGGGGGCCCGCTCACACAGCCCTCGCAGGTCCGAGTCCCCGGGCAGTTTGGTGTGATTTAATTGTCTGAAGAGGCTTGTGCGTCTGCATATATGCAGCAGCTACCCGGGGGTCACAGGAAGAGGGAGGTGGCAGGCCGGCCAGCTGCATTCAGAAGCCTTGGGAACCCGGCGCAGGCAGGAGCCATGGCCAGGCTGGTATTCCATTAACCAGGTCGCCGTGGAAGTGAGAAGTCACCTGGAGCCTCTCGGATGAAGAATTTATTAGCTACAAAATTTTAATACATTACTCATGAGTGGAAACGGAGTCAGGCATTAATCCCTGCCGGCTGAAGCTCTGAGCCCAGATGCCTGCTGACGGGCGGTGGACTGTCGCCAGGAAAAAAAAAAGTCCATCAGGATCAATTATGGGGCAGCTGGACTAATGAGTGGGGGTCTCTGGCATGCCCTGTCTCTCTGTCCCCACCCTCTCCATTCTACCTATTGCCTGCAACTTCCCTCTTACCCAGACAGACCCAGGAGTCCTAAAGCTGGATGAAGACAGGACACACAGAAGAGGTTTACCACCAGCCTCTTCATCATCTGCTTTTTTTTTTTTTTCATTGAAGATGTCTTTTTTTTTTAATTTTTATTTTTACTTTGTTTTACAGTACTTTACAGTACTGTATTGGTTTTGGCATACATCGACATGAATCCGCCACGGGTGTACATGAACTCCCAAACATGAACCCCCCTCCCACCTCCCACCCCACATCATCCCTCTGGATCATCCCCATGCTCCAGCCCCAAGCATCCTGCATCCTGCATCGAACACAGACTGGCGATATGTTTCTTACATGATAGTATAC
>SJYX01016172.1:297513-317982 GCA_006410675.1 Oreotragus oreotragus
TTTCTTACATGATAGTATACATATTTCAATGCTATTCTCCCAAATCATCCCACCCTCTCCCTCTCCCTCTCCCTCAGAGTCCAAAAGTCCACTCTACACATCTGTGTCTCTTTTGCTGTCTTGCATACAGGGTCCTCATTACCATCTTTCTAAATTCCATATATATGTGTTAGTATACTGTATTGGTGTTTTTCTTTCTGGCTTACTTCACTCTGTACAATCGGTTCCAGTTTCATCCATCTTATTAGAACTGATTCAAATGTATTCTTTTTAATGGCTGAGTAATACTCCATTGTGTATACGTACCACAGCTCTCTTATCCATCATCTGCTTTTAAAACCCAGAATTTTCAAGTTTCAAACCATTTTATCTTTTGCTGAGCCTGTTAAAGGGCTTCTTGGGTGGCTTAGCACTAAAAGTCTGCCTCCCAATGCAGGAGACTCAGGTTAAATTTGTGGGTCAGAAAGATCCCCTGGATCTTGCATGGCAACCCACTCCAGTATTCTTGCCTGGAGAATCCCATGGACAGAGGAGCCTGGCGGGCTACAGTCCATGGGGTCACATAGAGTTGGACACGACTGAGCAACTAAACCACACAACAAACATGACTCTTAAGTGAAGGGAGTGACTCCCTTGGCCAGTGAAGGGAGCTGGGAGCAACTTCCACATTGCAGAGTAAAAGGAAACCTCTTTAGAGATAAAAGAAATGTTCGCTATGGGGACTCCGGGGAATCATTGTGTTCCCAGAACCTTCACTGTCATTTAACATAAAACATAAAGGTTAACACTGAATAAAATAATATCCTGGCTGATCATTCTAATGGTCTCCAAGTATAGCTTCTTTTCTTGGGTTGCTGTTCTGTAAAGCATGGACCAGACTTGCTTCAGACGTTTTTAAAATACGTGCCTGCTGCATCAGTGGGATGATCTCATTCCATTTCATCCCCAGCAGTTTCTGGGTGCATCTCTCTTACAGTCATTCATTCCCTTCTAGAAAAATAGAAGCAATCCCATCCAAAAAAATGTTCATTTCCACTAGCCTGTTATTTTTTAAGATTTTTTTTCTTACCTGCTTAAAAAAAAAAGAGGACAAAAAAATCATTTTTTTCTAATGGTGGTCTGAATTATAGGAAACATCAAAATAAATTACAAATTCCACGCTAAAGATATAACTATTCAACACACTGAGACAGGGTGGTGTTCAGGGTGTACAGACAAAGGTAACACAGTGACTTCGCTTAATTGCCCTGACACTGCGCTCCGTTCCTCCAGCTATGATCTGAGAGCTAAAAATCTCTCATTGTTATTAATTGTATTCCTTTTAGAATGTAATGTCATATCGCTCCAGGCTGAGCTAATGAAACATACCCATATTACCAAAATAGGCATATTTCTTTTTGTTCTATGCATTCTATCAAAACTGTCTACCAAAGACATTGTGTTAAAAAATCCTTTTATAGAGCCAGAGAAAGACCATCTCAACTACCTCAACGTTTCTATTACACGATTACTAAAACACCCAGGAGGACGAAACAATATAGTAGGAATCCAGTTATCCTAGAAGACTTGAGAAGTATCGCTAATTCCTGCGCCTGATTTATGTTAATATTAATGCTAGGTTACACGCTCTGGCTTCTGACTGCATTCCAATTCACACAAAGGCGGGCGCTCCCCTGCACCGCAGCCCCGTGCCTCTATTCTAATGAGAATCTGAATTATTTATCTCTATTTATCCTACAGGAGTTCACTCGACCCCGGTCCCATTTTCTTGGCCGACTGCGCATCAATGCGTGTAAACATGACTTCAGAGCTGTCCTTTTCCAGCCATGAGGCACAGCAATAGACAGTAGTCAAAAATGTTGGGCCACTAACAGAATTCATTTAAGCATTGATTCGAGGTAAACTCTCCTAATTAAGTCAGCTTTAACACAGACACGCAAACGGCCGCTCGCATAGGCATCTGGCGCCTAACGATGTCTGGGGAGCCCACAAGAATGGGGAGAGACAGGCCAAGGAGACGGTGAATAAATTCCATCTCTCCTTTCTGTAACCTCTCTGCTGGAAAACCAGTTGTTGGTGAGGGACTCAGAGGTCCTGGGGGCACGGAGGACTTCTCTTCTTTGCTCCACTAGGCCCAGTGGGTGGCTGAGTACTTCCTCTGGGTCCCACTTGCCCAAGGATTTGTAGAAGGGCTGCAGGGGAATGGAATGGTTGGAAATCGTAGGGAGGATTTGGCCTCAAGGCTGTGGAGTGGTGTGTGACTCAGCCTTCTCCAGAGAAAGAGAAACAGTGGGGGCGCACACACACACACACACACACACACACACAGGTTTATTATAAGGAACTGGCTCACGCAAATATGGAGGCTGCAAACCCAGGAGAGCCAACGGGGTTGCTTCCTGTCCAAGTCCCAAGACCTGAGATCTAGGGAAGCCGGGGGCAGAAGTGCCCGTCCGAAGGCCAGAGAAGACCACGACCCACTTCAAGCGGTCAGGCAGACAGAGAGCATAAATTCTCTCTTCCTCCAGCGTGTGCTGTCGTCATGCCCCTGGTGGATCAGATGATGTCCACCCACATCAGGGAGGGCCAGTTGCTTCACTCAGTCCGTCAGTTCAAACGTTCATCTTATCCAAGAACACCCTCATGGAGACACATCTAGAAATAACATTTTACCAGCTCTCGGGACATCCCTCGTTGTTGTTCAGTCACTCAGTCGTGTCTTACTCTGTGACACCATGGACGGCAGCACACCAGGCTTCCGTGTCCTTCACCATCTCCCAAAGTTCACTCAAACTCACATCCATTGAGTTAGTGGTACGGTCCAAGCATCTCATCCTCTGTCACCCCCTTCTCCTCCTGTCCTCAGTCTTTCCCAGAACCCTTTGACTGAGTCAAATTGACCCATAAAATTAAATATCTCGAATGTCTAAGCCTCCTGAGATAAGGACCATTCCTGAAGGCCTAGAGGATGAAATAGGATGGATGGGGAACTGCAGTAACAATGGGACAAAACTTTACAAAAGTGATGTTTCTATCAGAAGAAGCAACTGGGATTCTCCACTTTCAGGATGCCTAATGCCTAACAGAACATTGGAGAAGGCAATAGCACCCCACTCCAGCACACTTGCCTGGAAAATCCCATGGATGGAGGAGCCTGGTAGGCTGCAGTCCATGGGGTCGCTAAGAGTCAGACATGACTGAGCGACTTCACTTTCACTTTTCACTTTCACGCATTGGAGAAGGAAATGGCAATCCACTCCAGTGTTCTTGCCTGAGGAAATCCCAGAGACGGGAGAGACTGATGGGCTGCCGTCTATGGGGTTGCACAGAGTCGGACAAGACTGAAGTGAGTTAGCAGCAGCAGCAGCAACAGAACATTACCAGAATGCCTTCCACCATCTGTTGTTGAGGGGGTGTTCCAGAGCTGGTTACTTTGGACTCATAAGTTGAAGGATTAACTGGGCCCACTGAGTAGAGTCTGTCTGATGCCACTGACAGGCCCAGTGTAAAGGAGTACATAAAACAGAATTGAAGTAGATAAAGCAAAGGTCCTGGAACATGACTTAGTATTCATATACAAAAATTTACCAAAAAGGAACTTATGACCAGCCCAATAATTTCCTTTGGGTTTTTCCTTACAAAAAAGGAAAACCTGAACAAACTTTGGGGACAGGCCAATATTAATGAGCATATAAGGCAAATAGCAATACAGTAGAATAAATCCAGTTGATAACCAGTAATTTATGAAAAGTGAATCTAAAACACTAGCGTAGTGGGACTGGAGAGAGAATATTATATTACTCTTTTGACTCTTGAGAGCCCCTTGGACTGTAAGGAGATCAAACCAGTCAATCTTAAAAAAAATAAACCCTGAATATTCATTGGAAGGACTGATACTGAAGCTCCAATACTTTGGTCACCTGACGCGAAAAGCTGACTTATTGGAAAAGACCCTGTTGCTGGGGAAGATTGAGGGCAGGAGGAGAAGTGGATGACAGAGGATGAGATGATTGGATGGCATCACGNAAATAAACCCTGAATATTCATTGGAAGGACTGATACTGAAGCTCCAATACTTTGGTCACCTGATGCGAAAAGCTGACTTATTGGAAAAGACCCTGTTGCTGGGGAAGATTGAGGGCAGGAGGAGAAGTGGATGACAGAGGATGAGATGATTGGATGGCATCACGGACTCAATGGACTTGAGTTTGAGCAAGCTCAGGGAGATGGTGGAGGACAGGGAAGCCTGGTGTGCTGCAGTCCGTTTGGTCTCGAAGAGTCGGACAGGGCTGAGCGACTTAACGACAAGAACAACAACAACATTATTCTTTAGACAAGTCCTGATCCAATATATAATAAGGTACACACACCCTGTAGAAACGCAAACTCAGATGTGTGCTGAGCTTGGCTACTGGTCCCTGACTCTTATGATTCTAAATTCCCAAAGAGGCTAGATTGAGGTTCTGAAGACTGTGGGCTCCATGGTTCCAGTTGGGGCTGGGGAGCTGAGCAGACAGTCAACCCCTTGGTGTGGGGAGGAGAGCAGTTGAGCTGCATCCCTGTGTTGGCTGAATCTCAGGCCCAGTCTCCCCAGTTGGACCCAGAAAGCAGGTTTCAGCACACTGGGAGATTCCAAGGATGGAACCATTATCCCAGGAAGCCCACCCAGCCCCCAGCACTGCAATGAGCCCCATGGATCTTTAATCAGCGCAGACAGTCACCATCACGGCCAGGAGGTTCAGCCGGGACCACCATGGGTTTAGAAATGAGCAGCTGGACACCTGAAGCTCCAAGCTGGCCAGCTGCCCATAGTCATCTTGGTTTGTTAACCCTCTCAAAACAGGATCTTTCATTTCACACAGCTGAAACTTTTGGATTCCATTCATGGCATTCTGGCAGGCTTTCACTGTACATTTTCTTTCTTTGAAAATTCCATTCTAATATAAAAGCAAGGCATGCAACCTGTAAGAAGGAGCTTCCCCTAGCTCAGTGGTAAGTAATCTACCTGCAATGCAGAGAGATTCAGGAGACACAGGTTCAATTCCTGGGTTGGGAAGATCCCCTGTAGGAGGGCACAGCAACCCACTCCAGTATTCTTGTCAGGAGAATCCCATGGACAGAGGAGCCTGGTGGGCTACAGTCCATGGGGTTGCAAAGAATGAGACACTACTAAAGCGACTCAGCAGGCACGCACTCACGCAGCTTGTGAAATAGTCAGACCACACACATAGTTATACAGCCAAAGTCCATTCATTTTCAGCCTCCGGAGTTCACTACCGTTACTGTGCTATGTGATGTGTGTTATTTAAATTTTTCTGTTTATATATATGTTCATGGGTAAAAGAAGAGTTTTGTTTGAATGAAATGAACATCCATGTGCCGTAATATTATACGTTAATGTGTGTACTAGCTTCCTGCTGCTGCTGCTAAATCGCTTCAGTCGTGTCCAACTCTGTGCGACCCCATAGACGGCAGCCCACCAGGCTCCCCCGTCCCTGGAACTCTCCTGGCAAGAACACTGGAGTGGGTTGCCATTGCCTTCTCCAATGCATGAAAGTGAAAAGTGAAAGGGAAGTCATTCAGTCGTGCCCGACTCTTAGTGATCCCATGGACTGCAGCCCACCAGGCTCCTCCGTCCATGGGATTCTCCAGGCAAGAGTGCTGGAGTGGGGTGCCATCACCTTCTCCAAGACAGCAGCCCTAGAACTGCAGTAATAAGTTACAAACCAGGGGGCTTCAAAGGACAGCAATTTATTCTCTCCTGCTTCTGGAAGCCATGGAAGTTCATGACTGAGGTACCAGCAGGACCACTGGGGAGACGTTTTCCTATGTCCCTCTCCCGACTTCCAGGGGCAGTGGTCCTGGGCATGCTTAGCCTGTGGCTTCATCACTTCTTCCTCTGTCTTCACGTGACTCTTTTCCTTTCGTGTGTGTGTCTCAATTTTCCTCTTCTTATACGGACTCCTGGTTATTGAATTAAGGCCCAATCTGATCTAGTATGACCTCACCTTTTTTAGAAAAATCTTTATTCAAATATAGTTGCTTTACAATGTTTTGTTAGTTTCTGCAGTACAGCATAGTGAATCAGCTATACATACACACACACACACACACACATATCCCTCTTTTTTAGATTTCTTTCCCATTTAGGTCAGCACAGAGCATTGAGTAGAGTTCCTTGTTCTGTACAGTAGGTTCTCACTAGTTATCTAGTTTATTAATACACATAATGTCATTAGCGTATCTGTGTCAATTCCAATCTCCCAGTTCATCCCACTTCCCTTTCACCTTGATCTCCAATATGCTTGCTCTCTACGTCTGTGTCTCTATTTCTGCCTTGCAGATAAGCTCGTCTGTACCGTTTCTCTAGATTCCACGTATAAAAGAGACTATGTGTTAGTTTTTCTCTTCTGACTGACTTCACTCTATGTGACCTTCTCTAGGTCCACCCACACCTCTGCAAATGGCACTGTTTTGTCCTGTTTACGGTTGAGAAGTATTCCATTGTGTATATGCAGCACGTCTTCTTTATCCATTCCTCTGTCAATGGATGCTTAGGTTGCTTCCATATCACGACTATTATAAATAGTGCTGCGATGAACACTGAGGTCTTTGGGAATTACGGTTTTCTCCAGGTGTATGCCCAGAAGGGTATGACTTCATCTTAACCTCGTCCACCTGCTGTGCACTTGAAACTAATACAACGTTGTAAACCAACCCTCTTAAAAAAAGAAATTTAAAAAATGTTTATTATTTAAGTGGCTTCACCTGGTCTTAGTTGTGGCATGTGGGATCTAGTTCCCTGACCAAGGATTGAACTCCGGCCACCTGCGTAGGGAGCTCAGCGTCTCAGCCATTGGACCATCAGGGAAGTCCCCAAAACAAACAAAAAAGAACCAGATTATTATTTTTCCATGCACCCGCCCCACAGTCAGTGTCTCTGAATCTGCCAGTGCTGTTTCAACAGTTCGTTTACAGCACTGAATACAAGCTCCAGCCTCCTGGCCCCCTGCCTCCCCAGCATCTCCTTAAGACTAAGCTCTCTCCCTGAGGCTCCTCCCTGCCCCGACTCTCTGCGGAGCAGCTATTCCTCGCTCCTCCTGCCTCTCAGGAGGAGCCCTCCCAGGCCGAGTGTGTCACACTAGCCTGTGAATCCCATGATCCCATCTCATTCTTCTCCTGAATTCCTTCCCAGCACTTACCACGCTCTGAACATCTTATTTGTTCATTTCTGTGTTTGCTTGTTTATGTTTCCTCTCCTCTAATTGTAGGACAACTTACTGGAGAACAAGACTCTGACTTCTTGCAGCTGTGTCCCAGGGGCGCGGCACAAAAGGCTTTCGAGGAAAATGTGTCGGCCGAACCAACGCAACTGTTGTTGCCTGCTTTCCCCCCTACTCTGTTCTGTTTGTACAGAAAAAAAAAGCTGTTAATTTTTTCTTTACTGGGTGGCCGCCTATTTCTTTCGCTTTTAAATAGAATGTTTTAAAACTCTCATAGTGTTTCCCAGATGCACAATCATATCAGATGATCTGCAACTAAGCAATAAATTATCTCCTTATTTTCACTACTTGCACCTCTTATTTTGCTATTTTAATTCCTTTGACAAGTGCTTCTGGGAAAATTTTAAATAATATTGGTAATAACAAGTACCCTTGAGCTGGTATTAACTGTAGTAAAAATAGTTCTCTTTTTGGGGTTTTACCACAAAACACTATGGGCTTCCTGGGCAGCCCTAGTGGTAAAGAATCCACCTGCCAAGGCAGGAGATGTAAGAGATGTGGGTTCAGTCCCTGGGTCGGGAAAAGCCCCTGCAGCAGGAAATGGCAACCCTCTTCAGTATTCTTGCCTGGAGGATCCCATGGACTGAGGAACCTGGTGGGCTATAGTCCATGGAGTCAGAAAAAGTCACACAAAACTAAGCACCGAGTACCATACTATGATGCTGACATCAGAATGAATGTGCGTGTGTACATGTGTGTATGTGTGTGTGTAGTTTGATCATGTTAAGAAAGTATGGATCTAGAGCCATTACATGAAAGTTTTTTTTTAACTCAGAATTGAGTATCATTCTTCAGGAATGTTTTAGCATTTATTCACATCAACAAATGATTGGTGATGAATTTAGTAGGATGATGAATTATATTTATTGATTTATTATTGAATTATTACTGAATTTTGGATTGAACTCCATTCGATCTTCCTTTTAATATGCTGCAATCTGTCTTTGCTAATAGTTCACTTGGGATTTTTGCAACAATACACACGAGTGCCCGGCCACCTAAGCAGTTATGCACATTTGGCTCCTGGTCTAGGGTTGTCGTTATTGAACACACTTTGGAACAAGGTCATCTCTAGAAATGAAGCTGAGAGAGAGGAGGGGAAAAGAGAGAATTCAGAACTCTTTGCATCATACAAGGTTATGATATGGAAAAAAAAAATGATGCTTTTGTAGAAATACCTAAAGCTCAACTATAGTTGATAAAATGCCCCATGGAACTCATGTATTTATTCAGAACATGGCTACGGATTTGAGGGTTCAGAGAGGGAACAATCATTCTTCAACTAAAGACAGAATTGTAGGTGGGAGACTGGAATGCACTTCTAAGAGCATGTGACCACCTTGTCTGAGGAGAAAGAAGCAGCTAACGAACCCACTGGCACAGCAGTCCTCAGGGATGACCTGGGTCCACTGTGACCACATGATCTTCTATGAGTTTGTGGTGGCTTACAAGCAGAGTAGAAGCTGAGATAGTCTCCAATCCAGCAAAAGTAAGAAGGATTTCCCTTTCTTCAGCAGTGTAGCCACTCAGGTTGACCTAAATCCTATTTAAATATGGTTTCACTAAAGATTTTCCAACTGTCTCCAGCAAAAAAAAGATAAGAACCAACCCCTAATGTAGGCACTGCATCAGTTCAGTTCAGTCGCCCAGTCGTGTCCAACTCTTTGCGACCCCGTGGACTGCAGCACGCCAGGCCACCCTGTCCATCACCAACTCCCAGAGCTGGTTCAAACTCATGTCCATCAAGTTCGTGATGTCATCCACTCATCTCATCCTCTCATCCCCTTCTCCTGCCTGCAATCTTTCCCAGCATCAGGGTCTTTTCCAGAGCACTGCCTGGAAACATCAGTTCTGCTAAAGCATTTAACTTATTTCATGATACCTAGTTCATTACACCCTGCTGATAATACTAGAAAATATTTTGTTTGACAAAATGAACATCAATATAGGCTTTAAAACATTCTTTTTCCTTCCTTTCTTTCTCTTTCTTTTTTAAGTACTTGCACTCTATAAAGGGGAGCCTCCCTGATAGTTCAGTGGTAAAACAAAACAAAATGAAAACCTTCCTGCCAGTGAAGGAGAGGCAGGTTTGAAACCTGGATTGGGAAGATTCCATGGAGAAGGAAATGGCAACCCATTCCAGTATTCTTGCCTGAGAAATCCCATGGATGGAGGAGCCTAGTGGTCTAAAGTCGATGGAGTCACAAAAGACTTAGACACGACTTAGTGACTAAACAACCACGATTTGTATAAAGATTCCTGGAGAGCCAGATGGGTAACAGAAAATCTCAAAATACCAGGTTTCACGCATGATACTAATATTAGGAGGAAAAAAATGACACTAGAAATTATTTAGTTGCTCTGAAATCTGGTACTTTCGGAAAATAAAGAGTTCATCCTATAACACCGTGTTCTTACATTTTCAACACAGCTAGTATGGGAGGTTGGCCTGGGCCCCTGCCTTCCACCTGAGAAAGAACTCCCAAGCTGCCTTCTTTGGGGGGAATTTGTCCACAGTCCCAACTGCCCAGAGGGTCCCCTGAGAATCTGGGCAGGATCCAAGGGGATGACACACCCACGTCAAGGGGGAAGGCCTGCTGAGGGCTGTGTGAGTCACCTCAAGAATCTGGTGTCAGACTCGCCTAGTGACACAGTGGATGGGAAGCCACCTGCCAACGCGGGGGACACAGGTTGGATCCCTGCCCCGGGACGATCCCAAGGGCCTCGGAGCGGCTGAGCTGGTGTGCCACGCCTACTGAAGCCCTCTCCCGTAAAGCCTGCCCTCTACAAGAGAAGCCAGTGCAATGAGAAGTCCACAGGCTGCAACAAAGAGTAGCCCCTGCCCCCACAACTAGAGAAAGCCCAAGCGCAGCATCGGAGACCCAGCGTACCAAAAACAAGCAAATAATAATCTTACAAACACGCCAAAAACAGAATCTGGTGTCAGGGGCCTGCCACACCTGCCGAGCCTGTTGCCCCAGGGCCACCACCTGCACTGGCCACCCAGCCCCCAGCAGCCACAGTTCAGCTCCCATTTTGACATGAGACCATTTAAATGGAAATCCAGTTTTACAAAGTGCGAGTGACTGGTAATGAAGACATGAATGATGCTTATGAGAATTTTATTTAATTTTAAATCAATTGTGTATTCTAATTCATTAATAAAGGGAAGAACAAAGACTACAGGAGTACTTAATCTCAAGTCATTATTCACCGAGGAGGGAGTACATCTTCATATGAAATTCTTGGGGAAATGGTCAATTTCCCGTTTTCCCTGAAAAATCTATTTTTATGGAAGAATTTGGGCCCAGCTCATTCTGTAAAAATTAGATTTGACTTTATCTGATGTTATATAAACAAGAAAAAAAGGTCCAACCAAGTGCTGGACTGAGTTTTTCACCATCCATTTTTGTTATTGCAAGAGGGTCTAAAAATGACATTATTTGCAACAAAAGACTTCTTATTGGTAACAATAAAGTATCTGAAGAAAACATGATAGTCCTTAAGAGAGAACTAAAGGTCAAAAATGTGCTCTAGGGCACTTCCCTGGTGGTTCAGTGGTTAAGACGCTGAGCTTCCGCTGCAGGGGCTGTGGGTTCAATTCCTAGTCATGGAACTAAGAACCTGCATGCTGCATGGTGCAGCCAAAAATCAAGAAAAACATTTTAAAAAATTAAAAATAAAAGTGTGCTCTACTGGAGAAATTTGGACGTTCTTGAGGGTGCTGATGTTCTTGTCTTCCTTGGGATGCTTGGCTTTCTTTGGGGGTTACCTCAAGGTCAAGGCTGGGCGGTGGTAGCTGTTGCAGCTTTCTCTGGCTTCCCTAAGACACAGAAGAATGAAATCCCTGCAAATAGTCTCTTCTCTTGGACTTCCTGGCTGGCGCTAGCAGTAAAGAACCTGCCTCAATGCAGGAGACATAAGAGACCCAGGTTCCATCCCTAGTTCGGGAAGATCCCCTGGAGGAGGGCATGGCACCCCACTCCAAGATTCTTGCCTGGGAAATCCCATGAACAGAGGAGCCTGGCGGGCTACAGTCCGTGGGGTCACAGAAGATTTGGACACGACTGAAGTGACTGAGCACGCTTGTCCGCACCTGGTTTAACTTGGTCTAGAAGCACCGCGGGCCTGAGGGCTGAGCTGTGTGTGGCCTGGGTCATGACCGCCGTGTCACAGCGCGGAATGTAAATGTGAGGCCGCCCCCCCACCTCCAGGGCAATGCACGCTGCCCACAGGGTGGGTACGTAGTGATGTCAGCCTCCCTCTGCTTCTGAGTTGTGTGACTGTCCCCCTGTCAAGGCCACCATCTGCTGGCAGGCTCTACCAGATGCGCTCTGGATGGAAGAGTCTGGAACATGTTCAAGTATTACTCATCTTTGGGGCTTATTTTCACCCAATAAATTTCAGTATGTGAATTATGACTGCCAAGATTCATGGTTTTATTTCATTTTCCTCAGTTGAAGACTAGAAACAGTAGTGGGGGTCAGTGGGTGGGTGACCTTCCAAAGGAGTTCTAGCATCTCAGAGGCTACAGTTCGAGTAAAGCTTCACCTGACCCTTGTCCTCCAGCCCACAGACCAGAGGTGCGTGCTTTGTAAAGAGCAGAGTGGGCTGGTTGGATTTTTAAAGAATCGAGTCCCCAGCTGCTATTAACGCCACTGTCACTTTTCTCCAGTCTATTAGAGCTTGGAAAGCTCCGTGAGAACACGTAGGCTGCCAGCTCTGAAGTAGTCTCTCGGTCCAGAAATTAAACCGTTGGAGCTCTGCTTGCTGCAGGGTGTAGGATCGAAAGGAGTGTTTTAGCAAAACATATATGAATAATGTTGATTTACCAGGGTCTCAGTGAGAGCTGATTGTCAGCACTGCCATTTTTTAAAACTCTTAATAAAGGTATTTATAATATACATACAGAAAAGACACATGTATGTGTCCTAAGCACACAGCTTGATAAATTTTCACATTATTTTATTCTTGTCATTTGGATTAACAGATCTTTGTATATTGCCTGGTGCTGGGAAAGATGGAGGGCAGGAGGAGAAGATGATGATAGAGGATGAGATGGTTGGATGGCATCACCGATTCCATGGACATGAGTTTGAGCAAACTCTGGGAGATAGTGAAGGACAGGGAAGTCTGGCGTGCTGCAGTTCTTGTGGTCTCAAAGAGTCAGACAAAACTTAGCAACTTGCTCCTTGGAAGAAAAGCTATAACCAACCTAGACAGTATATTCAAAAGCAGAGTCATTACTTTGCCAACAAAGGTCCGTCTAGTCAAAGCTATGGTTTTTCCAGTAGTCATGTATGGATGTGAGAGTTGGACTATAAAGAAAGCTGAGTGCCGAAGAATCGATGCTTTTGAACTGTGGTGTTGGAGAAGACTCTTGAGAGTCCCTTGAAATGCAAGGAGATCCATCCAGTGCATCCTAAAGGAGATCAGTCCTGAATATGCACTGGAAGGACTGATGCTGAAGCTGAAACTCCAATACTTTGACTACCTGATGTGAAGAGCTGACTCACTGGAAAAGACCCGGATGCTGGGAAATATTGAAGGCAGGAGGAGAAGGGAACGACAGAGGATGAGATGGTTGGATGGCATCACTGATGTGATGGACATGAGTTTATGTAGGCTCCAGGTGTTGGTGATGGACAGGGAAGCCTGGTGTGCTACAGTCCATGGGGTCACAAAGAGCTGGACACAACTGAGCAACTGAACTGAACTGAAACAACAATACTTCAAATATAAACAGAAGGTCTAAGCATGTTTCAATGATCTTTAATTAAAATGGGAAAAAGTGTCCATATATACAGAACCTCCTTCTTTGAATGGAGTCTCACTGACAATGAATGTCCAGTTTTTGAAACCAACATGCTGTGTCATGCTAAGTTGTTTCAGTCGTGCCCAACTCTGTGACCCCATGAACTGTAGCCCGAAGGCCTCCCTGTCCATGTATTTTCCGGGCAAGAATACCGGAGTGGGTTGCCTTGCCTTCCTCCAGGCCATCTTCCTGACCCAAGGATTGAACCTGCGTCTCTTATAGCTCCTACATTGGCAGCTGGGTTCTTTACCACTAGTGTCACCTGGAAACCTATATAGAATGCAGAAATGACAGCTAGATTGTCTTCTGTCCCTCACACATCTCAATGAAAGTGTCCCTCACACGTTCATTCGAGCTCTTCTGTCAAAGCCGCATGCGTATTTGTCCTCCCAGCATATGTTCTTGGGATAGTTCTGTTTAGTAGGAAAGCCGTTTCATTGAGCTTCTCTGTTTTATTAGATTTGTCAGACAACAGAATACTGGCCAGAATCTGCGAATCTGTTACCATGGCTCTGTCCCAATACAACTCGGAGAAGCGGTTTCCTGACACATTCTAGGTTTCATACTTGTAACAGGGGTTAATCCACTTGCTGACTCCACAGAGGGCCACTGATTGGTGCTAAATCTCAGGGCCGCTGTTCTGCGTTATTGACATTTTTAAGGAAACCTTCTCTACTCCATGTCCTAGCTCCTTTGCTGGGTTGATTCATGACGGGAGTGGATCATTGCTTCTCAAACATTAGAAGCTTATATTGAGGATTTCCCTGGTGGTCCAGTAGATAAGAATCCACCTGCCAATGTCGGAGACACGGGTTCCATCCTTGGTCTGGGAAGGTCCCACATGCCATGGAGCAACTAAGCCTGTGCACCACGGCTGCCGAGTCTGTGCTCTGGAGCTGGTGCTGTACCACAAAAAGAATCCCTGCAAAGAGAAGCCTGCTCACCACAACTAGAGAATAGCCCCACATGCCACAGCTAGAGGAAAACTCATGCATCCGTGAAGACCCAGCACAATCAAAAACTAACTATTAAATAAATAATTTTTAAAAGAAGTTTATATCAAGGAAGTTGAAGGGAGAAAGAATGAAGGAATAAAACTTTTTTATCATGAGTAAAAACTAGAGTGAAAATTCCCATCCTTTACGTGACTTCTCCATCTGATGTTTTTGGAGAATTGTCTATCAAATCACACTAGGGACCAGAGATGTCAACGTGAGCCTGGGCTGTGTGCATGGTGAGAGTTCGAGTGTATCTGGAGATGTCTGGTGATGAGAAGACAGGTTGGAGAGAGCCAAGCTGCACGTACACTCAGCAGCAGCTGACTGAGAAGGCCGTGGGAAGGGGGGCGCTGTGGCCTGAAATTCCCTGGAGAGGGGGCTGGAAAGGGAGGAGAAAATACCAGTCCATCTCTCTCCTCTTCTCCTCGCAGGATGAGTTCCAAACCCTCACCATGCAGCCAGCAGCACAAGCCACAAGTGGGGAGAGACGCCCTGAGACACAGGGCTCAGGTGACTTAGGTGGGGAGGGGACAGACTGCCAGCCTCTCTGTGGAGCCTTGAGCCCCTGGGGCATGGGAGACACTCACACCTCCAGAGCCCATGAGGGGAGCTGACACAGCTGGGCCAGCAATGGGCAATGTACATGGCAGAGCATCAAGGTCACCCAGAAGGTCAGCCAGCCTCAGGACCAACGTGCCACAAGCTGAGGACTTGCATAAATGCAGAGGACAGATGGAAATCTGATTTATTTCCAGCAAATAAATCCCTACCAGGATTCACTCTCTGCGAAAACTGAAAGCAGGTTGAGTTAATTAAGTAATAATTCATTCGTTTTGCAAATGGAGTTCGTTCCTGGTAGTCAGATGGTAAAGAATCTGCCTGCCATGCAGGAGATCCGAGTCTGATCCCTGGGTCAGGTAGATTCCCTGGAGAACAAAGAAATGGCAACTCACTCCAGTATGCTTGCCTGGAGAATCCCACGGAGAGAAGAGTCTGGTGGGCTACACAGACCACGGGATTGCAAAGAGGTGGACATGACTGGCCAAGTAACACTTTCACCTTTTAGTTTTCACTAGTGTTGAGAGCGGAGAAGGCGATGGCACCCCACTCCAGCACTCTTGCCTGAAAAATCCCATAGGTGGAGGAGCCTGCTGGGCTGCAGTCCATGGGGTCGCTAAGAGTCGGACACGACTGAGCGAGTTCACTTTCACTTTTCACTTTCATGCATTGGAGAAGGAAATGGCACCCCACTCCAGTGTTCTTGCCTGGAGAATCCCAGGGACGGGGGAACCTGGTGGGCTGCCATCTCTGGGGTTGCACAGAGTCGGACACTATTGAAGCGACTTAGCAGTAGCAGCGGTGTTGAGAGAGTGCCCTGTCTGGGGGAGCGAACTGTGCTCCTGTAACACTGCCTTCAAGCCAGCAGGGCCCAGGCTCATCTCTGTGAACTACTCAGAGATAGTACAGCGGTCAAAGCAACGTCAGGGCTATCGGCAACTCTGAGTACTGGCCACTGATCGAAGGTAGAGAAAAGCTATTTGTCTTCTGCCCGCAATCATTTTTTTTTTTTTTACAGAGAAAGCAAGACTCAGGCAAAGCATGTATTAAAACTCAGGATGAAAACAAACATCAGACAGGCCCATCCTGATGAGCTTAGGGAAGCCCCTGTCATCTGTCCTCCACTTGGTTGAGAGTTTTGCTCTGTGGCTGGTGTGTGGGGTTTACAGCAAAGCCGTGCAAGACAGTGTGGGGCCTCTGGGCACAAAGCCTTTCTGTGTCCCCCATTTCCTGATTACAGGAAACAGGATTTGTTCATCTCCCGGGTCCTACTCTGAGTTCCAACCAGCAGGTTCAAACAGGTGCTAATCAGGGAAGGGAGGGGATGCAGAGACAAGGAAGGAGCAGTCAAGAAACAATAATCTAGCCCTGGGACAGGTCCTGGGTTCCCCCTCAAGGGACACACCCCACAATACCTTTGAGCTGCTCTGCAGACACTGAAACCCCCACCAGGTGGGAGATGTTAACTGTCTGCTGCCCACAGCCACGGAGACCCCAGACCAGAAGGTCGACGATGCTGACTCCCACTTACCTCACCGCCCACCAATCAGAAGACTGTCCGGAGCTGAACCTTGACTGTAACACTCCTCACTACCCGCTCCAGGGGGGGACATATAGTTTTGAGGGCGTTATCCAGCTGTGCCCCCTTTGCCTGGCAAAGAAATAATGCTATTCTTTTCTGTGTTGTGTCTGCTTAGTTGCTCAGTCATGCCCAACTCTTTGCGACCCCGTGGACTATAGCCTGCCAGGCTCCTCTATCCATGGGGATTCTCCAGGTAAGAATCCTGGAGTGGGTTGCCATGCCCTCCTCCAGGGATTTTCCCAACCCAGGGTTCAAACCCAGGGCTCCCGCATTGCAGGTGGATTCTTTATCATCTGAGCCACCAGGAAGGCCCATTCTTTCTGTTTTACCCAGAACTCTGTCTCTTAAGATTTACTTTGGCATTGGGGTACAGAGGCTGGATTCAGTTTCAACAACAGCCCCGCCGGCCTCAACCTCTAAGTCGGCTCAGCGGACAGAGTCCTCCTTGGGGGCACCAGGGCTCACATCTCTCCCGAGCCTTGCTGACATAAGGGCAAAGGAAACCCCCAATCTTTCATGCTAACCATGTACCTCGATGTTGTTCAGTAGAGACAACCAAAGACACACGTTTACAGCATCTATTGTGCTCATTGGCAGGCCCCGGAGAGCAGATTTAGAAAAAATTTGAAGACTTTGCCTCTGAAATGTGGGTTCCTGATCAAAGTCTTCACCTTGTAACTACTCATCCTGGGGTGTGCATTTCTGATGAGGGTCTTTTAAATGTTAAGTAGCCCTTCCCAGGGTTTTCATTGAAAGCAAATGTGCCCACAGACCACACAGCCCCTGGCTGATGATGAAGTGTTTAAAGTAAGTGACCACTTAAGGCCACATGGTGGAGGGTGTGCTGACCACAAGGCGGCCCTTCCCACGCAGCAAAAACCACCCAGGGCCTGCATCACTTCCAGAACTTTTATAGAAAACACAAATAATCAAGTAAATCCAATATCTGTGCCATGTCTTACAGTTTATAAGATACATGCAGAAGACTTTATTTAATCATTTTCATCTTGAAGAGCTCAAGATCTAGAAAGACTGGATGCTTCAGGTGAGCTCCTGATTAACGTGTGCGTGCTAAGTCACTTCAATAATGTCCGACTCTGTGCGATCCTATGGACTGTAGCCTGCAAGGCTCCTCTGTCCATGGGATTCTCCAGGCAAGAATCCTGGAGTGGTTGCCATGCCCTCCTCCAGGGGATCTTCCCAACCCAGGGACTGAACCTGCATCTCTTACATCTCCTGCATTGGCAGGCAGGTTCTTTACCTCTAGTGATACCTGGGAGAACCCATTAATTCCTACACCATTCATTCAGCCAGTGTTAACCGACAACCTCCTCTTTGTAGACATTCATCTAGGCACCGGGCCATGGGAACATGAGGAGGGCCAGTGATGAAACCACACACTGAGTGAGCCAGAGTTGACCAGCAAACCTCCAGAAGCTGCGAGGGGGACCCGGAGCAGACCCCTCCTCGGAGCTGTCAGAGGCACCACTCCTGCTGACATCCTGGCCTCCAGAGCAACACAGTAAAGATCTATGATGCTATTTTTAGGGCATCCTAGCAAACCGATAATAGAGTGACTGTGATAACCTGGATTTAAAAACAGAAAGGTGGGAAATTTACAGTGGTCACATTCATTAAAAAATCCTAGAATGATCTTCTCTGCGTGGAGCTGAGTGTGTGTGTGTATGTGTGCACTCACAGGCACGCGCGCTGTGGATCCACCTACAGCCCGGCCTGCATCCGGGACAGCCAGAACTCTATCCCCCAGCTCCTACCCTTTGACCTCTGCAGTCACCCTTTTCCTCCAAGGCAGGGTCCAAGTTGTCCATGGGCTTTCATGGCCCACTTCCCTCAGCACCCTCTCGGGGCCCTGGAGTGGCTTCAGGAGCTGAATTGTCGCAGGTTTGGGCCAGCCGAACATCTGAATTCTTTGGCAATATAGTGACCTCAAAAAACCCATCACTTTTTGGTTTATTTGCTTCTGGTCAGGCCAGGTACAAATAACTCCAATTACCAAGAGTTCCTGTGTTTATTGATATTTCTCCAAGAGTTCCTAAGCCCTAAGAGGCCCTAAGGGTTCCAAGCTCTAAGCCATTGGTTTTTCATGACTAGCCCTGTATTCCAGCTCCATCTCCATCAGCTCAGTGCCAGAGATCAATGAGCTTAAGGAGGAGGCTGTGTTCCGCTGTCCAGCATTTGACCCTGGACAGGCACTGCTCCATCCTGCTATCTCTTCTGCTCCTTAATGTCTGGCAAAAAGCAAAAAAAAAAAAATTCACCAAAGCTTCCTGAAAAGGACTGTGGGTCACAAGAGCCCCTCCTCAGCTGGTCACTTTCCTTATGAGGGCTTTATTTACATCCACAGGAACAGCTGGCTTCTCCCTCAAATCTCTCACTCAACCCAGATCTTAGGCTTCTGACATCGAGTCCTGCCCTCTGTAGAACAAAATCCCTGTCCATCCCTGCCGGCCAGCTGACTGCCTCCAGCTTGAGTTCCGCCTCTCTCTCAGGCCTCTTGCTGCAAAGAGCAGCAAGGAGCAGCCGACATCCACGGGTGTTCTCAGCTTCCTGCCCACTGTCCCCCCAGCTAGGACCTGATGCTATGTGATCTTACTCCCAGGTTTTCCCAGGAGATGGTTCTGCCCGGGGTTTGCAGTCTGTGGGAAGGCTCACTGGCCCTCCAGCCTGGCCAGCTGACTGCCTCCAGCTTGAGTTCCGCCTCTCTCTCAGGCCTCTTGCTGCAAAGAGTAGCAAGGAGCAGCCGACATCCATGGGTGTTCTCAGCTTCCTGCCCACTGTCCCCCAGCTAGGACGTGATGCTATGTGATCTGACTTCCAGGTTTTCCCAGGAGATGGTTCTGCCCGGGGTTTGCAGTCTGTGGGAAGGCTCACTGGCCCTCCAGCCTGCAGTTTCTGAGTTCTTGAAACCGGAGTCCACCACAAAGATAATGTGTTTATTTTAGACACTTCTGGTGCTAAATTCTGTGGTTTATTTATTGCCCTCTCAACATTCAGGATCTTAGTTCCCCAACCAGGGATCAAACCTGTGCCTCCAGCATTAGAAGCACAGAGTCTTTGTTGTAGCCGTGCATTCCAGGAAACAAACGTACTCAGAAGGACAATGCAGACAGTGGAGTACAGTTTATTACACTGGCGGGCCCAAGGCAGAGTCTCCTCTCAGCCAAGGACCCCCACCAGTTTTTGTGAAAACCTTAGATACCTTAAGTGTAAGTGCCCAAACCCACCTCCCCAAATTCTCTGAAACTAGTCTGAACAAAAGAAAAAGAAAGATGCAATCAAAGTCANAGTCTCCTCTCAGCCAAGGACCCCCACCAGTTTTTGTGAAAACCTTAGATACCTTAAGTGTAAGTGCCCAAACCCACCTCCCCAAATTCTCTGAAACTAGTCTGAACAAAAGAAAAAGAAAGATGCAATCAAAGTCAACCCGTGGTTCATCTGCCTTAAACCTAGGTAGTTAACAGTGGACAATCATCAATAGGCTTGTGGTCATTTCCCAATAAGCATTATGGAATGTATGGTCCTATTCAGTTACGCAGATAATTAGGGTATTCTTTTAGGTGATGGAGAGCCCTGGGGCTCTTCCTTCCAGGGGCCTGGTTTCCCAGTGGATATGTCATTTCCATAGATACTGGGCATAGAGCTCAAGTCCACAGTCCGGCCCAAGACGGAGTCCTGCTTTCAAGACAGAACCTGTTCTGCTTCCTCCTTCATTTTAACACTGGCCTGCCAGGGAAATCCTAAATTCTGTCTTATTTGGACATTTGTTGATGCTGTTGTTCAGTTGCTAAGTCGTGGCCAACACTTTGTGACCCCATACACAGCAGCAAGCCAGGCTTCCCTGTCCTTCACTGTCTCCTGGAGTTTACCCAGACTCTCGTCTGCTGAGTCAATGATGCCCTCCAACCATCTCATCCTCTGCCATCCCCTTCTCCTGCCCTCAGTCTTTCCCAGCATCAGGGTCTTTTCCAGTGAGTCAACTCTTTACATCAGGTGGCCAAAGTATTAGAGCTTCAACTTCAGCATCAGTCTTTCCAGGATTCAGGGTTGATTTTCCCTGGTGGCTCAGAGGTTAAAGCGTCTGCCTCCAACGTGGGAGACCCGGGTTCGATCCCTGGGTTGGGAAGATTCCCCTGGAGAAGGAAATGGCAATCCACTCCAGTGTTCTTGCCTGGAGAATCCCATGGATGGAGAAGCTTCGTAGATTACAGTCCA
>SJYX01016172.1:325241-381628 GCA_006410675.1 Oreotragus oreotragus
TTTTTTTTTTTTTTTGGTAACCAGCACAGCTTTAATTACAAGGAATTGTTCTCAAAATCAGGCTGCTCATAAGTTCTGCATTGTAGACAGTGATCAAGCATAAATACACTAATCTATACACTAATCTATCACTTTCATTATTTTGGTCATTTGGGTGTGTAAATGTGTATTTCAGACAACAAACCAGGCAGTTTCCACGGTTACTTTCTATCAAAATTTGCCTCTTTTAGGCACAGTTTAGATGATTTAGATTTTCATTCATCTGCTTTTACTTAGGAAAAGAATAGTACACTGTTTTTCTTTTTCCTGATTCCTAGGTAAATACAGGGCTTGTCAGGTGGCATAGTGATAAAGAATCTGCCTGCACTGTAGGAGATGCAAGGGACTCAGGTTCAATCTCTGGGCCAGGAAGATCCACTGGAGGAGGGCATGGCAACCCACTCCAGTATTCTTGTCTGGAGAATCCCATGGACAGAGGAGTCTGGTGTGCTGCAGGCCTGGGATTGCTAAGAGCCGGACACGACTGAGCCACTGAACAGCAGCAACAGAAGGTAAATACCGTGGCATCAGTTGTAGGAGCTGGGTTTGTTACCAGCTTCTGGCGAATCTTACTAGGTGTCCCTGTAGAACTTGGTACAATGGGTTGAAGCATGCAGAAACTCCCCCACTGAAATCTCTTCAGGGAATAACTGTAGCCCACTCCTGACTTCATTCAGAGCTTGTACATTTCTTTCCTCCCATACTGGACACAGAAACTGTCACCTGAATTGTTCAAACCTGGCACGCCATTAACTCTCCACTGGGCCTTTGTATATGTGCTGAGTCGTGTCTGACTCTTTGGGACCCCTTGATTGTAGTCCCCCAGGCTCCTCTGCCCATGGGATTATCTCAAGCAAGAACACTGGAGTGGGCTGCCACTTTCTCCTCCAGGGGATCTTCTCCAAGGGATAGAACCCGCGCCCACTGAGTCTTCTATATTGGAGGTGAATTCTTTACACATCGAGCCATCAAAGAAGTCTTGAATATGTGGGTAAACTTCAAAACTCAAATTCAAAAGCCTTCCCAGGTCATCTGATGGGAACATATTAGCTCCACTTTAACCTTGTAGATGACTCCACTATTTTCTTTTCTGATCTCTTACACATGCAGAAATTGTTTATCTTCTGAATAAAATAAGTTTTCTTGAATGTAAGAAAAATGATGATACCGTTTGTTTCTGTTCTAACTTTTTTCCGTGTGATAATCCAATTCCTAGCAAGAGAGTTTTAAGTGAAAAAATGGAATTAGAAACTTATCCATACTTATAAGAAAAATAAAAATAAAACAAGTGATATCTTCGGAAAACATTGAATGACTCTTACAGAACATAGATGAAAAAACGCTTCAGCTAAACATGAGATTACATTGTCTGATGACAGACTATGCTGTAATCCATTTTAAAACCTATTTAAAATTAGAGATTGTAACTCACAGAAAATTCACAGTTAAAACTACTCATTTTCTTCATTAATTTTTTTAAATCAGATTCTCTTATTAAATATGCACGCTATAGAGTGAACTGGTCCAGAACTAGGCTGCTCAATCCTAGCTTTCTTCCCAGATAATGTTTTTATTGAAGTCAGGAGAATTTCGCCTAAAATAGTAACCTGTAACTTGACAACGTTTATTGAAGGACCTCGGCAACTATAGATGTTCAGTGACAATGAGACTCATGATGGAAAGAAGAAAAGGAAGATGATTAAGGACATATTCCTGCCCTCCTGCAGGAACTCACAGTCCACATATTAACACAGCAGTGGGTACAGTCACCCACACAGGTACACACACAGCTCAGACCAGAAGGTGAATGCGGTACCAACTAGACACCTGAGGATCTAAGAACGGAGAGGACCTCAGAAGGTGGAGGGACCAGACGTACATTGGAACTAATCCAGGGAGCTTTTTGAAATGCAGTAAATTGAATAACATAGTTGGTTATCAGATGAAGTCAAGCCGAGTTTGATGAAGCCATTTTTATTTCACAAGGGTTTTTAACCAAATACTTATCAGTAGTTTACTAGACTTTAAAAAATATATTCATTTCTTTATTTATTTGGCTGCACCAGTCTTAGTTGCAGTATGCAGGATCTTTAGTTGTGGCATGTGGGATGTGCTTCCTTGACCAAAATTAAACCCAGGCCCCCTGCATTGGGAGTGCAATCTTAGCCACTGGGCTACTGGGGAAGTCCCTATACTTTTAACTTACATGAAAACTTTAAATTATCATTTTGGGAAGAGAGAAAACGTGACGGGTTGTGGAAACTCTGGGGAGACTGAAAGACACAAGAAAAACTTCCAGGCCAGAAAGAGCCAGTCAAGAATGAAAGGAAGCTGGGTTTGGCGAGAACTTGGGGTCCGTCTGTGTGGAACTCATGGAGGACAAGGCGGATAATCCCAGATGGATAAATGATGGTGGAAGGAGAGACTTTCAAACCAGGGTGGAATTGCTCCAGTGGCCACAGGGCACTTTCACATCACAATTACTCTCGCTTTGTATAAGTTCTTCCTGCAACCACTTAAAGGCAGTTGCTCAAACCAAAGATTAGTCAGAGTGACACATACTGCAGTGATGTGTGTTTGGCCTCTGCCCACAAGATCCCCAAGCACAACAGTTTAGTGGAAAATAAGCAGTTATCTGACGTACAGAGAGAAAACAATGCAAGTGTTCATTTACATTTTAAATTTCCATATTCCCTATTAGAAGATGGGTGTGCACTGCCTAAGATGGCAGTCATCTGGAACGACCCTGTCTTAAAACAGGTAATGAACGCCTGAGGGACACAGCGGCCCAGCTGTGTAAATGGGGCCAATTATTGACACGAACAGGAACAGCGAGCACATTCAGACCAATGTGCTCCATGAGTGCCTTTTCCGTCACTTGCCTTCACACATGTTAGGTGCTCAGTGAGTTTTTGAACGAAAGAGATTAACTTGCCTATTTACAGTGTGATTTCTAGGACACACAGAGGACTTCAGTGACAAGTCAGCTAACTAAGAGAGTTAATGGATGAGAGCCTTGCCCTTCAAGCCACGCCAAGGGCAAAGGCAAAAGTTTTGGGGGGCATGAGCAGCCCCTGTGACTAACCCTTAGCAGGATAAACACATCTCTACGTAGTATGTTTCCATGTCCAAAAAGAAGAAATATATCCCTTTCATAAAAATAAGAGAACTATAAGTAATAAGACCAAAGGGTGCTGTTAGAATTTTGATAACCTGGGTCTTCCTTGGGGGTCCAGTGGCTGAGACCCCAAGCTCGCAATGCAGGCAGGCTGAGTTTGATCCCTGCTCTGGGAACTAGATCCCACATGCGGCAACTAAGGTTTCACGTTGTTGCTGCTGGTGTTTAGTTACTGAGTCATGTCTGACTCTGTTTTGTAAATAAGTTCATTTGTATCATTTCCTTTTAGATTCCACAGATAAAGGATGCCACATGATATTCCTGCTTCTCTGTCTGACTTACTTCACTCAATACGATCCATCCTTGGGTCCATCCACGTTGCTGCAAATGGCGTTATTTTGTTCTTTTTGATAGCTGAATCATATTCTTTTGTATATATGTACCATATCATCTTTATCCAGGGAAACTTACAATCTTATTAGAAAGATGATGCAGGCACCCAGGTAAAAAGATAATGTATGCATTTTCTAGGCAGTAAGTCATTTCCACGTGAGCAAGAGAGGAGTCTCAGAGATGGAGGAGCTTTCTTCAGATGAAGTGAGCTTTGCAATAGTGCAAGTGCTTTGCTTCAAGGTGGATATTATGGAGAGGAGGAGCCTGGGAGAAAGGCAGGCGTCATCTGAGTCAAGCACGACGCTGGCTGGGAGCAGGTGTGCTCAAATGTGTGACATGGGCTCTCTGAGAGGCCCTGTCAGACCAAGCGCAAGTGTTCCTGCCTAATCTCAGCCTTCCTTTTTCATGACGTGATCTGCAAATAGGCTAAACTTCAAAGATCGCCCCTGTCAGCCTTGGCTGTTTATAAAGGCAGGGAACCATTTGTGGTATTATTATTTAAAACATTTAATCTTGTGTTTCTATCTTTCCAATAGCATCTGGACAACCTTGCGATTCTTGTCTGGTGATAATGAAATCATTAGAAAAATGTACCAAAACTCTTTTTTTGCTTATATCTGAGCCATTTGGAACATATGTGACTAAATTGAACTCCACTTGCACGTGGGTTTTCTAGCTTTTTCTTTCTCCCCTTGCTTTGGAAAAAAAAAAAAAAAAAAAACAACCACCCTGTTGGAATCCCTTTCCTAAAAGAGCAAGGCATCTGAGTCATGTGTATGGCTGGGGGTACCCCCATGCGCCCTCCACATGTCCTTGTTCTAGATAGCGAGCCACAACCTACCCAGCACATTTTTGTGGCTGAAGTGACCTAGAGTCTGGGGCCTTTTGGTGTTGAAGATTTTCTTTAGGTTCCACCCTTTCCTAAAAGAGCAAGGCATCTGAGTCATGTGTATGGCTGGGGGTACCCCCATGCGCCCTCCACATGTCCTTGTTCTAGATAGCGAGCCACAACCTACCCAGCACATTTTTGTGGCTGAAGTGACCTAGAGTCTGGGGCCTTTTGGTGTTGAAGATTTTCTTTAGGTTCCAAGTTGATTTTATAGCAATAATACACACCCAGTTTGGGCATTGCGCAAAGCATTGCTCGATGACCATGGGGAATCCAGCTAGGCTGTTGGGACGAGTAGCTAAAATACCTTCGAGCGCCTGACATACATCAAAGAAAGTCTTTTCCTTTCTTAGAAGCCCCGTTGCCAGCCGTTCCAGCCACGGGGCCCTAGTTAAGCAGGAGTTAAGCAGGAAAAGAGCAGCTCTCGCTCATCCCAGGAGAGGCCTCGCTGGAAAGATTTTTCCAGAAGGAGCTTGCACCAAAGCATAAAAGGTTCAGCCTCCAGCCTCTCATTCAAAAAAAGTTTTTAAAGCCTTTTTAAGGAAACAATTTAAACCCAGCTGCACTTATCGATCAGCGATTTGATTTTGCTTTGTTAGGAGGCATTTGTAATCTGCTTTTAAATGTTTTTTGTTCCTGGCCCTCATTGATAGCAAGTTCTGCCGGAGGCTACTTCTCAAAACTTGTCACTGGGGCTTTCCAGGCTCTGAGAACAGCAAGAATAATTTGAATCTGGACCTCCCCCTCCCCCACTTCCCAGCCTTCTCTGAGCACAGAAGCAAATGCTAGCAAGGTGCCGCTTAACCTAAAATCTTGCAAAAAAAAAAAAAACCCATTTGTCTTTAAAAGGAAAGGGACAGAAAGCAAGCAAATTCTGTTTAGGAAGTTGGAAAGGCAAGTAGATTTCCTTTCTCAAGTGCATCCGGTTCATCTCTAAAAGGGTGTTGTCGTTGTTCAGTCACTAAGCAGTGTCCGACCCTTTCTGACCCCATGGACTGCAGCACGCCAGGCTTCCCTGTCCCTCACTATCTCCTAGAGTTCGTCCAAGTTTATGTCCATTGAGTTGGTGATGCCATCCAACCATCTCATCCTCTGCCACCCCCTTCTCCTGCCACCCCCTTCTCCTTTTGCCTTCAGTCTTTCCCAGCATCAAAGTCTTTTCCAATGAGTCGGCTCTTTGAAAAAAGTACAGCTCCTCAAATCTTGTCCCTGACTGGTGCTTGGGGCCATGAAAAGCTAAACTTCCCCTGAACTGGAAAAAAAAAATCTGAATTGCAGCAGAACACCCTATTTCTGCCATAAACAGACTTTATGGAAACTTTTTTTATTCACAGCTTTCAAAGGTTGTCACTGTGCCTCTAATGGCATTGTGCCCTGGTAATTTTATGTTCCCCAAAGTTCCACGAACTAGTGACTCTTCTATTGTTATAAACTGAAGAACAGGAACTGTGCTCTTAATTTAACTAATCGCTTCTGATATCTCCCAACATTATAGAAACCCAAAACACTTGTAAGACGTCTGTCCTTTGATTTTTTTTTAATGAAATGCACACACATGTTATTTTTTACAATGTAGGCACACGCTTCCACAAGTATGATCTTTATGAGTTTGCTTAGCAAGAAACCAAATACGTGAGTAAAACCTTTTTCCAGCAGTGCCTTAATTGTCTTTCCTGCGTGCTCAACAGATCGTTATTGGATGTTTGCGGGGTCCCGCACAGAGGAACTTCACACCCAAGAAGAGGGTAACGTGTCTTTGTTGTTTATAAAAATGACAGCCCCTAATGGGCCATATCAGCTCTAACACAAACTATTAAATCCCCTTTGCTAAATGCTGCTGTGTTCTGTTTCAGCATCTCGGCAGCCCCGGGAAGTAGGTGCAAACTCCAGGACCCCCACGCGCACATTGAGACGATTATAGAGGCTGGTTATTAGATAAGCCTCGGAAGGATGTTTTTCTTGGGCTGCTCACAAGCATTTTGAAAGAGTTGTGCTCCAGGTTTGAGGTCCGCTGTTTTCTTCCTCTTAAACTATGAGCAGCTGTCGCACATGACCTACTTCTGTAGGGCCCTGTAATAATTTCCTTCCTTCGGAGGCTTCAGGAGTCCTCCTCCTGCCCTGTGGAAAAAAAAAAAAAAAGAGGTGGGGGACAAATATTTTAATCCAAGCAAAATGCTGAAGCAGGTCTTGTTGGTTTCAGGGAAGAAACTCAATCCAGCTCCAACACCAAGTGAAGGCCTCAAATTGGAACCATCTGGGCTGCAGAAGGGCTCTGGGACCTTTGGGGAGGGCGGGGACAGCCTTGCCTAGGGCTGCAGCCCGTACACCTGCAGAGACTCAGGCATCTGGGTGGGAGGCTGGACTCAGCCCTGAATCTGGCCTTCCAGGCTTTTCAGCTGGTCGCCAGCTCAGAACAGCCATGAAGCCAAGGTGACCACGCTCAGGTGAAGGTAAACAGCCAGGAAGGCAAGGTGACCACGCTCAGCCTGTCCACTAAAGAGTCCCCACAACGACGGAACACATCTGACACAAATCAGTCAGAAACACACGCTTCCCAACTCTTCCAGAGGTCAAGGGAGAAAGTCTTCAGGGAACTGTAGGTTGGAACACTTGATATTCTTGGAGTTCTCCGATAAGCTGGGGAATAAAAGGTGTCGGCAACGCCTTGAATGTGTTCCATCAGCTCTGCCTTCGTTTTATTTATTTGGTTTCTGTTTGCTTGTTTACCGTGTTGATTGGCTGACTTGACCCTCCAGGGAAGTGAAAGCACTTTTCGAGTATGTTCTAATAGCCAAGCCAGAAGACTTAGGGCAAGCTCCTGGGAGGATATTTTAAATGAAATATTTTTAACATTTTTGTACAGCTAATCATTTGATTTTTTTTTTAATTTAAAAACTGAAACAAAAGTTACTTCTTGTTTAATACAGAGAGTTGTACTCCTTAAGAAAAAAAAATTTTTTTGTACAGCAAAATTTTTGTATCGCTCCATGCATGTTTCAACTCATATGCCCTCTGCCCCACCTCCCCCATTTTCAAACAAAAAGGATGAGGATCTTTGCTTAGTCAAAGACCAGAAATCTTACTTTGAAATCCAGCACATGATATATTTTCCAGAAAGAAAATGGGACACAAAGACCAAAATGGAACACAGTTGTTCAAGTAATACATCCATTTTCCAAATATCGGGTGATGAGGAATATGCCATTTTTAATCTGGGTTTTAAATTATTGACTGTGGTTAGAAGTACAGTGACTATGATGTGGCCATTACAGAATCCTGAAGAATACAATCAAACAGGACACTCTGGGATTGGGAGACCCTGAATCCACTTCAGCACAAAGATCAGAGATCAGAGGGCAATAACGAGGGAAAGAGCCAGTCATTGGAAAAGGTGGCGATTTGGATAAAACATAGGAAAGGCTGTTGAAATTTTGAGTTTAGTTAAATGTGTCAAAGTGTACATTTATCTGGCTTCTTTTAAGTAACTTTTCCAAAGGAACCCATGGACTACAGTTTTTTCTTGTTGTGATTAAATGTATTAGCTTATCGTAAATAAATGCACTGACTAATGGAAATTATACAGTCAAGATGTAGATAATGTACTTGAAGAAAACAATTTATTTGCTTTTTTTTTAACTTTAAAAAATGTGGGCAAGGATTTTTTTTTTTAATTCCTAAAGAGAAAAGAAACATTTCAAAATAATAATTGGACAGCCAGCCGCACAGGACATCTTTCTTTTTTGCAAAGTTTTGAGACTAAGAAGGACACATATGGAGCCAGCTTCTGGGACACATCACGATACGGTTCAGCTGTGCAGGGTTCATGTCAAGAGCGTTCTCCCAGGCACCCCAACCCGAGGCGCCTGGCAGGGCCACAGGAGTGTTGGGCTTACTCTTTCTAAAGTGAAAAAAGTGAAATGTTGGGCGATCATTTGTGCCCCACTTTTTTCGACCCCATGGACTGTAGCCCGCCAGGCTCCTGGATCCATGAGATTCTCCAGGCAAGAATACTGGAGTGGGTAGCTGATCCCACTCTTTTTACCCTTGTTCCAAATGTATATGCGTGAACGTTTAGATTTTTAACCAAATTTTTGTTCTCTGAAATCTCCAGGATGCTTCCTACTCCTGCCTACGCACCCAGTTACAACCAGACACACCTCCCCCAACCCCCTAGCCTGCCCGCTGCCTTCCCCGGCCACGGGACTCAGTGGAGCTGAGCGCCCTTCCTATGAGGTCTCCTGTGGAAAGCCAGTCGGCTGAGACTGGGAAAGGCCCCGTGGAAACAAACGGGGAGCCCGGCCTGGCAGCAGCTGGCCCTCTCAGGCAATTATAGCGACCCTTTGATACAAGCTTGTGTTTCTCTGGGAACCCTGGCACCGTCTCACTCCTGGAGCTCTGAGAGGGCCCGGGCCCAGCACAGGGGCCCAACAGGCCAACCACTTGGACGAGTTGTGAGTTTCTGCAAAGCACCAATGCCTAGAATCAGCAAAAGGAGAAATTCTGCTGGTGTCTTCATTATTATTTTTAAATACAGGGTGTGATAACATCAACCTACCCCTAAATAAAGCAATGATTTTAGCAATCACGCAGCAACAAAGTCAATGTTCTGATGGTTTTATTTGAAAAGCACATTTTCCGCAAATAAGAAATAATTGATATAAATCCATTATTATATATAGATATATATATAATATAATATGGGCTTCCCTGGTGGCTCAGTGGTAAAGAATCCGCCTGCCAATGCAGGAGGTTCAGGAGAGGAGGGTTTGATCCCTGGGTGGGGAAGATCCCCTGGTAAGGGCAATGGCAACCCACTTCAGTATTCTTGCCTGGAGAATCCCATGGACAGAGGAGACTGGTGGGCTATACAGTTCATAGGTTGCAAAGAGTTGGACGCAACTGAGCAACTGAACAGCAGCATCAACATAATATAACACATCCCTGCACACACACCTATTTTGACAGAAAGCTCCAATCCCCCTCTCCCCGTTTTGATGAAAGGTAAACAGTTGAGAGTGGGCAATTTCAGACTGATTTCTGAACTGGAATGGGAAAGTGCTTCCGACTGAAAAAGAAAGAATAATTTTTTGACCAAAATGGTCAGGAGGTGATGAGGACTGACCTCCCCTCCCCCAGCCCTTGGCTGCCAAATCTTAACTGCCTGAAAACTTAGAGAAATGCTTGATTAAAACTAGAATAAAAATCTCCAGTCGCCTTCAGCAAACCACAGCACAAGGGTGGGAGAAGCCGTGCCAGGCTGCAGTCGAGTTACTTGGCGTCTGCTGAAAGCACGGCTCCCTTCCTGTTTAATAATTAATTCAACTTTAAAGCCCCAAGGATCTGGACTCAGCACCAGCTTCACAAAGCAGTACAGAAACAAAATGCTTCCAGAACTGGAGGGGGACAGAGGAAGAAAGAATCTAACATTTCAAGAAACATCACCACGTGGGGCCAGGCATGGGGGGTGGGGCTGGGAGGCGAGAGGAGCAGGGTGGAGAAATTCAAAATTAAATAAATACACACAAAAGCAAGGTTATTCGTGGCCACAGGCCCCAGGACTGGGAGGGCGCAGGGGGCTAGAAGTCATCTACTTGGGGTGCAGGCTGGGTGCCCACAGGCTCACGGGGAGCCAGTGGCCGATGGGCCCTGTATCTGGAGAAGGAAAGACCCAGGCTGTGTTCATTAGTCAGATCAGCACACTAGAAAAGGCACCAAAGGTGGGCCAGTGCCCCCTGCTCCTCCATCAAGCCCCCAGCCTCACGATTCTCTGCGAAGGGATGCCCAGGGAGGGAACATGGACACACACACCCCCACAGCTGAAAAGAGAGAGGAAGGATTTAGTGAATAGCTGCTCAGTGCTTTAAGAACAACGCAGAAACCCAAGCAAGCTACTAGACTTCAAATTCAGTTACAGAAATTACCACCCGACATAGCAGCAAACTGCAAAACACACCCTTCGGGGCCCCCTGCACTGGGGCTGGTGCTTTTTATAAACCATTCACTTTCTCAAAAGGGGTGCATTCAGGACCGGGGAAAATACACCAAGGATGCTTTAAGGAGGCAGAAGTTACTAACAACTCACCAGATCTCTTATCACATGTGGGTGTGTGGAAGAGCGCTTTCAGAAAGACTGAACCTCAACCTGGGAATCCAGTGCCCAGCCACACGGACTGAGGCGCTGTATGTGGGATGTCTCAGGATCCTAAAGCATCTGAGAGAGGCGACCCCAGTAAGGAACAGATTAAACGAAACAAAGGCCTGGGTGGCCAAGGAAAAGAGGAAAGCAGGTTAAGCACCAAATTGTGTTTATTTTCCCCTCATTATTATTATAAAGAAGACACACCATAGAACACTCCCCATATCCACTGAGACTCCAGTAGGATATTTTGAAAAAGACATTCACGTAATTAAAGGGTTGATTTCAGCAAATACTGGCCTGAATATTTTTGCCAGTCCTTAAAAAGGGGATAATACTCTACAATTATCAAAACGATGTGGATTTTCTTTATATTTTACTTTCTGCACAAATCAGTTATACAATGTTTAAAGACACCTCCTCCACATGTGCTTCCTCCCACGTCAGACCGATGGCATTGCCTTGAAAACAGCTCGAATGTCTCTGAAAAATAAGCCTGCCTTCCTCGAAACTGTGCCAACCTGAGTCTGAAACCAGTTTCCGGTTACTAAACCATTTCGAAATCAGAACGTCGATTTATCTTCTCTAGTTTTGAGTCAGTGAATGTTCAGCTACAGTTTTTATCTTTAAATTCTGGGTTTGGATTTGAGCTGATGTCCCTGTTTTCTTCCCAAGCTCATAGCACTTTGCGTCCATGAAATAGGAACGATCTTTGTTCTGAGCTCACCCGTCTGTGATAAGATTTGTGGCCTGATGAGAGGACCCTGGCCGGCAAAGAATCCACAGTCCACAGGATCGCAAAGAGTCAGAGGAGAAGACGTAAGCGGCTTGGCACGCACGCACGCTCATGGGCCACACAGCATGGCACCCTCCAAGTTCAAGAGCACAGCCCCTTCTGAGGTGTCCATGACCCCTCCCTCAGCCTCCCTCACTGACGGGAGCTTTTGAGCCCACTTGGTGTGTGCTGAGTTCCTGGGTGCCCCTGTCACTTTACAGGATAGGTGCGTTTTAAAGGCTTGTAAATTGATTTTCTGTAAAGCCCATTGTATTTCCAGGACCGAGGGAGCTTCCTATTTCAAGGAATGTCCACGGTGAATCCTTTCTTAGAGCAGTAGATTCCTCCGTGGTGAGAGCAGTTACCTATCAGCTTATCTTTTTTCTTTTCTCTTTAAAAATAAATCCAGATATTTACATGAGGCAGGTGGTCTCATGGAAAGAACACCAATGATGAGACAAGCATCTCCCGGGCTGGTCCAGCCACTCACGGTGCAAACCCCAGCACATTACAGACTAGCTGCCACTGCAGCTGAGGCAGGGGCCCACAGACTCCCCGGGGCGCTAAGATTCTGCTGCGTAGATGGAGCCCAAGGTGGCGAAGCTTGTTTCTGGGGAGGTGGAGAACTTTCGACACTCATAGTTCCTGCTGTAACAGAGCTGTGAGTTAAATTAAGTGGGCCCAGGGTTTGCAGGGCCCATCTGGCTCCATGACACTGATTCTGTGTGAATCTGGACTCACGGACGTCCAAATCAGTGCCCCAGTGCCCAACCCCATTCACTAAATGTCGCCTGTTCCTGCCTGCCCGCTTACCCATTCAGTGCAACTCACAGGAACTCGTGGGGGTCAGGTCATTCAGAATGGACCACCTGTGGATGTGAACATGCCCTAAAAGGGAAGGGAAGGTGACTCTTTGTGAGCAAAAGAACAGACATCCAGCTTAAGTCTGGGTGGCCAAGGCACTTGCCGGGGCAGGCGTATTCTATTCAAAATTCCACATGAGCTTAAAATGCCCTGTTGGAAATTCCAAAATTCCAGGATAACAGGACTATGAAGGAAACAGCACAGCCCTCCTAGCAAGTCCCCTTCCCAGGACCCTAGCTCCCCAAGGTTTGCAAAGGCGGCGTTCCTTTGTAGAGGTGGCCTGTGGGCCCAAGTCTTACGGGGCAGGACTCCTCATCTCAGTGTTCTCGTCTGAAGACCAAGGGTAACACCCTCATGGTGGGTACACAACTGATGTGTGTAGACCCCTTAGTAACTACACCCAGCACCCACATAGTCCTCGGCTGGCACGGACCATTGTGACAACAGCTGGATTTAACCAAAGAGCCCATTATCAGAATCACACAGCAAGTATTGCCAAACTGAGGTATCTTAGTCCCTGTATTGGTTTGCTGGGGCTTCCCTGGTGGTGCAGCAGTAAAGAACCTGCCTGCCAATGCAGGGGGACACAGGTTCGATCCCTGGGTCGGGAAGATCCCCCGGCGAAGGAAGTGGCAGTCCGCTCCAGTATTCTTGCCTGGGGAACCCCATGGACAGAGGAGCCTGGCCGGCTGCAGTCCACAGGGTCACAAGAGAGTGGTACACAGCTGAGTGGCTGAACAACAGCAGTATTGGTTTACTAGAGCCGCCATGACATATTGCGCAGACTGGGGGGCTTAAACCTCAGAAACGTGTGTCTCCACCAGTCTGAAGGCCAAAGGTCCCAGACCGGGTGTAGACAGAGCTGGTCCTCCTAAGCCGTCTTCTCCCTGTGTCTCCACAAGGCTGTCCCTCTGGGCCTTTCTGCGTCCCTGCCTCTTCTTGTAAGGACATCAGCCACATCAGATGAGAGCCCATCCTAGTGACTTCAGCTTCTTTAGTCGCTCAGTAGTGCCCAGCTCTTTTGTGATCCCATGGACTGCAGCAGGCCGGGCTCCCCTCACATGAGTAGCACGTAATTCCATTAGCTATTGGTCGCCACATGGCTCGCGCAGGAAGCTTTCAAAGAAAATTAAAGTAAGGGAGGGGAAAAAGATCTGGCACTGGTTATTAACTCCACCTCAGGGTGACTTCTCTTCAGGGCCAATTAAATAGCGGCTCTGGGCTGTTAAGTTTACTGGTTTGCTTGTAGGTGCCACACGTCAAGGACAGCCGAAGCCCAGATCTGCTTCAGTTTCACGTGATGAAGCCCGGGCTCTCTCTGCAAACCCAAGTTTTATGTGAAATTGTAGGTATGGCCACCCATGTGTGTGCTGACCTTCCTTCTTTAAGAAACAAGTTTTGCATTACCAGGTAAATGCCCTTTTGGTAGAATTTCCATGGAACACTGGTGACATCCTGTGGTCAGCAGTGTTTAAGGCAGCCAGTGTTTCTCAGGCACTATCTCAGGGAAGAAAGAAAATGCCCCCACATAAATCCTAGTTTGTTTTATAAAACCAAAAAGAAAAAAGAAGTCTATCCCGATTCCTAATTATTTGTACAATGCAGACTTCTCCTTTTTGGAGGTAATGCAGTTTTCCCATGAATGTGGACAAAAGCAAATTCTGGTAATGAGTATCTTTGGTAAGAAAAGGTATGAGGCAGACAGAAATTACAGCTTCATCCAAACAGAGGATGTGTGCCATGATGTCGGTGTCCACCCAAGACCACCCCCGCCATCGTACCTGGTTCCCACCACCTGCTACTTAATTCTCTTCGTCTTGGCTCTGAATCCAGAACTTGCAGGAGACAACCCTCTGCAAAAGAGCACACAGCATGGCATAAAGGGAAAGCAGTGGGTATTTTGGCATTTTTACATCCGTGACAATAAATTGAAGCCATTTAGTTGTAAATGTGATATTACACTTGACGGTTTCCCCTGGCAGAGTGCTGAGCGGCCCATATTGAACAGAGGCACAGAAGTGGGTCTCGGGGAGCAGGGCCCATCACTGGAGCAACCCACCAAAGGGGCTCGTAAAAGCATTTGTTGGTCATTTAGAATCACCGCTCAGCTCCACCTTCCCCGTGCTGGGGGCAGCCCCTGCTTGGTGGAAGTCGTGCTGGAGCGGGCGATGGAGTTTACGTTGTTCTTCTGTTTATTAAAAACGGATGGGAGCACTTGACAGAAAAATCAAACTCTGGTCACGGCTCATTAATCCCTGTTGTATCTGTCAGGGGTGTGAGTCGGCTCCACGGCACCTCTGGAAGGGGTTCACAGCTGAGCTCTGGCGCGCTCTCTCATTTTGAGTGGAAAGGGGTGCCAATTACCTGGAAGGGGAGAGAGCAAGAGGCTATTTTTAACCTACCAGCTTTGGTGGACAGTAAGTATAAGCGAGTCGGTTTACGAGAAAAAGGATTATGGTGGAGAATTTTATTGCCGGTATTTGTCACAGAGAAGAAGGAAGGTAAAAAAGGATGTGGCATAGAGTCTACCACTGTGGCTCTTTTATGAAAAGCACGCCTCTCGGAGACAGATCTTCAGGCAAATCCTGCAGCCTCCTGACATCGCATGTGGTCACAGAAACACAGTCCTGCAGGAAGTAATCCTGAGGTGCCAGCCTCCTCCCCAGAGATGGAGATGAGACTGTTTACAGCAAGCCAGAGGAACAGACCAGCCCCTCTATTGGGAACAATGCCCCGCTCAAGAGAATGTATGTTGAGAGCCTTCCTTCTGTGCCCAACTCAGCCTTACTGGTTAAAAAGACCACAGGACGGGGAGACCACTGATTTTCCTGTTGATTTGGGGCTTCAGGTTTGAAGTCTCCCAGAGCCTTGGATTCCTTGTGTATATGAGAAATAAAGGCAATAATTTAGTGTCTGCCCCATGGGGTATCGGAAGGATTAAATGAGACAACTGTCAATCACTTAAGCAGAGCACCTGGACCCTGGGAAACCTGCAGTAGAAGTTACTCTCAACACTGTTTCTCAGTTCAGTTCAGTTGCTCAGTCATGCCAGACTCTTTGCAACCTCATGGACCGAAGCACGCCAGGGGTTTCCATGTCCATCACCAACTCCCAGAGCTTACTCAAACTCATGTCCATCGCGTCAGTGATGCCATCCAACCCTCTCATCCTCTGTCGTCCCCTTCTCTTCCCACCTTCAATCTTTCCCAGCATCAGGGTCTTTTCAAATGAGTCGGTTCTTCACATCAGGTGGCCAAAGTATTGGAGTTTCAGCTTCAGCATCAGTCCTTCCAATGAATATTCAGGACTGATTTCCTTTAGGATGGACTGGTTGGATCTCCTTGCAGTCCAAAGGACTCTTAAGAGTCTTCTCCAACACCACAGTTTAAAAGCATCAATTCTTCGGCGCTCAGCCTTCTTTATAGTCCAACTCTCACATCCATTCGTGACTACTGGAAAAACCATAGACTTGACTAGACAGACCTTTGTTGACAAAGTAACGTCTCTGCTTTTTAATATGTTGTCTAGGTTGGTCATAGTTTTCTTCCAAGGTTACTAGTAAGCTCTAATTAGAAAAGGCACATGTACCTTCATAGCAGCACAATGCATAATAGCCAAGACATGGGAACAACTTAAATGTCCATTGACAGATTAATGGATAAAGAAGATGTCACGTGTATATATGATGGAATACCATTCAGCCATAAAAAAGAATGAAACAATGCCATTTGTGGCAACATGCATGGACCTAGAGACAATCACGCCAACTATGGAGTAAGTCAGACAGAGAAAGACAAATACATGATATTGTTTATAGTGAAAGTGAAAGTCACTCAGTCATGTTCCACTTTTTGTGACCCCCATGGACTACACAGTGCATGGAATTCTCCAACCCAGAATACTGGAGTGAGCAGCCTTTCCCTTCTCCAGGGGATCTTCTCGAGCCAGAGATCGAACCCAGGTCTCCTGCATTGCAGGCAGATTCTTTACCAGCTGAGCCACAAGGGAAGTCCAAGAATACTGTAGTGGGTAGCCTATCCCTTCTCCAGCCGATCTTCCCAATCCGGGAATCGAACTGGGGTCTCCTGCATTGCAGGCGGATTCTTTACCAGCTGAGCTATCAGGGAAGTCCACCGCATGTATATGAAATCTAAAATATGACAAAAATTAGCTTATTGACAAAACAGACTTACAGATATAGAAAACGATTTTATGTTTACCAAAGCGAAACCAGAGGGGAAAGGGAGGATAAATTAGGAGACTGGGATTAACAGATACACTCTACTATATATAAAATAGATAACCAACAAGGCCCTACTGTATAGCACAAGGAACTCTGCTCAATACCTTGTTGTAACTTATAGCATAAAAGAATCTGAAAAAGAATAAATATGTATATATATATATATATATATATATGTATATGTATAACTGGATTACTTTGCTGTACACCCGAAACTCATACAACATTGTAAATCAACTTGACTCTGCTTAAAAACTAGTGACCCATCACCATCTTCAAGGTCATCACTAGTTGGTCCAGGGTGTGCTTGCTCCACAGAGTTCCCAAGGGATAGGCCATGGGCGTGTGAAGTGAAGAAGGGAAGAAAGGATGCAGAAAGGTCCAGATGGGTCAACTTCTTCCACTGATGGGGGTGACTGTGTAACTAATGATTATGAGCTCCATTCTGGGCTGGGTGCTATGAGTGATACATAGCAGTTTTAAGTGTAGTGTCTGTATTCAAGAAATTTAAATGTAGTCCAAATTAGTGGACACAGGAAGTTTTCTGGGAAGGCAGCCTTAGGTCAACAGCTTTAGAGCAAGGAGGTGAACTCTGGAAGAAGGCTGGTGCTGGGCAGAGGAAGGTTCTAAACTGATTCTGGTCACAGCAAGGACCATACCTCCCACTGCTACACCCTCTGGAGCCAGGGCTTAGCTGGAACCATATCCCTAAGCGTCTCCAGCGGGGCCCAGCCCCTCCTCGTGCATTTCCAGTTCTTCTTAAATTTGGTTTTTGTTTAGAAACATGCCTACAAAGGTCCATATAGTCAAAGCTATGGTTTTTTCCAATAGTCTTATAGGAGTGTGAGAGCTGGGCCATAAAGAACAACAAGGCTTAGCAACTGAACAATAACAACAACTTCCAAGTACAGGGCCCAGGGGCCTGGGGCCAAGACAGAGGAAACCTGACCTGCATCCTTGGAAATCTCTCCCTGGCAAAGGCAAATAAAGCTATTCCAAGGCATGCTCTCCATGGGAAATTTCATCCTGCTGATCTTGTTGGAACCTGTTCATTCCAACAATCAAGATTTGGGAGTCTAATTAGCCCTGTGGCTTTTGTTTATGCTAGAACTCAAATCTGTTTACCCCCTCTCTCCTCCGACCCCTTGCTCGGCAGGAGCTCAGGAATCTGAGGGCCACGGGCGGGCTGCAATGTCGTAATGTCATAAGGGAGTGTCCCGCTCTGAGTCGAATTTTCAATTTTTATTATCATTTCTTATTTGCCCACAGCCTGAATTTTTTTTAGACATCACTTGCATGATAGAGTTAATCAAAGAGTGAAATGCAGTAGGGACATGACTGTGTAACTAATGATTATGAGCTCCATTCTGGGCTGGGTGCTATGAGTGATACATAGCAGTTTTAAGTGTAGTGTCTGTATTCAAGAAATTTAAATGTAGTCCAAATTAGTGGACACAGGAAGTTTTCTGGGAAGGCAGCCTTAGGTCAACAGCTTTAGAGCAAGGAGGTGAACTCTGGAAGAAGGCTGGTGCTGGGCAGAGGAAGGTTCTAAACTGATTCTGGTCACAGCAAGGACCATACCTCCCACTGCTACACCCTCTGGAGCCAGGGCTTAGCTGGAACCATATCCCTAAGCGTCTCCAGCGGGGCCCAGCCCCTCCTCGTGCATTTCCAGTTCTTCTTAAATTTGGTTTTTGTTTAGAAACATGCCTACAAAGGTCCATATAGTCAAAGCTATGGTTTTTTCCAATAGTCTTATAGGAGTGTGAGAGCTGGGCCATAAAGAACAACAAGGCTTAGCAACTGAACAATAACAACAACTTCCAAGTACAGGGCCCAGGGGCCTGGGGCCAAGACAGAGGAAACCTGACCTGCATCCTTGGAAATCTCTCCCTGGCAAAGGCAAATAAAGCTATTCCAAGGCATGCTCTCCATGGGAAATTTCATCCTGCTGATCTTGTTGGAACCTGTTCATTCCAACAATCAAGATTTGGGAGTCTAATTAGCCCTGTGGCTTTTGTTTATGCTAGAACTCAAATCTGTTTACCCCCTCTCTCCTCCGACCCCTTGCTCGGCAGGAGCTCAGGAATCTGAGGGCCACGGGCGGGCTGCAATGTCGTAATGTCATAAGGGAGTGTCCCGCTCTGAGTCGAATTTTCAATTTTTATTATCATTTCTTATTTGCCCACAGCCTGAATTTTTTTTAGACATCACTTGCATGATAGAGTTAATCAAAGAGTGAAATGCAGTAGGGACTGGAGTCAATGGGTGACTCCAGTGAAAGGTGAAAGGTGAAAGGTGGCATTATTAGGACAGAAAAGAGATGGAGCAGATGCCGTCTCCGCAACTCCATGTACAAACAACCTATACGAGGACACCCGGATCCGGGGTGGGACAAGGACCCTCTGAAGAGTGAGCCATGTGTGCCCTCCGTCCAAGTGAGTTTTCAAGGCACTTCCAAGCTAAATGTTTCCAGTGAGGCTCTGGATCTGAGTTGGGCCCGCATCTCCATGCAGAGACATCACTTTGCTGACAAAGGTCCATACAGTCAAAGCTATGGTTTTCCAGTAGTCATGTACAGATGTGAAAGTTGGACTATAAAGAAGGCTGAGCATCAAAGAACTGATGCTTTCAAATTGTGGTTCTGAAGCAGATCTTGAGAGTACCTTGGACTGCAAGGAGATCAAATCAGTCAATCCTAAAGGAAATGCACCCTGAATATTCACTGGAAGGACAGATGATGAAACTCCAATACTTTGACCACCTGATGTGAATAGCCAACTCATTGGAAAAGACCCTGATGCTGGTAAAGATTGAAGGCAGGAGGAGAAGGGAGCGACAGACGATGAGATGGTTGGATAGAGTTACTGATTCAATGCATACGAACTTGAGCAAACTCTGGGAGGCAGTGAAGAACAGAGAAGCCTGGTATGCTTCAGTCCATGGGGTCACAAAGAATCAGACACAACATAGCAACTAAACAACAACAACAAACTCTGGGATCATAGAGTAATACAATCAAATGGGTTGACACACAATAGCTTAGTCATCAGCACATATACTGAGACTTTAAAAATAAAGTTGACACCAGAAACCTCCCCCATCCCGGCCAAAATTTAAAAATCACATCACTAAAAGACATTCCTTTGGGAAAATGTTTTGAATTTAACGGCTTGCTTTTTATATGAAGCTATTGCCTTGGTACTGGAAGATTAAAAAAAAAAAAGTGTTACGTTATTATTGGAAACCCTGCATTCAAGTAATGCAAATCTGTCTTCAAGTTCATTTAACAAAGTGACATTTAAATTACTAAGAAGAATGGAATAAACTCTATGTTATTTGCAGTCTCCCAATACACTGGGATGAAATTGTCCTGGGATCAGCAACTGATTAAGCTGATTATATACCTCATACGTGGAGGATGTGGTTTTCAACCGGCCACAATCAAAACACAATTTACTTCTGTTAGTGTAATAATGTAGATGCCATAAAAGGCATCTCCTGGTAAAAGTTTTTCATTTACATTTCTCCTACCATTAGGGGAATTTTCACAGCTCTGCTGTCTTCTCCCTGCCTTGAACTCTAAGTTCTCACTGTAGAATCTGGGCGGCTTCTCTGGGTTAACACGGTAAGGGAAGCTGGCAGGAGCCAGGAGCTAAGCTGTGGGCTCTGGAGAGCCACACACACGCACACCTGCTAGCCTGCAAAATGGTGCAAAGGGTGAGTGGCTCCCGGGAAGGTGATGAGGGAAAAGGAGCAAGCCAAGAAACAGCTCAAGCAGGGCCCGGCAGAAATGGATCTACCACCCAAGAGCTGTGTGCTTTATGTCATGAATATTTCACTTCTTATTCTCAGAGATTCCAGTGAACACAGATGCTGTGGAGACTGTTTTACAGTAGATAAGGAAGGATTACATGTCCATGCACACACATAATGAAAAAATACCACCTATATACACCAGTCTTCCTTATCTTAACAAGGACAATTTCTCGAGTTCTCTGAGTGGCAGGATGACTATACTTCCAAAAAGAAGAGTTCACAGTGCATGAACTTAAGGTTCTTACCAAGGAAGGGGAATCCCTTGGTGGTCCAGTGGTTAGGACCCTGTGTTCTCATTGCCAAGGACCTAGGTTTCATTTCTGGTCAGGAAACTAAAATCTCATATGGTGCAGCCAAAAATAAAATGAAGAAAAAAAACCTTTAAAAAAACAGTGCGGATAGAAATCACACTTAACAGTAATGAGTATTAAGCTAGTAACAATCTTTCCAGCAAGAATTAGATGCAGTTTCCTCTGAGGACCACAGTCAGATTGTAAGTCTTAAACGGAACACTGTCTGTGATGTGAGCAAGGTTCCCTGTGAGAAATCTGGCCGTGTGACTGCTGTGGTCCCCCCTCATATAGGAGAGATGGAGGTGGAACTCATCAGACCTAGAAACGGAGAAAGAAAATGCCACCATGAAACCACCAGGAAATGGGAATGTTTGGTGCAGCCACATCAAACAGGTTGGTCCTTTCCACTCCAGCCAGTTGTAAGTGGTTGGGCTCTCTTTCTTTTATTTTATTTATTTTATTTTATTTTTTTGCTGTGATGCAGGCTTTTGCCACAGGCGGGCTTTCTCTAATTGTGGTGAGCGGGGCTACTCTCTACTCGTGGGCGTCTCACGGTGGCGGCGTCTTTCGCTGCACAGCACAGCCT
Source organism: Oreotragus oreotragus (assembly GCA_006410675.1). Taxonomy (NCBI): domain Eukaryota; kingdom Metazoa; phylum Chordata; class Mammalia; order Artiodactyla; family Bovidae; genus Oreotragus; species Oreotragus oreotragus. The sequence goes on from SJYX01016172.1 coordinate 346,397, forward strand.
CCAGGGCTTCAGGAGTGGGCTTCAGTAGCTGCAGTGCGTGGGCCCCGTTGCTCCTTGGGATGTGGAAACAATCTTCCCAGACCAGGGACTGAATCCATGTCCCCTGCACTGCCAGGAGGCTTCTCAACCACTGGACCACCAGGGAAGTCCTGAGCTTTCTTTTTCAGATTCAAATGTTTAAGGCAGAGAAATGTAATCTAAGTGGAGCAGCTCCCTTGGAACTTCTGTAAGCACCTTTCTTTCAAAGCCTTTTGGTCTCATTACGCTCCGTCGAATTCCATGCAGGAAACAGGGGCAGAGAGGAAACCCGAAGTTCTACCCAGGCCATCTGATTCCACGCTGAGTTGGAGGCAGGGTCCAGGGATTTCCACCTTTAAGCAAACACCTAGGCCACATCCACACACCTGTGCCCCCATTTCTGTGCATTTGGCAGGAAGAAAGCCAGCATTTTAGAGCTGAGCCCAGGATGAGCCTGAGTGGTGCAGAGGCTGGTTAACTCCTCATGCTCCAATTGAAAAGAATTGCTAAAGGCTTTTTTATTAGGAGGATTCTCACTTTAAAGAGGTGCTTCAGGAAGTCATCAATTGTTCTACTGTCAAGACGAGACTAGCACTAGTTCTGTCTGTAAACTTGAGTATCCTGGCCAAGCGCAGGAGGATGCGGCATTTCAGAACAAACTGATGGGAAAGGGGGTTTTTACAGCAAAACCCCCCAAGGCTTGCTGATCAGGAGAGAACATGTACTGATCAAGCAGATGAGATAAGAGGCAAATTGTATCGACACCCATTTTTCTTATTACTTGGCAAATGAGACAGAGAAAGGAGAGAGAGAGAGAAAAAAAAAGAACGAGGAGGCAAAAATAGCCTATTGCCTTCAGTATAAACCATGCCTGCATGGCTCAGAATCATCGTATTCATTCCCTTTCCTGATGATTTAACTTTCCTGTGTGCGTGTGCTAAGTCGCTTCAGTCGTGTCCAACTCTTTGTGACCCTGTGGAAGAGCCCACCAGGCTCCTCTGTCCATGGGATTCTCCAGGCAAGAATACTGGAGTGGGTCGCCATGCCCTTCTCCAGGGGATCTTCTCGACCCAGGGACTGAAGCCGTTTTTCTGATATTTCCTGCATTGGCAAGTGGGTTCTTTACCACTGGTGCCACCTGGGAAGCTCTTAAATTTCCCACATATTTCTAAAATATGTCAAAATATTGAGACCCAGAATTTAGGCTCTTATGATGTTTAGTTATCACTAAAGCTGGCCCTTCAGGGTAGAGTCGGACACCTGTGTGAACTCAGGGCCCACAATAAATTCACCACCATGTCCCCCACTGACGCTTTAGCCACATCAAAGTGAAAGGAAAACGAGACTTCCTCTTTTTTATTTTATTGAAGTATAGTTGATTTACAATGTTGTGTTTAATTTCTGCTCTATAGCAAAGTGACTCAGCTATACATATATGTACACTCTTCTCATATTCTTTTCCATTATGGCTTATTCAAGTCATTTAGGCTTGTTTCCTCCAGGAAGGGCGTAGTTTCTCTGAAAATGAGCAGAAGGATTCAGAACCAAGTCATACGACAGGTAGGTGACACACGCTGAGATTGGAGGCAACGTGATGCACAGAATGGTCTCTAGAACTAGCCTCGCAGGTGGAGCTTGGCCCCTAAAAGGGCTATAATCCCACATAAACAGCAACCAACATGCAGTCTGAATGAAGTCAAGTCTTCTAGCCCTGTATGATTATCCTGTTCTTTAATAGATAAATTAAAATGACTATTGGAAGATGTGGTACATATACATGATGGAATATCATTCAGCCATTAAAAGGATGAAATAATGCCATTTGTAGCAACATTGATAGATCTAGGGATTGTCGTACTAAGTAAACTAAGTCAGACAGAGAAATATCATATGACATCCCTGAAATATGGAATCTAAAAAGAAATACTACAAATGAACTTATTTACAAAACAGAAAAGATAAGACACTGAAAGATGAACTCCCTAGGTTGGTAGGTCCCCAACCTGTTACTGGAGATCAATGGAGAAATAACTCCAGAAAGAGTGAAGAGATGGAGCCAAAGCAAAAACAACACATGGCTATGGATATGACTGGTGATAGAAGCTCTGATGCTGTAAAGAGCAAAATTGCATCAGTTCAGTTCAGTCGTTCAGTTGTGTCCGACTCTTTGCGACCCCATGAATCGCAGCACGCCAGGCCTCCCTGTCCATCACCATCTCCCGGAGTTCACTAAGACTCACGTCCATCGAGTCCATGATGCCATTCAGCCATCTCATCCTCGGTCGTCCCCTTCTCCTCCTGCCCCCAATCCCTCCCAGCATCAGAATCTTTTCCAATGAGTCAACTCTTCGCATGAGGTGGCCAAAGTACTGGAGTTTCAGCTTTAGCATCATTCCTTCCAAAGAACTCCCAGAGCTGATCTCCTTCAGAATGGACTGGTTGGATCTCCTTGCAGTCCAAGGGACTCTCAAGAGTCTTCTCCAACACCACAGTTCAAAAGCATCGATTCTTCGGTGCTCAGCTTTCTTCACAGTCCAACTCTCACATCCATACATGACCACAGGAAAAACCATAGCCTTGACTAGGCGGACCTTAGTCAGCAAAGTAATGTCTCTGCTTTTGAATATACTATCCAGGTTGGTCATAACTTTTCTTCCAAGGAGTAAGCGTCTTTTAATTTCATGGCTGCAGTCACCATCTGCAGTGATTTTGGAGCCCCCCAAAATAAAGTCTGACACTGTTTCCACTGTTTCCCCATCTATTTCCCATGAAGTGATGGGACCAGATGCCATGATCTTCGTTTTCTGAATGTTGAGCTTTAAGCCAACTTTTTCACTCTCCACTTTTACTTTNGCTGGATGGCATCACTGACTCAATGGACATGAGTGTGAGTGAACTCCAGGAGTTGGTGATGGACAGGGAGGCCTGGCATGCTGCAAAGAAGTCTGACATGACTGAGCGACTGAACTGAACTGATTAATATATACTATATATTACAGACAGAAATTCTTTAAAGTGTTAATAATATAAAATTTATGAACATTAATGTGATTAAAATTAATAATTTAGTCAATCCATATGTACTGTGCATCCCTTTATTTTTCGTAATATTTTTATTTTCGTTTTTCTTTTTGTAGGTAAAAAAAATAAGCTAGGAGCTTTTGCACTGTGTGTTATATGAATGAAGAATTTTCAGGTTCTTTAACAGACAATTTTTGTGAATATGAGGAACATTTTCACATTGGCTTAGGCATTTTCAATTTGGGAAAAAAAGGTATATTTTTATTATCTCCTGTGTTTAGTCAGAATTGGTTCCCTCACTTCTAAAAGTATCACTTTCACTAAGGTGTAAGCCTGACAGTTTAAGGTAGTAAAATATTAGAAGGATGTTTTAATTGAAGCTGAAGGGCTTCAATTCAGTATGCTCTGCTCTGTGATGTGGTCAGTTTCCCTTTAAAATCTAAGACTAGCTCCAATTGAGAGGGATTGCTTTCAGTAAGTTACATATAATGTTTTATTTGAACACTGTTTTATCAGGTGGGCATTTCATTAAGTTACTTAAGTAGTTTATTGTTCTAGGTTGACTTCTTAGAAACAACATTTCTTTTACTAGAAATACATATCAAGCTTTATCATGCTGCTGCTGCTAAGTTGCTTCAGTTGTGTCCAGCTCTGTTCGACCTCATAGACGGCACCCCAGCAGGCTCCGCTGTCCCTAGGATTCTCCAGGCAAGAACACTGGAGTGGGTTGCCATTTCCTTCTCCAAGACATCAAAGTGAAAAGTGAAAGTGAAGCCGCTCAGTCATGTCTGACTCTTCGCGACCCCATGGACTGCAACCTACCAGGCTCCTCCGTCCATGGGATTTTCCAGGCAAGAGTACTGGAATGGGTTGCCATTGCCTTTTCATGATTATAAGACAAATAAAATTCGATAAACATATACTTAAGAAATATATATCAAATTCTCAATACAATAGATAAATCTGTTATGTAAAATAAAATGCAGCTATCTCTCTATTCAAGAATTTCCTTTTTTTATAGGCATATTGACTAATCCATTTCTATTTTGAGCCCCTACAGCCTTTTATGCTTGTCTCAAAATTGTTAAGTGCATGTTGGCAGACTTCCAAAGCTCATTTTGGCCTCTCTGAAATGGTTTTGGAAGTGTACATATAGACTCTACTTAGAAATTAATTTTACCTTTTGAAGTAAAGGTGATGCTATAACTATAGAGCACTACTTTGGATATCTTGATAGGATAAGAATCATTTTCAATCAAAATAAATGTGACTATTTTAAATGTACTCTTCCCACCTGGGCAATTTCTAAATAGTTTCACCTTCTTCTGCTATCAAGGACATTTACAAATGGTATCAAAAAATGACCACATCATTTTTTTCAGGAACATTATACTGTTGGTTATTTTTAAATTCATCCATGGAAGAAAAGAGCCCTTGGAAAAATTCATGATTTAAAGTGGTTTGTCTTTTTTCTGATACCACTGAATTACTTCTCCACCAATTCCTAGACATTGAAACTTCCCATAAAACTCTGGCAATTTTTATCATTGAAATTATCTGATGCATTAGTTTAGCTAATAATATCTTAAGGTGTTACTCCTCTAGGAAAATTTGTACATCAGGGAACATAGATAGCACTAACCACATAACTTTGGTGCTGTGCTGAGTTGGCAAGAGATACTTCCTCATAAAATATTACTAGTAATTATACATTTTGAGGTACATTGCCTAATTGGAAAGACAACAAAAATCTGTGAATTAAACTTGTTTTTAAACTTAAAAACAACATCACCTTGTTCTTAATGAATCTTTTAAGTATGTCTGATGACACACACACATTGCATCAGAAATAGATAATATATATAAAGAGAGTACAATGTGTATAAATGTACACATATAGACAAATTCAGGCAAATATGTAACACATATAAAATATACATAACATACATATATAGAAACTAGAAAAAATTTATTTATTATATTTTTTGTCTTATTTCCTTTAAATATACAAAGCTGGTATATGAAGACTGATCCACCTAGAGATCTGTTGGCATTAACATCTTGGTCTAAATCATATTTTTTCACTAGTTTCCAAGTATCCTATCTGACCTTAGTAACAACTCATTTTAAAAAATGATGAGCATTATGCTGTGTTTCTTATTAGACGTGTAGATGCAAGAAGCATATTACAAAGGATGAAAAGTGTAACTATATGTTGCAATCTATTTCTTATGTAGGTCATTCTCTTTGATCCTCACTTGAAAGCATTACCATTTCCAGGAGATGTTACAAAAAAATAAAAAGCAATTATTACCACATCTCAGTTAGAGGACCTTATACTATTAAGGGTTCATCACATTTTTTGCTCTTTCTTTTTTTCCCATCTGAAAACCAGAGTTATGTGGTTTCAGGCCAAGAAGTTGAGATTTTACTTTTCCATTAGGATTTTTTCTCTACCCTAAAAAAGTTCAACTTGTGAGTAGTGCTTTTTAAGAGTATTAAAAAAATAAAAGAAAGATGCTATTCCTTTTATGGAACAAGGGACTGTGGTTAGAAGATGCTAAGTCTTTTAATACCACCACTGAATATTAAAATGACATTACTGCTTCAGTGAAATACTTTACATTATCCACAATAGTTTTTCAATAAAAAAAGTTTCATAAAATTTGAAATTCAGCAGGTTTAGATTATATTAACCCCTTAAACTTTACTTTTTATAATCTTAATGATCATAAGAATTTTTACTATAGTTTACTAATTTATTCTTTTGGTGAAGTAGGACATTACTATTAACATTTTGTCAAAAGAAAAGCAAGGCCAGTGGTGATAAAACATCCTAAGTCATCAAGTTGGAGTCAGTGGAAGCACTGAAACTACAAGTTTGAATCTTGGAATACAAACCTCCAAACTGACTATTTAATGCCAATAAAAATTTAGTCACTCACTTAGAATATCCAAAATCAGGAGCATAATTTTATTAGACTACTAATTATAATGGATTTGCATTTAATAACATTTTACAATTTCTAAGACTTTGTCATTGCTTGATACATAAGATTTCATTTCAAATCTGATTAGTATCTTAAAATTCTATTTCTTAATTCCTTAAAAATATCACCAAAAAAAAGAGAAAAAGAGATTTGAGAGATTACACCTTGCCCCCCAGAATATATTCTATTTCCAATTATATAACTATTTGATTCTATTTTCTAACAATCATGAACTGGCTACAAATGTTTTATGTATAGAATGAATAATAACCAACTCATTTTTAGTTTACTTAATTTTTTAATGTCTGCAACTTGAAATATATTGGAAAGAATTTCAGCTACACTATTCATTCATGTGTCCAACAATTTTCTGTAATTTCATCTAGTAATGTATAAATAACAGTTTCTAATAATTAAGTTGAGCTCTTATAAATGAAAATACATAGTTCATTATAAGTGCTCAATAATATTTTCTTCTCTCTCTCTGGAGGTCAGATTGTCAATTTTCTTGGTAATTGTTTACAATGGTGGGCCAGTTTGTACTAGCACATTAGAGGCATTTAAAGGGATGTTGACATCATTCATGCAACAATCAGATGATATTAGTGTCTTCAACCTTTTCTGGTACAAGGACTCTGCTCATTATCTACAGATTTCATCCAGTGATATATAAACCTAAAGTTGTCAGTTCAGTTCAGTCGCTCAGTCGTGTCCAACTACTTGCGACCCCATGAGTCGCAGCAAACCAGGCCTCCCTGTCCATCACCACCTCCTGGAGTTCACTCAGACTCACGTCCATCGGGTCGGTGATACCATCCAGCCATCTCATCCTCTGTCAGCCCCTTCTCCTCCTGCCCCCAATCCCTCCCAGCATCAAAGTCAGCACTCAGTATGCCAGTGAATTTGGAAAACTCAGCAGTGGCCACAGGACTGGAAAAGGTTAGTTTTCATTCCAATCCAAAGAAAGGCAATGCCAAAGAATGCTCAAACTACCGCACTCATCTCACACGCTAGTAAAGTATTGCTCAAAATTCTCCAAGCCAGGCTTCAATGCTATGTGAACCGTGAACTTCCAGATGTTCAAGCAGGTTTTAGAAAAAGGCAGAGAAACCAGAGATCAAATTGCCAACATCCGTTGGATCATTGAAAAAGCAACAGAGTTCCAGAAAAACATCTATTTCTGCTTTATTGACTATGCCAAAGCCTTTGACTGTACAAATCACGACAAACTGTGGAAAATTCTTAAAAGATGGGAATACCAGACCACCTGACCTGCCTCTTGAGAAATCTGTATGCAGGTCAGGAAGCAACAATTAGAACTGGACGTGGAAACAACAGATTGGTTCCAAATCGGGAAGGGAGTATGTCAAGCCTGTATATTGTCACCCTGCTTATTTAACTTATGTGCAGAGTACATCATGAGAAATATTGGGCTGGATGAAGCACAAGCTGGAATCAAGATTGCCGGGAGAAATATCAATACCTCAGATATGCTGCTGACACCACCTTTATGGCAGAAAGTGAAGAGGAACTAAAAAGCCTCTTGATGAAAGTGAAAGAGGAGAGTGAAAAAGTTGGCTTAAAATTCAACTTTCAGAAAACTAAGATCATGGCACCCGGTCCCATCAGTTCATGGCAAACAGATGAGGAAAGAGTGGAAACAGTGACAGACTTTGTTTTGGGGGGCTCCAAAATCACTGCAAATGGTGACTGCAGTCATGAAATGAAAAGATGCTTATTCCTTGGAAGAAAAGCTATGACCAATGCAAACAGCATATTAACCCGGTCCCATCACTTCATGGCAAACAGATGAGGAAAGAGTGGAAACAGTGACAGACTTTGTTTTGGGGGGCTCCAAAATCACTGCAAATGGTGACTGCAGTCATGAAATGAAAAGATGCTTATTCCTTGGAAGAAAAGCTATGACCAATGCAAACAGCATATTAAAAAGCAGAGACAATACTTTGTCAACAAAGGTCCATGTAGTCAAGACTATGGTTTTTCCAGTAGTCATGTATGGATGTGAGACCTGGACTATAAAGAAGGCTGAGTGCCGAAGAATTGATGGTTTTGAACTGTGGTGTTGGAGAAGACTCTTGAGAGTCCCTTGGACTGCAAGGAGATCCAACCAGTCCATCCTAAAGGAGATCAGTCCTGCATATTCACTGGAAGGACTCATGTTGAAGCTGAAACTCCAATAATTTGGCCACCTGATTCAAAGAACTGACTCATTTGAAAAGACCCTGATGCTGGGAAAGATTGAAGGTGGGAGGAGAAGGGGACGACAGAGGATGAGATGGTTGGATGGCATCACCGACTCAATGGACGTGAGTTTGTAAACTCCAGGAGTTGGTGATGAATATCGAGGCCTGGCGTGCTGTGGTCCACAGGGTCACAAAATGTCTGACACGACTGCGTAACTGAACAGAACAAGACAGAAGCAAACTTGGAGAAGAAACTTATGTTTGCCAGGGTTGGGGGAGAGTGGGAGGAAGGAATAGTTAGGGAGTTGGGGAAGGACATGTACACACTTCTATATTTAAAATGGATAACAACAACATCCTACTTTATAGCACAGAGAACTCTATTCAGTGTTATGTGACATCCTGGATGGGAGCAGGCTTTGGGGGAGGATGGATACATGTATATATGTGGCTGAGTCCCTTCGCTGTTCACCTGAAACTATCCCAGCATTGTTAAGCACCTATACTCCAATACAAAATTAAAAGTTTAAAATTTGAAAAAAAAAAAAAGTGCTGTCACATAATTTAGTCCAAGAGATTAACATATTAGAAGGTGCTTTGTAAACTTCCAGATATATTAGACTAGCAAAGGATTCTAGAGTAGAAAGAATACTTAATTTAGTATCAATACACTACTTTGCATTGATTTAACAAAGTTTTTGCAGTGTTCAAATATGGAGGTGGATCTCAGCTTCAGTGTGGACAAGGACCATGCTGGGCGACCACAAGGACAAATCTCCTGCCGAAGTCTTTAATCACCGAGCTCACACAATTAGTCCTAAACACCACCTTTCCACTCACATGTTAATACATAATAGCACTTTACATGAACTTGAAAATTTCTTTCTCTCAGTTTAAAGTATTTTTTCTTTTCCCAACATTTGTTTATAAAACATGACAATATGCTTATAATAGAGCAGTTCTTTCTTTCCCTCGTATTTTGCAGCCTGAAAACAGAACTCCCATCACGGGTCTGTTTGGGAGAAACAGACCCGTGATGGGAGTTCCTTGAAATTTCAGAGCAAACTATTGGCAAAGGCAGAAGGAGAAAAAATCCAAAACAAACAAACAAAAATTCCTTTCCACCAGAACACATCGCCTGCAACCCTCATCGCATCGTTGAAATTCCTTCCTGAGCTCAAGTTAACATAAAATTAAGAATTCTCCGCTATGGAGAGCTTTGAAAAATGAAGACACATTTCTTACTACATTTGAAAACTTCCTCAAAGCTAGAAATTGTTGTAAAAAAAACGTTTCAGCTCATTTTTCATTTGGGGAGTAGTAGAAAAGGATGACAAATGGATACCATCAGCCGCAGGCTCACAAATTCGACTTCTCTTGCCTTTCAGGCTCCACAGACACACGGATGTGCCCTGTTAATTATTCTTCAACACCTAGGTGAGCAGGTGTGTGTGTGTGTGTGCCTGCGTGTGTGTTCAGTTGCTCAGTCATGTCTGACTCTTTGGGACCATATGGACTGTGGCTTGCCAGGCTCCTCTGTCCATGGGGTTTTTCTAGGCAAGAATACTGGAGTGGTCGTCATTTCTTTCTCCAAGGTGAGCAAAACCCTCATGCAAATAGTCAGCTTTCTTTCTGATGAAAATAATGTTTACTTTACATTTCAAGTTGAGGAGTAACATGTCAGTTGTATTCACAGCAATAATCATGGTAGAGATTTTGACTTAATTTTTTTTTACATTGGAAACATTTTCAAGAGCACAATTACATACTTGTCCCTTATTTGCATGAGGAAGGGCTGTCACTCCAGTCAAAGAAAAGGCATGCTTCCATTCACCTATCTGTCCATTCATGTATCTGTTGGGGTCTAGGGTGTGTTCTAGGCTCTAGGGACATAGCAATGGGGAGAAAATGGTGGATATTTACAAGTCCCATGCCCCTCATTCCAGCTGGGGGAGACAGGCCATGATCAAAACAGATGAATGCAGAATTGATTAGAAGGGCATCCTGGGCTGGAGGGGAGTTTGGGGGAGAATGGATACATGTGTATGTCTGGCTGAGTCCCTTCATTATACACCTGAAACTACCACAGTGTTATTAATGGCTATACCTCAGTATGAAATAAAAAGGTTTTTTAAAAATAGATCTATATTTTTTAAAAAAGCAGAAAAAGAAAGAACTGATAAGAAAGGATAAGTCTTTGAAGAAGAATGAAGTGGAGGAAGAGGATAAGGCTGGGGCTCCAACTGAAACAGTATGGAAAGTCCTTAAAAAATTAAAAACAGAATTACCATATGACCCAGCAATCCCACTCCTGGGCAGATATACAGAAAAAAATCATAATCCCACAAAACACATGCACTGCAATGTTCAATGCACTTCTGTTTACAATAGCCAGGATTTGGAAGCAACCTAAGTGTTCATTGACAGAGGAATGGATAAAGATGTGGCGCAATTATATGTGGAAGATTACTCAGCCATAAAAGGAACAAAATTGGGTCATTTGTAGAGAAGTGGATGGACCCAGAGAGTGTCACACAAAGTGAACTCAGTCAAAAAGAGACAAACAAATATTGTATATTAACACATATCCCCAAGAAACGCAAATCAGGATCTCGAAGAGATGTTAGAACCCCCAAGTCATAAAAAGCCAAGATGTGGAGACAGCCTGAAGTTTGTCTGATGGATGAATAAACAAAGAAGGTGTAGAATACATGCACATACCATCAGCCTTAATAAAGAAAGGAACCCTGCCAGATGTGACAATATGGGTGAACTTTGAGGACTCAATGCTGAATGAAGTAAGCCAGTTATAGAAAGACAAATAGTACATGATTCCACTTATTGAGGTGTTTAAAATAATAACTCCTTAAAGTGGCATTTTTAAAAAGTTATAAGCAGCACTTCTGAAGTAATTTAAGATGGATTTTAAATAGTAACCTTTTTGAAGTGATCATATGATATCCTCATCGTATACTGTTATGTGGGCTGGTCGGGGTAAATATTATCAACCAGGCTTTATCATTATAAGAACAAACTTAGGACTTCCCTGCTGGTCCAGTGGCTAAGACTCCGTGCTCCCAATGCAGGGGGGCTGGGTTCCATTCCCGGTCAGGGAACTAGATCCCACATGCCATAACTAAGAGTTAGTACAGTCAAATAAATAAATACAAATATTATTTTAAAAGTACAAGTGTCTGCCTCGGAAGGCAGCACAGGGAGCAGGCCAGCCATGCCTCAGAGCTCAGCCCCACCGAATCTGCTTCATGCCCCAATGATGTAAACACTGCTAGTTAAACCATTATCAGGAATAAAAATGCATGTGCCTAACAGAACATGAGAACCAGTTCAATGTTTTATATAGTAAAAGAACATCTCAATGTGCATAACTAAAAGATGAACCACAGACACAAATACAGATCTGTCCTGCCTATACAAAGTACAATGATAATAATATCAACTATTTAGAACATATCAACACCTAGAACCTGCTCTGAAATTTACACACCATTGTTGCTAATGATCATCAACCACCTGTATTGCTGAAATATTGCCCTGATTATGCAGACCGCCCCCCCAAACTGAGGATCAAGGAGGTTTGTAAGTCACTGGCTAGAAAGTGGCCAAGGTGGATTACTGCATCTGACTGCAAAGTCCATGTATTTTTTTCCCTTTGTACCTTGATACCTTACTGAGAAAAGAAAAGAAAGACAGAAAGAAGGGAAGAAAGAAAGTAGGAAAGAAAGAAAGTTAAGCAGAGACTTTCTATTCACAAAAATCTTCCTGAGACAAATGAGAATTGTGCATCTAAAAAATAGCACACAACTTAAAAGGAAATGGATCGAGGAACTTCAGCATAAGCAGTGTTGAATGTATTCTGCTCATTCTAGCCTACAAGTCCCAGAAACAGTCATCAACTACAAGCGAGGTTCAAATACTTTATGAACTCAGTGTTTCGGTATTTGAATGGTTTCCCTCTAAAATCACTACAAAGTATTACTATGTTGTAGCCAGATTTTTTTCTAACAATTTGCACAATTCTGTCATCTACCCAGGGAAGCAAGTATAGATAATATTCAGTCTGCTGAGAACCAAAATCTAGATGGAAAGGGTCAAGTTTCCATCACGGCATTATACCACGTTATATGGCTATTTCAGCCATAATGTCAGTAATTATACATTGGCGATGTGCCTAAAGGCTGGTTCAAATCTATAATTTAAGCACATATCATGCTAAATAGTGTCGTTGTGCCATAGCCAAGAGGTGTTTGGTACGTGATGGCTTTCCCCTTCCTGAGACACAAAGAAGCTTGTTCTCTTCTCCAGTCACAGGTGTGACACAGGAAAATGCCTCGAAAATTCCACCCGCACATTTGCCTGGGAAAANAAATCTATAATTTAAGCACATATCATGCTAAATAGTGTCGTTGTGCCATAGCCAAGAGGTGTTTGGTACGTGATGGCTTTCCCCTTCCTGAGACACAAAGAAGCTTGTTCTCTTCTCCAGTCACAGGTGTGACACAGGAAAATGCCTCGAAAATTCCACCCGCACATTTGCCTGGGAAAATAACTGATTTTTCTGAGCTATAAAAATATACCAGCTTTTCCTTCTGAGTGGGTTCATGGAAATGGGTAGAAATGTATCACTTCCAGCTGATACCTTTATGTTCCTGAAACCTTGGAAACACTTCAAAATAAACAGCCCTAAATAGGTAGGCTCATAGGCCGAATGCTTATCACACTGTTCTGCATCGAACCTTCACCCATACACAGGAGGACGAGATTAAGTCGATTTCAGTCCATTTGGAACTTTTCAGAAAATCACTTGCTATGGATACAAGGTTGGGAAAAGCTCAAATATATCCTTAAACTCAAGCTCAATGAGTTTGTGGCAACAAATTTCAGAAATTAAAAAAAAAAATGATGGATGGGAAATGGCAATCATGCTACATACACTTCCCTTACCCACATGGAGTGTCACACAAACGTGAAATATCATAGCATCTGCATGCAGTATATGTGGTTGAACTTGGACTTGAACTTCATCACAGAATGGCCTTGGTAACAACTTGGATTTACAGAAAGCCTATTCCACTTCTCCAGAGCCCAAATTAAACAGTCTTAGAATGTGGGAGGAAAAAAAGGTCTATTTATTATTTGACATTGTGAACCAAAAAGAAAGGACTTTAAGCGGCATTAATTGTCCGCCTTGCTATTCTCGTTCCCCTCATCCAGAACAGCAGTGTCATTATCTGAGCGTTCCTGGTTTTAAGTAGTCAAAGAGATGACACTGATGGCCTCTTGTCCAGGCTGGATTGGCTGTGGCTGGCCTGGCTGTGGCTGGCCCTCCCTCTATCTTCTGTCAGGTGACTTGTTCTCTCTGGAAATTGAGAAAAAGGCATTTAGGTCTTAACGGGTGTGCTCAGTTACTTCAGTCGCATCCGACTCTTTGTGACCCCGTGGACTGTAGCCTGCCAGGCTCTTCCGTCTGTGGGATGTCCCAGGCAAGAATACTGGAGTGGGTTGCCATTTCTTTTTCGGGGGGATCTTCCTGACCAGCGATCGAACCCGTGTCTCCTGCACTGGCAGGCAGATTCTTAACCACAGAGCCACTGGGGATGCCCAAGACCAGGTCTTTAAACTTCTAGGACCAGAAAACACAGGCCGTCCTAGGAAAGGACCAGAGAGACTCTATGATTCCCGACTCCCCACTATCTGCTCTTTCCACTTTGATGAGTGATGGGGAGCTGAGCTCAGAGGAGATGGAAGGCTGGTCTCCATTTGCTTGGCCTCTCTGCACGAGACCGGTTCTCCCCATGAAAGTTCTCCTGTGAGGACAGACTCAATGAGAGGTCCACCCCTTGTCCAGAAGACAGAGTGAAGCAAGTCAGCATGTTAGAGGTCAAAGAGAGGAGGCAGCGCCAAGAAGGAGGATGCAGAACCCTTCCTGGAGCGAGGGACAAGGTCAGGAAAGAAGCAACAGTCGACATGAACCCTGGAAGACGGAAAGAGAACAGAAAGGAATGCCTGATGGACGGAGCATCTGAACAAACGCACAGCTGTGGTGTGCGTTCAGGAGGATTTAACAGCAGCATCTGTCCCCAGGGGAGCATAAGCTCTGCTCTAGGGATATTCAGATCTGCAGTCATGTGACTCATCAAATACAAAAGTTTATTTTTTAACGTGATCTTGTGTTTGAATGTTCTCACTCTTTGTATGACATTAGTCCCCTTACAGGCTCTGCAATGTAGATGTTGCAAAAATTGTGTTAATAGTATCTGTTCCTATAAGCGATAGGAACCTAGTCCCTGGGAAAGTTCTTTTTAAGTCCCAGTCTTTTCAAGATAAACTCAAGTGTTTCAGATACTTTCAAGAAAGGGTAAGTACTCCCTTTCATTCCGAAGGTACTCTCGGAGCTTCCTTTGATTTCTCAAAGCATTATAATAGAAAGTTTAGCTTTTTCAATCCTGTAAGAATTGCATGTTCAAATACAATGCTTGCCATATATAGGGAAAAGGAGAAACCTCCCACAGGCATGCTGCACTGGACGTCCACCATTGATATTTTGGTGTTTACTTCAAAGATTTCAAGGCACTCCTTAACATAGTGGTGATTACCATACATATTCATGTTATTTCTTGCAAAGAATATTTTTATGTCCATAAATTGGACTTCCCTGGTGGCTCAAGGTGGCTGGGTTTATTTCCACTTTAAATCATCAAATTAGGGCTTCCTTAGTGACTCAGTGGTAAAGAATCTGCCTGTCCATGCAGGAGACATGGGTTCGATCCTGGCTTGGGAAAGATCCCACATGCCATGGAGCAACTAAGCCTGACTGCCATGACTACTGGGCCCGCCCACCCTAGAGACTGCGCTCCACAGCAAGAGAAGCCTCCACAGTGAGAGGCCTGCGCACCTTGACTAGAGAAAGCCCATGCAGAAATGCAGACCCAGCACAGCCAAAAATGAATAAATCAAATTATTCTTTTAAAATCTGGGATTTACATCTGCTCAAGTACAATACAAGAGATCTATCAGTGCATGGTATCATTAAGAGAGTTCTCACATGGACGTTTGATGGCTGAAGGACAAAAATTAAAGCAGTATTACTTACTGCTAGCATTCAATATTATGATAGCATTCAATATTAAAGCACTCAATAGTAACTCTATTAATATGCTCCATTTAAAATCAGCTAATGGACAGTTAAGCATTAGCCAGACCTGTTCTGAACTTAACAAGAATCATCAGCTTCCTGAGAGCCAACTTTGGGCTGGAGGGGTTTTTCAAAGGAAATGTGCACGTCTGATGAATGCTAATTACATGGTTCCAGATCTTCTTTAGCCAATCCGCTGGCAGCTGTTATCCAAGTTATTTTATAAACGTTGGAAACAGCTGTCAACATTCTGAGGGAGAAGCTCTTCAATCAATGAATTGACAGAAATGCAATACTTAGATTTTTCCGAGCAGAAGGCAAGAGAACATAATATACATCTATTTAGTGATGTAGCCAGCAATGAAAGGGAAGGATTGATATCACCACTGTGTTTTCAAGTGTTATAGAACATTTTCACGCTCGTGGGCATGGAAAAGACATTATGAGATCACACGACGTGGGGGAGACCCGCAAAGTCAAATGGGCTATTTGAGTGTCCTAAGGACGCAAACTGATGCAATCTTATTTTCCTCCGATAAGAATGCTTCCAGTGGTGTCGAGCAACACTGTAAATCATATTTTAATTAAAATTTTAGTACTGGTTGACGTTATTTGTTTATTGTCTCAATAAAACATTTTTAACAGATGACATCTGGACATTTTGCTTAATTTCTCTCTCTCTCTCTTTTTTTTCTCTATAAAATTCTTTAGTAAATCTCATTGTCAAAAAAAGGCATTAGACTGACAGCTCTGGAAGATGAAGCCTTTTCTTCAGCCTTCGAATCTGTGTGTTTAGAAAGAATCTTATTTGCAGGGTAGGAACGGATATGCAGATGTAGAGAATGGGCTTGTGGACACAGTGAGGGAAGGAGAGAGTGAGACGAATGGAGCATGTAGCGTCAGCATATATACACTATCAGGTGTAAGACGGCTGGTGAGAAGCTGCTGTGTAACACAGGGGCACAGCCTGGCATCCTATAATGACCTAGAGGGATGGGGCGGGGGAGAGGAGCGAGACTTGGGAGCGAGGGGCTGTCTGTGTAATTATGGCACAGGTTGTATGACAGAAACCTACACGCACTGTAAGCTTAAAAGAAAAAGCACAAATCATAAAATTAAAAAAGAAAGGAGCTGCCTTTGCGCTGCTGTGGCCTCAATTCCAGGCTAGAGAAACGACTGCTCCAGAGAAGGCTCAGGCCACTTTTGACTTTGGTCTAGTGTTTGCTTCTTTGCTAAGGCTGCAGGCTTAAGAGCAAAAATGAGCAGTGCTTTCTTGAGCCCCCTGTGTCTAAAATTAGACTGAATCTACTTTGTCTTTCTATTTGCCAGTGGTCAAAAAATGACTCTTGCATCACTGTGACCCACTTAAAGTAACCCAATATTTTCTTGCCAAGAAAGGAGGGAAAAGGCTGTCTGCTCTGACTTCTCATGGAACCACGTTTCTACACGGGCATGTCATCACTGGTCCCACGCCAGTAGCCAGTAGACAAGGCATCTAATTAGGGTCTGTTAGCTTCACAGGTCTGCCTGGTTAAGTTATCCTGGCTGAATACATATACTTATCTCTGCAAATTTGATACTGATGATCAAATACATGACAGCGTTTTGCTGTTGATGCTGTTGCCTAATAGATGGAAATATCAGTAGTTGTGGCATGGGATCTTTGAGCAGTTTTCAAAAACACAGAATAATCTTTTGACTTTCAAATGAAGAATAGAAATAGAATGTCCTCTTTGGTGACTTTGAGGCCTCTTCAAGTATTGCTGAATAAGTTTGTTCTTTTCCAACTAGTATTTCACTCTATGATTTTTCTCTTTCCTTCCTTAATGAACATCTTTGTACCGTTGGTTAGTTACTCTACGAGGCCACCAAGGAACCGTAGCCTCACTGGGTTCCCAGAAGCAGATCCTGAGACAAGAATGTGTGTGCAAATGATTTATTCATCAAGTATTGCTGAATAAGTTTGTTCTTTTCCAACTAGTATTTCACTCTATGATTTTTCTCTTTCCTTCCTTAATGAACATCTTTGTACCGTTGGTTAGTCACTCTACGAGGCCACCAAGGAACCGTAGCCTCACTGGGTTCCCAGAAGCAGATCCTGAGACAAGAATGTGTGTGCAAATGATTTATTCCGGAAGTGCTCCCAGGGGGAGCTAATCATGAATGGGGTTGCTGGGTGGAGCAAGACGAAAAGAGCAAAAGTAAGCAAGGGTGTGACCTCGGGCAAAGTTTGCTGGAGAGAAGAAACAGGCTGATCCTGCAGGAGAACTGATCTGTGAGTTTTGTCACAGTTTATCCCAAATGGAGCAAGAGAGCTGCGTTTTCACTGGCCCCATCAGTAGCTGTTAGCTAAAGGTATGGGGGGCTTCCCAGGTGGCTCAGCAGTAAAGAACCCGCCTGCCATTGCAAGAGATGTGAGTTTGATCCCTGGGTTGAAAAGATCCCCTGGAGGAGGGCATGGCAACCCACTCCAGTATTCTTGCCTGGAGACTCCCATGGACAGAGGAGCCTGGTGGGCTACAGTCTGTGGAGTAGCAAAGAGTCAGACACGACTGAAACGACTCAGCACACATGCATGTCTTCTAAACATTTCTTCAGTTTTCCTTTTCCCTTTTCATCTTCTTTTGAGAGTCAAACATTTAGGGTCTAAGACATTTCAGAGCAAGCGTGTATATGGGGGAATTAAGAAAAATCATCATGCTTGCCTGAGGAAACAAATATATGACCTTGTGTTTGCATTTTAGGGTGATTATCAGCACAGAGACAGCCTATAGCAATCAAAAAATAACAGAAGTCTCTCCTTATCAGTGAAGAGGGTGAAAGAAGAGAGTGAAAAAGCTGGCTTGAAACTCAACATTCAAAAAACTAAGATCATGGCATCTGGTCAAATCACCTCACGAAAAAGTTCACTTCCCCACTAGATGGAGAAAAAGTGTGAGCACTGACAGATTTTCTTTTCTTGGACTCCAAAATCACTGCAGACGTGAAAGAAAAGCTAAGACCAACCTAGGCAGCATATTAAAAAAACAGAGACATTACTTTGCTGACAAAGGTCCATACAGTCAAAGCTGTAGTTTTTCCGGTAGTCATGTATGGATGTGAGAGCTGGACCGAAGAATTGATGCTTTTGAACTGTGGTGCTGGAGAAGACTCTTGAGAGTCCCTTGGACTGCGAGGAGATCCAACCAGTCCATATTAAAGAAAATCAACTCTGAATGTTCATTGGAGGGACTGATACTGAAGCTGAAGCTCCAAAACTTTGGCCACCTGATGTGAAGAGCTGACTCATTGGAAAAGACCTTGATGCTGATGAAGACTGAAGGCAAGAGGAGAAGGGAACAGCAGAGGATGAGATGGTTGGATACCATCACTGGCTGTATGGATATGAATCTGAGCTAACTCTGAGAGATAGTGGCATGCATGCATGCTAAGTTGCTTCAGTCATGTCCAACTCATTGCGACCCTATGGACTGTAGCCCACCAGGCTCCTCTATCCATGGGATTCTCCAGGAAAGAATACTGGCATATGTTGCAATGTCCTCCTCCAGGGGATCTTCCTGACCTAGGGATTGAACCTGCATCTCATTATGTCTCCTGCATTGTCAGGGTTCTTTTTACCTCTGGCCACCTGGAAAGCCGCTGGGAGATAGTGGAGGACAGAGGAATCTGGCACGCTACAGACCATGAGGTCTCAAAGAGTCAGACAGGACTTCGTGATTGAACATCAATTCTTTAACAGTAATTACTTTGAGAGTAAGTGGATTAAACTCTCCAATCAAAAGACAGAGATTGAAGGACGCACAGTTTAGAGAGCATTAGCTTGCTGTGGCCCCCTTTGTCTGGCAAAGCAACAAAATTATTCTAAAAAAAAATAAAGACAGATTGGCAGAATGCATAAACACATGACCCAACGATATACTATCTACCCAATTCAAGAGGATCACTTTAGATGAAAGAGGCTAATAGATTGGAGACAAAAGGTGGAAGAAAATATTCCATGCAAATAATAACTACATAGAAGCACTATTCGTAATAGCCAAAATGAAGAGGCAAGCAAGCAGCCACTGACAGATGAATGGATGAGAAAAGTAATATTCATACAATTCAGCCTTAAAAAAAGGAAACTCTGACATCTGTCCTAACAGGGATGAGCTTTGAGGCTATCGTGTTAAGCGAGGGGTGTGTGCGTGCTCAGTCGTGTCTGACTCTGTGACCCCATGGACTGTAGCCCTCCAGCCTCTTCTGTTCATGGGATTTCCCAGGCCAGAATAATGGAGTGGGTAGCCATTCCCTTCTCCAGGGGATCTTCCCAACCCAGAGACTGAACCCGAGTCTCTTGCATATTCTGCATTGCAGGCAGATTCTTTATCACTCTGCCATCTGTAAGCCAGCCATAAAGACATGTTCTGTGTGATTCCACTTACATGAGGTTCCTTGAAGTTCAGATTCATAAAGAAAAAATTAATAAGATGGGGGTTATCAGGAGTTGGGGAGAAGAAGGGATGAAGAGTCACTGTTTTGTGAGTTCAGAGTTTCAGTTTTGCAAGATAAATTTTAAGTCATGTTTATTTTGCCACAAAAAGAAAGAGAGAGAGAAAGTTTACATGATGAGAACAGTAAGGCACTGAAGGAAAATTGCAGGGAAGTGATGGAAGAAATATCTCAGCAGGAATATGCTGGCTCAATGCATAGGAATCTGCCCGCCACCATGGGGGACACGGGTTCCATCCCTGGCGCAGGAAGACCCCACACGTGCTGGAGCCGCCAAGCCTGTGCACAACAGCTGAGTCCACGCTCTGCAGGGCCCATGTTCCTCAACGAGAGAAGCCGTCGCAATGAGAAGGCTGCACACCACAATGGAAAAATAACCCCCACAAGCAGCAGTGAAGACCCAGCCCAGCCAAAAACAAATAAATAAGGTTTAAAGGGTAGAAGAAACATTCAGCCAGTTGTTTTCTGAGTCCTTGCTGACTCTCTTACCCTGAATTTGGAGAATAAGCTTGAATCCCTGGCCAAAGGATCATTTCATGAAAACTGGATATCAATATTTAGGGCAAATTTGTGTTTGTGGTGATGAAATTATTTCAAAAATTATTAAAGGATTTATGTCATCTTATTCAGGGTAATCTTTATTGACTGTGTGTGTGCACGTGCGTTTGTGTGTTATAGAAATTAAGAACATCAAAGAAATGCAAGGAGTAATTCTATTTTTGCAGCCAGTCTACCTAATGTTTTATTTTTCCTTTGAATACTTTATTTTCACAGTATCGATAGGTGGCTTTTTCTTCCTAAAGCTCAAATAACATTTCTCCATTGTGAATATCAGTTTTTAGCATTTAAAATATCAAGCCAAACTTGACACAGTTTCTAGTACACTTGAAATATAATTAGGTTGTTGTGAAAATCAAATGACGTAAAATATGTAAAAATGCTTTAAAATATATTATTGAATAAATATAAGGTATACTTTCTGCTGTAGATACGGTTGCAAATCTAATTTTGGAAAGAAGAAGTCTTATGAAGTGGAAATTTGTGAAATAAAACACAGAATTGTGTATAATGTGCAGTAAATTCCCTTTAATTAATTCCTAAAGGTGCTGAATTTGGGGTAATTCGATTAAATAATCATCACAATAATTCACTGATAGAAATATGCAGAAACTGGGTCTGCACATAAAATGAAATGGAGGTTCCTACAGGCATTGGAACAAAAAATGAAACACCAATGACTTTTCTTTAGAAAAAAAAAATATTGTAAAGTAAAAAAAAAATAAATAAAAATAATTTATATATATATATATATAATAAATAAAAGCAATGACAATGAACTGAAAACATCTGAATCTCCAGAGTTTGTTCCCTGAAAAATAGTCAATAAATGTTTTTTCAATGAATGGTTAGATGAAAAAATAAGTTAATAATTGGAAAATGATAATCAAGTTTACTGAAAGACCTCTCTTCTGCGTCACCTTTTAGCTTTGGAGAAACACACTTGTATATAAAATGAAGAGAAATGAGTCTGATTTTATAGGTAGAAAGGTAGTCAATGAGTTCTGAGACTTCACATGAAAATATTTATTTCTTTACACCTCAGTTTTCTTATTTGAAAATTAACAGAATCAATTCATATATTGAAATTTATTCATAATATATTCATTCTGTTCAGGAATCAAGTTTCAATAGATGAGTTATTGCCAACTAGCTACCATATTGAATGTGTGTGCATGCATGCTCAGTCCCTCAGTTGTGGCCAACTCTGACTTCAGGGCTTGTAGCCCTCCAGGCTTCTCTGCCCACGGGATTTTAAAAAAATGAATAAATTCAGCTGTCAGCATGAAGAGCAGGTGCACACAGACATACTCACAAATCCTCAGTTTACACTCATCCTCGACTGAGGAAAAGGAAACCAAATGATAAAAGCATCCACGATGATGTCTATACGAGAGCAAACAGAAGTAGAGTAATCGACATATCAACCTTGACCTCTAAAGAAAGGTAGAGACAGAAGAAAATGACAGCTTATGTTTCACTTGTCATTCTTTAACCAGCAAGAGTCTGTTGATAGACTAGTACTATGCCTGGCACAGTCGAGCTGGGGACACAGTATGAACGAGACAGAGGTGGACTCTGTCCTCTAGGGATTGACAAAGACCCCAGTTCATCTCATCTAAGCATCTGTACACGCTAAGCCTCCTTTGCAATATATCCCCACTGAGGATACCTATATGATCAGTCGTATCAGACTCTTTGCGACCCCATGGACTGTAGCCCACCATGCTTCTCTGCCCATGAGATTCTCGAGGCAAGAATACAGGAGTAGGTTGCCATTTCCTATTCCAAGGGATCTTCCCAACCCAGGAACTGAACCTGTGTCTCCTGCAGTGGTAGGCAGATTCTTTACCACTGAGCCACCTGAGAAACCCTATCCCCATTGAGTGGATGTGGCAAAAACCATGAATTAGCTTCCAATTTCCTTCCTTCAACAGGCATTTATGTTCCAGCTTCTGGGTACTGTTTGGAAAACTGTTAGGAATAGAGCAGCAAGCAAGATGACAAAAAAAAGTCATCCCTCCTGCACAGCGAAAGCTGGAAAGTTAAAGAGCCCTTTGCAGCTAGAGCTCCAGATATGATTTAGTTTCTGGCTCATCAGAGGCCTCTGTGTGAGACTTGGATTTATAGTTGGATGTAGTGATCCTAGGGGCTTCCCTTGTGATCTAGGGGCTCAGACGGTAAAGAGTCCACCTGTAATGTGGGAGACCCAGGTTCAGTTCCCGGGTTGGGAGATTCCCTGGAGAAGGGAAATGCTACCCACTCCAGTATTCTGGCCTGGAGAATTTCATGGGCTGTACAGACCATGCGGGGAAGGCAATGGCACCTCACCCCAGTACTCTTGCCTGGAAAATCCATTGGACGGAGGAGCCTGGTGGGCTGCAGTCCATGGGGTCGCTAACAGTTGGACAGACTGAGTGACTTCACTTTCACTTTTCACTTTCATGCATTGGAGTAGGAAATGGCAACCCACTCCAGTGTTCTTGCCTGGAGAATCCCAGGGACGGGGGAGCCTGGTGGGCTGCCGTCTATGGGGTCACACAGAGCCGGACACGACTGAAGTGACTTAGCAGCAGCAGCAGTACAGACCATGGGGTTGCAAAGAACCGGACACAACTGAGCGACTTTCACTTTCACTGGTCCTAGACGGGCAGAGCATGAGGCATCCACTTGGCTGGTGCACATCTTAGCATCCTCAGTGTAGTTCCAGGGAGATGGTGCTTGACTCACCACCCTGTTTCGTCAGTTACTTACTACCAGGTAATACACCCCAGCCACAACTGAGCACAGATTGATGCAACGTTAATAACCCAGTGCTTCCATATGTGGTTTCTTGGGAGACCCTCCCTGCTGCTGGGAAGATGTAATTCTATAATACTGACTCAAAAAACAAAAGATGAAAACCAAAATCCCATTTCTTTCCTTTCACTTTCTCTTTCCAACAATAGATGAAACATAATAAAATCTGGAAGTCACACAGACTCGTATTGTCAATTTTCTCTCCCCTGTTATAAACTATAAGAACGGTTGAATTCTGAAATTGAACTCGAGTTCTGACTACATAAAGAAACTCATTGCTCTAATTAGATATGAAGTCACAAAGAAAATGAATATCTGACAAGCGTGTACCCTGAGGTCAGCAACCTATATCTAAAGAGTGCTGGACACATAAATGACAGGAAATCATGGATTTACCGTGTAAGCATAGATGTTTCTAAGCTTCAAGGTTATTAAGAATGTAACTCTAATAGCGTCATTTGAAAATTGACATGCTTATTTCAGGAACCTGCATTTTCCCAGGATAAAATGTTCTTTTGAGTCTAAAGTTAAAATAACAACATGCAGGTGTTTACAATCTAATCACAGTGAACTTTATTCATAAAGAGATGTGATGGTTTAATCACACACCAGGATGTGATCTGCTCAGTGAAATTGGACACAATTTCAGTTTTCAGGTAGGATACTTGATTTTGGAAAACACTTGGAAAATGGGCCAGGAATGTTTCTTCACTGGAAATAGGAAAGGTGGTGTGCAAATTCTTGAGAGTCATTTAAGGATATTGCAGAATAATTTTTAATCGCCTGATCTGATAAATTGAGATAGAAAATTCCACTTTGTAGGGTTTGTAAAAGGGGGTTGGTTAATTGCTTTCAGAGAGAGTTTAGAAGTGGTTCTGCATAATGGTGAAGAAATGAGTTCGATGGTTTCCTTATTTTGATTTGCAGCTCTTTAAAACATTTAGGAAATAAAACCATCTTGATCCATTTGGCAGGGAGTAATGTTTTCCTTTGCAAACTCCCACTTTACTTTGCGATTCTTTCACAACTACATCACAGTCTCTCTAGAATGATTAGATTTGTGTAAATATCTTTTTTTCCTATAAGTTGATAAGCTCCGGAAAGACAGGTATCATCTTAATACCCATATAGTTCCTATCACAGAGCCTTGCAAAGTATACATCAATAAATAGTGGGTGGTAAAGTAGTCTCTGTGTAGATTAATTTTTTACTTTAATTCTTAACGTACCAAATACTTTCCAGCTGGGTGGCAGTCAGCAGAGCTGTGGGGCAGGTTTATCCAATGTCTTCAAATCACTGAGTATCCACTTCCCTGAAAGTTTGACCTTTCTGGAAGAATTCTTTGAGTTCTAGAACTTGAACATTCCTAGCTATCTTTGAGTAGGTAAAGTCTGAATAACTTGGGGGTTCGTGTTTATGTTGTTGTTTTTTTGGTCGCTAAGTCATGTAGGACTCTTTGCAAGCCCGTGGATTGTAGCTTGCTAGGCTCCTCTGTCCATGGGGATTCTCCAGGCAAGAATACTGGAGCGGTTTGCCATTTTCTCCTCCAGGGGATCTTTCAGAGCCAGAAATCGAACCCAGGTCTCCTGCACCGCAAGCAGATTCTTTACCATCTGAACCAATTGTACATGCAAGTACCACTTATACAATTCTCTTTTATATTGCTTAGAATCATACCCTGTGGNCTGGAGCGGTTTGCCATTTTCTCCTCCAGGGGATCTTTCAGAGCCAGAAATCGAACCCAGGTCTCCTGCACCGCAAGCAGATTCTTTACCATCTGAACCAATTGTACATGCAAGTACCACTTATACAATTCTCTTTTATATTGCTTAGAATCATACCCTGTGGCCCATCTAAATCCACGCACTTTCTCTGATAGAGATCCTAGAGATTTGCTCTCACCTTTACGAGTAAAAACTGACAATTACCCTTCAGTACATTTTTGAATGAGAACACTTTCATTTTTCAGGTCTGATCACAGCCTTCTTCTACTTATTTACATTTTCAGGTTGCATCAACCTCTTAGGAGTAATGCGCTTTTTAAGTTGCCTCCCTGCTGGGTAAAGTGGTACTTCCTCTCTTGGTCCTAAAATCGNCCTAGAGATTTGCTCTCACCTTTACGAGTAAAAACTGACAATTACCCTTCAGTACATTTTTGAATGAGAACACTTTCATTTTTCAGGTCTGATCACAGCCTTCTTCTACTTATTTACATTTTCAGGTTGCATCAACCTCTTAGGAGTAATGCGCTTTTTAAGTTGCCTCCCTGCTGGGTAAAGTGGTACTTCCTCTCTTGGTCCTAAAATCGTCTCTTTGATGCCTCAAGAAGTACACTTTAGTTCTGGTTTTCTGGAATTTGATTATTGTTTATTTTTGCCATGCCCTTAGTGATTTTATTGATTCCAATTCTATTTCATTCTGCAAGCCCCAGGCTCTTGACTATATCCAGGCTACAATCGTGTTCATTTAGTTCCTCTTTTCTAGGTCTTTTTACCTTCACTCATCAAAGGGGAGACCTGGATGGAGCCCAAATCCAGGCCACAGGCATGGATAAAGAGACACCCACAATGACATAGAATATTTTTTACACACTACTATTTCAGGTAAGGGAAGAACATATAGTCCCACCACCCTATCAGGATAAACACTTTCACTGTCTCAATGCACTTTAAAAAATGATTTTAAACGAACAAATGACAAACACAGTCAAGGAGACCAAGCACATGGCCCCTTGAACTTGTGTGTGTTTGAAGTCATTTTCCATGCACAGCAAATCGTGCGATCAATCCACCTTTATGTTTCATGTAAATTTGTTTTATTTTTGATAATGAAGCCTGAAGGAATGATTCTTGAAGCATCATAACAGCATTGACTGACAGCTCCCTAAGTGCTGTCTGTTTCATAGCAGACATAACTGACAGCTTGTAGGTAAAGAGCATATGCAGATGGATGGGGTTCACACTGAACACAGTGGGGCAAAAACCAAAGGAAATATTTATTCTATTTCTTATTTATTAAAATTCAATCAATATGGTAAAATATATGCATCTTGGGAGAATACATTTACTTGTGGGCTGAGACAGATTCCGTTTTTAAACTGTAATAGAAGCTTGATCTATAAAAATTATGTACTAAAATTACCTCATAAATATTTTTAAACTCCAGTGAGATTTACATTACTCATTTTCACACCCCATGTATACTATCTGTTTAGCTGGGAGTGGTCAATACAATTAGAGCCTTTTTAAGTTATAGATTTAAATTATCAAGTTATCTTTCATGAGCACCCACTTGTGTTAAGTTAAAAGTCTGGCCAAGTTAAAAACAAGAATCTGGCAATGCTGCTTCTAGGTATATACCCCAAAGAACTGAAAGCAGTGACCTGAACAGACACTGTACAGGTAATGGTGTCTGTAGCACCATTATTTACAAGCTCAAAGGTGAAAACAACTCAAGTGTCCCTGGACACTTGGATGGATAAACAAAATGTGGTCTGTACACACGATGGAATATTAGGTAGCTTTAAAAAAGAATGAAATTATGATGCATACCATAAAATAAGTAAACGAGTAAGACTTGAACCCACAACTTTTTCATTAGAATTACTCCTCTCCAATATTACTCAGCCATAAAAAGGAACAGTTTTGAGTCAGTTCTAGCAAGGTGGATGAATCTAGAGCCTGTTACACAGACTGAAGTAAGTCAGAAAGAGAAAAACAAATATCATATGTCAATGCATGTGTGTGGAATCAAGAAAACGGTACTGATGAGTCTATTCGCAGGGCAGGAATAGAGACGCAGACAGAGAGAATGGAGCTGTGGACACAGCGGGAAAGAAAGGGTGGGACAAACTGAGAGAGTAGCATTTAAATATATACGTTACCGTGTATAAAACAGATAGCTAATGGGAAGTTGCTGAATAACACCAGGAGCTCAGCCTGGCACTCTGCGACAACCCAGAGGGGTGGGACAGGTTAGGAGGTAGGATGGAGGTTCCAGAGGGAGGAGATGTATGTATACACATGGCTGATTCACGTTGATGTAGCAGAAACCGACATAACATTATAAAGCAATTTTCATCCAATTAAAAATGACACAAAAAAGAATCATTTCCCTCCCTCTGCCCCTTACAACTGTTGAGCCTCTCTTTATTCCCAATTTGTCGCAAGACCAGCTCCCACTCATTGCGGACACCATTGAGGACACCTTCTGTAGCATTCCCTTGCAGCAATTTTTTGGGCACTGACAGCTGGTTGGGAGACCATTTTCGAAGGGATAGCGTGTGAAAGCATAAGTACAAATCTCAACCAGATTGTGTCCTGGATTTTCACTTGAATGGAATTTTGGCTAGCATGGGAGTTAGAAACATCATCTTAGGCTTAGATCTGAAATGGGTCAGGCTGTATCAATCCTGGCTGACACCCCCTGGACCATATCCTCTAGGATTGCAAAAGATTCAGGCAACAGTAATTAAAAAAGAAAAACAAGCAAATAAAACAATTTAGTAGGATATGTAATCAAGTTTGATCATATATGAGTTAGGATGGAAGTACCCTATATTCAAATTTTCATGTCCTTGTGTCTAGGCAGTGGAACCCAAAAGGAATCTAAGGCCTATGCAGCTTGGACAGAAAACTCTAGAAAGGACACAGAAGACATTTTAACTGACCCACCCTAGAAGGCCATGGGTGCCAAACCAGCAGGGATCCCTCTCACCCACTCCACCCCCGCCCCCACCCCATCCCCTGGTTCAGGCCCTTTGGCCTGNTGACTTCACTTTGACTTTTCACTTTCATGCATTGGAGAAGGAAATGGCAACCCACTCCAGTGTTCTTGTCTGGAAAATCCCATGGACGGAGGAGCCTGGTAGGCTGCAGTCCATGGGGTTGCTAAGAGTCGGACACGACTGAGCGACTTCACTTTGACTTTTCACTTTCATGCATTGGAGAAGGAAATGGCAACCCACTCCAGTGTTCTTGCCTGGAAAATCCCAGGGATGGGGGAGCCTGGTGGGCTGCCGTCTCTGGGGTCGCACAGAGTCGGACACGACTGAAGTGACTTAGCAGCACCAGCCACAGAAAATCTAAGTAAAATATCATAACATGAATTTTGGAGAAAAAGAAAACCCTCCACAATTTCTAATCTTGATTTGAGTACTTCTGTAGTTTTTATGTGCTCTGACATGTCATTTAAAAAAAATGATATAAGTTCGATTTTAACATACTTATTTGATTGTTTTATACTTGGTGAAATTTTCATTAGCTAAATCTTGGTTCCCAAATGCTAGTTTATGGACCTCTGCCAACTTCCGGCCTAAAAAGTAACAACAAAAAGAAGAGTGAACTTACCATACAACTAAATGGATTCCAATTAAAGGACATTTCATTCTGCAATTGTGTCATTTCACCTTCTTACTAATTAACATGTTCTGTTTTACAAAATAAGTAATAGTAGATGATATTTATTTGCTTGACAACTTGACCTCATATTTTCCATATGTGTGTGTTTGTGTATTAATTTTACTGATCTTTCAAATCTAAGTGTTTGGAAACATTTTCAGAGCTGTTTACTGCTTCCTTTAATAAGTATTTTGTAAAAAGCATGTTGGGAGTGAGTTACCGTCAGGAGTGCACAAGCCTCAGAAGGTCAGGCACAGTCATCAGGATTCATACCTATTTATTAATATTTAGTTCTGATTGGGTTTCCAGGGAGGCTTAGTATTGCTAATAGTAAGGGTTATTGTTGTTCACTCAGTCCTGTCCCACTCTTTGGGACCCCATGGACAGTAGCCCTGCCATTTCCTTCTCCAGGGGATCTTTCCAGATCAGGGATCAAAGCCCTGTCCCCTGCAGGCAGGTAAATTCTTTACCACTGAGCCACCAGGGAAGCCCAACAGTAGGGGAAAGCAAGAGTGAAAGTTGCTGAGTGGAGTCCGACTCTTTGTGACCCCATGGACTGTATAGTCCATGAAATTCTCCAGGCCAGAATACTGGATTGGGTAGACTCTCCCTTCTCCAAGTGATCTTCCCAACCCAGGGATCGAACCCAAGTCTCTCGTCTTGCGGGCAGATTCTTTACGAGCTGAGCCACAGGGAAGCCCAACAGTAGGAGAGTGATGAGCAAAGACAAGGGTCTGTTCCCGCCGGTATAAGGGTTAGCCTGTGCATCGTACACTTAGGAAATAACCAGTTTCCCGCAGAAGGATGGAGACCCTGGACCCGGACCCCGGTGAGAAGGTGGAAGGAGGGAAAACCCGTGCTCGGACGCGGTCGGCCTGGAGAAGAGGCTCGGAGAGGAGCTCCGTGAAAATGGGCGTGAAGTCAGGGCTGCGCAGGGGGAGCTGGCGCCAAGGCAGGCTGGGCGTGGCACGAAAGGGTTGGCGAGAAGCCACGTGGAAGTCGTCCCAAGCAGACTCGGCGAGCCACGGACTTCAGGATGCCCAGAAAGAACAGGATGCCAAGTAGACTAGGGACCCGGACCAGGGGCGGGAGCGGACACAAGATGTGTATAAGAGACAGCCCTGGTTCAGGCCCTTTGGCCTGCGTTTCATTGCCCAGCTTGCCCCAGACATCAGGCACAAAATTCAGAAAATGGTGCTGGTCCTCAGACTCTGATGAATGATTTGTTCCAATTGTTTTATTCAGTTTTCAGTAACAGGGATATGGTCAAAAAGGCTGAATGCACCTGGAGAACTAGGCAAACAGCCCAAATGATTGCAGTGGGTGTGTTTGTTCAGGGGCCACCAATGGGAAGGTCTGCCTTTTGGAGCCAAGTTTGCCCTGGCAGGCCCATGGGTACCCAGACAGGACCACTGCAGCCTTTGTGGGCAACGGGGACACTAGGGGGAGCATTGTAGTTGATGCCTCCTCTGCAGAGAGGCAGGGTGTTGGGATAGGGAATGCCTCAGACACTAGAGAATATCGGGGCCCCCTCATCACTGACAGTTTTGTGATCAGAAGACTGAAGGGGCCCACGGCCAAAAGCGATTCTGCCTAGAGATACCATCTACATAACTAATGTCAAGCCTTGGGCGGGCAGTGATGTAGCAGGCCACTAAATAGAGTTTCTGACAGACACTGGTGCAAACTTTCAGTCTTAACCCAAAGGACTGGAAACCTTAGGAACCATAAGGAATATGTAATGGGGGTGTCAGGGAAGAAATCGGAGCACACTTTTCTGGAACCCCTTTTGTGCAGGATCAGTGGCCTGTTATTTTTACAACCCTTTCTGTTTGTGCCTGACTGTCCCATCCCTTTAATGAGAAGAGACTGAGGGGCCACTCTGTTTCTCAAGGGGCAAGGGAACCACCCTCATCACCAGATAGTTCTAACAAAGGAACAGTTATTACTAGACCTTAGTAGACCCTGGAATGTGGAAGTTTGAGGTACTGAGCTTGGCCAAAGATACTCAGCTGGTGATTATTAAGTAAAAAGGATTGTACAGTATCTAAATAGAGAACACAAATTTCTTAAATCTAGGGAAGATCCTCAAAGATGTTTGTAAACAGATTATCAAAAGGGGAGGCCACTGGTCTAACTAAACGATGTGCATGCTCAGTCGTATCCAACTCTCTGTGACCCCATTGACTGTAGCCCCCCAGGCTCCTCTGTCCATGGCATTTCCCAGCAAGAATATTGGAGTGGGCTGCCATTCCCTCCTCCAGGGGATCTTCCCAACCCAGGGATTGAACCGGCATCCTCTGCATTGGCAGGTGGATTCTTTACCACTAGTGCCACCTGGGAAGCCCCTTAAAGTTTTCCATATTGATCAAAAAAGCTCTGCAGCTCCAGAGATTTCCAGGAATCCTTTAAAGGTGTGTGTGGGGTTTTTTGTGTTGTTACAAAAGAAAATGATTCTATACATATTTGCATGCATGTATCCTGATATACTGTGCAAGAATTTCTGCAGGGTAAATACCTAGAAACATAATCAGTAAAGTTGTGTGGTGTGTTCATCTTAACATAGATCACTGACTTATTGATTTCAGGAAAACTTACACCCTCACCAGCAGCACCTAACAGTTTCTGCTGTTCATATCTGGCAGCACTTGTTTTGTTAGTGCAATGTTTGACTCTCCTGATATTTACATTAGAAGCTGGTTTTAGAACCAAACTTTCATATTTTAAACGTTTATCAGTACATTCCTGATTCCACTCTTTCCTTCTGTCTCCAGATTTATGCACCCAGTGTCAACTTACAGTGGTGTATTTCTGCCCAAACCCAAAGGCTACACAGGAAATTGAATGCAGCAGTCTAAGGGTTGCCCCTAGAGATGGGATATGTATTACAGTTACTTTACTGTAATCTAGTAAATCTAAGAAGGCAATGGCAACCCACTCCAGTATTCTTGCCTGGAAAATCCCATGGACGGAGGAGCCTGGTAGGCTGCAGTCCATGGGGTTGCTAAGAGTCGGACACGACTGAGCGACTTCACTTTGACTTTTCACTTTCATGCATTGGAGAAGGAAATGGCAACCCACTCCAGTGTTCTTGTCTGGAAAATCCCATGGACGGAGGAGCCTGGTAGGCTGCAGTCCATGGGGTTGCTAAGAGTCGGACACGACTGAGCGACTTCACTTTGACTTTTCACTTTCATGCATTGGAGAAGGAAATGGCAACCCACTCCAGTGTTCTTGCCTGGAAAATCCCAGGGATGGGGGAGCCTGGTGGGCTGCCGTCTCTGGGGTCGCACAGAGTCGGACACGACTGAAGTGACTTAGCAGCACCAGCCACAGAAAATCTAAGTAAAATATCATAACATGAATTTTGGAGAAAAAGAAAACCCTCCACAATTTCTAATCTTGATTTGAGTACTTCTGTAGTTTTTATGTGCTCTGACATGTCATTTAAAAAAAATGATATAAGTTCGATTTTAACATACTTATTTGATTGTTTTATACTTGGTGAAATTTTCATTAGCTAAATCTTGGTTCCCAAATGCTAGTTTATGGACCTCTGCCAACTTCCGGCCTAAAAAGTAACAACAAAAAGAAGAGTGAACTTACCATACAACTAAATGGATTCCAATTAAAGGACATTTCATTCTGCAATTGTGTCATTTCACCTTCTTACTAATTAACATGTTCTGTTTTACAAAATAAGTAATAGTAGATGATATTTATTTGCTTGACAACTTGACCTCATATTTTCCATATGTGTGTGTTTGTGTATTAATTTTACTGATCTTTCAAATCTAAGTGTTTGGAAACATTTTCAGAGCTGTTTACTGCTTCCTTTAATAAGTATTTTGTAAAAAGCATGTTGGGAGTGAGTTACCGTCAGGAGTGCACAAGCCTCAGAAGGTCAGGCACAGTCATCAGGATTCATACCTATTTATTAATATTTAGTTCTGATTGGGTTTCCAGGGAGGCTTAGTATTGCTAATAGTAAGGGTTATTGTTGTTCACTCAGTCCTGTCCCACTCTTTGGGACCCCATGGACAGTAGCCCTGCCATTTCCTTCTCCAGGGGATCTTTCCAGATCAGGGATCAAAGCCCTGTCCCCTGCAGGCAGGTAAATTCTTTACCACTGAGCCACCAGGGAAGCCCAACAGTAGGGGAAAGCAAGAGTGAAAGTTGCTGAGTGGAGTCCGACTCTTTGTGACCCCATGGACTGTATAGTCCATGAAATTCTCCAGGCCAGAATACTGGATTGGGTAGACTCTCCCTTCTCCAAGTGATCTTCCCAACCCAGGGATCGAACCCAAGTCTCTCGTCTTGCGGGCAGATTCTTTACGAGCTGAGCCACAGGGAAGCCCAACAGTAGGAGAGTGATGAGCAAAGACAAGGGTCTGTTCCCGCCGGTATAAGGGTTAGCCTGTGCATCGTACACTTAGGAAATAACCAGTTTCCCGCAGAAGGATGGAGACCCTGGACCCGGACCCCGGTGAGAAGGTGGAAGGAGGGAAAACCCGTGCTCGGACGCGGTCGGCCTGGAGAAGAGGCTCGGAGAGGAGCTCCGTGAAAATGGGCGTGAAGTCAGGGCTGCGCAGGGGGAGCTGGCGCCAAGGCAGGCTGGGCGTGGCACGAAAGGGTTGGCGAGAAGCCACGTGGAAGTCGTCCCAAGCAGACTCGGCGAGCCACGGACTTCAGGATGCCCAGAAAGAACAGGATGCCAAGTAGACTAGGGACCCGGACCAGGGGCGGGGGCGGACACACGTCGCCCCTCCCGCGCCCAATCAGTGACTAGCCAACCGGGGTCGCGGGGCACGCCCCCTGCTCGGCGCCTCTTCCCGGCAGCCTCGCGGACCCGGCGCCCATCTGCGCCGGCGCAGTTTGCAGGCCCTGCCCCATCGCCCTCCGGCCCGCGCCTCCTGCCGCCAACATGGCAGCTCCCTGTATGTCCTGCGGCGCAGCAGCTTCCTACCGGCTCTTTCTTGCGGGTAGGGTTAGCTTCGCCCGGGAACAAGGCCTCTGGAAAGCCGNGTTTGCAGGCCCTGCCCCATCGCCCTCCGGCCCGCGCCTCCTGCCGCCAACATGGCAGCTCCCTGTATGTCCTGCGGCGCAGCAGCTTCCTACCGGCTCTTTCTTGCGGGTAGGGTTAGCTTCGCCCGGGAACAAGGCCTCTGGAAAGCCGCGGCTGCTGGGCTGCAGACAGGTACCAGATGCCTGGTAAGGCTTGGGAAAGGTGGCAGTGCTGGTCCCTGTAGCACGCGGTGTGGCCAGGCGCCGCCCGAGTCCTTAGTTTCTCTGAGGATCTCCAGTTGCTGGGTGCGAGATCTCTAGTTGCGGCATATGAGGTCTAGTTCCCTGGCCGGAGATCGAACCCCGGCCCCCAGCATTGAGAGACGGGGCCTGTGGGATCTTAGGTGCTCAACAGAGGTCTCAGGTAAACAGAGAGTGGAATTGCCTTGCAGCGGCCAACCTTTGAGGTTGTGGCTGGTTTTCTCAGGGTGCAGTGAGGGGGAACTTACCTGAGACAGAAACAGAGCGACCCCTCCTTTGACCTGTCGCCTGAGTGGATTATGGGTTCAGCCCTGCCTCCCGAGACCCCGATCAAGACGGTGGAGGTGGATGAGAAATGGACTCCTGCAGTGGCCCAAACACTTAATGCAGGAGGCCATACAGTGGAGAGGAGAGAGAAATATTTCTAAAGTGTCTTGCGTCTGAGCAGTTTCCATTCTGTTAATTTTCTCGGTAATAGGTCTGTGAATGATGGAGACCAGAACTTGTAAGTTACATTTAATCTTGGGGCCAGTGGGAAGCCAGGATTCTAGCTTCAGAACTGATTGGATGATAATGCCATTTACTGACATGGGATCTGAGTAAAAGGAACAAAATTTGAGAGGGGGGGGGAAAAACAAGCTTAGTTTTGGAAATAATTGAATTTATTACATAGTTATATTTACAGTGTCCAAGGGGACCCAAAGAGAGGCAAGCCTATAGTTCAAGAAGAGAGCTGGTTTACAAGTGCTCTGTTACCTTTTGTGTGGTAATTAGTGGATTAGATCATTTAGGGGAGGGTGCAGTCAGTGAGGAAAAGAAGGACCAGACCCTGAAGGAGGAACAGTAGAGAAAGAAGGGCCCCCAGGAGATTGGGAATGATCTACCAAAGAAGTAGGAGAAAAACCAGGCAGTGTGGAGTCATAGAAAACAGGAGAATGTTGCAAGGAGGGAAAGTGATTAACAGGACCAGATATTGTAAAGAAGTACTATGATCAAAAACTGTGTTGAAAAAAGGAATACTATCTTTTTTCCATTTTTTTCTTCTACATTTTAGCTCACAGCAATCGATCCATCCATTCATTTACCCATCAAACATTTGTTTTTATTGTTTTTTAACTGGAAGATAGGCTGGAAGTTTTTATTTTTTCATGCATCTCTTTTGAGTATATCCTTTTGTATACACACAATTTTCTGTGAAAGGTACTGTAGGTTACAGAATGTCTTTATTGTTGACACTGTGGAGGAGGCAGCCAAGAGTATTTTTTTCCCTCCCTGGAACTCCCAAACTTGCCAATGCATGTATCCTTCTGTGTCTTTATGTTTTTTTAATCACA
>SJYX01016172.1:381728-453414 GCA_006410675.1 Oreotragus oreotragus
ATGCATTCTTTTTAATGGCTGAGTAATACTCCATTGTGTATATGTACCACAACTTTCTTATCTACTCGTCTGCTGATGGGCATCTAGGTTGCTTCCATGCCCTAGCTATCGTAAACAGTGCCGCATTGAACATTGGGGTACACATGTCTCTTTTACTGTCACAAATAAAAGTAGTTTTGGCTTTGTTATAAGTAGTTGACAGTCACGGTGTAATACAAAGGTTATCCATAAATTCCTAATGCCTATCAATATAGTTTTATGTAGGAATGCTCGTTTAGCTTTCCATAATATTTATGACATTCACAATAGGAAAAAGCAGGAAACCAGTCTCTATTTTGAAAGCTGTTGCTACAAACATCAGTATGTCCTCTTGATTTTCTACTGAGCACTTTAACAAGCCTTTGTTGATTGGACTGTCAGCCAGAGAAGAATGCTGGATGATATTCGATGGCTTAGCCCTTGTGTATTTTGCTTTTATTGCGAAAAACATTGCTGCCTCTATCTTAAGGATCTGTTCTTTTTGTCTCTCATCTTGTGGGCTCCTGGAGGTTATAATGTTCTGTGTTTATCACAGCATCCAGTTTGTTTTCAGTAGTCTTACTACTACTGGCAAATTCCTCAAAAGTCTTTGCAAAGCAGATTTAAAAATTGACCGGTGTTTGTAGCAGATGTTGCGAAAAACATTGCTGCCTCTATCTTAAGGATCTGTTCTTTTTGTCTCTCATCTTGTGGGCTCCTGGAGGTTATAATGTTCTGTGTTTATCACAGCATCCAGTTTGTTTTCAGTAGTCTTACTACTACTGGCAAATTCCTCAAAAGTCTTTGCAAAGCAGATTTAAAAATTGACCGGTGTTTGTAGCAGATGCTTTATGCAGCTATATGCATTAGTTGTGTTTTCCCCCAGATAATTTTTGAATTTTTTAAAATTCCATTTTATTAGCAATGGGAAAGGAAAGCCCTTTGGTAGCAGAAGTTGTTCCCTTGGCCACGTTGTCCTTCAAGATGTTTTAGTGTGTCCCTCATCACTTTAATTATGGAAAATACTGGGTCATCAAAATTTTCATTTTCCTCATGTAGTTTACAAAATTCTTACTTAAAGAAAACTTGATAATAGGTATGCCCATCGTTGCTACCTCTCTTTCTTATAAAACAGAGTAAGTGAACTTTCTTGTACTCTGCTGTATTGTAATTGCTAAGTCGCTTAGTCGTGTCCGACTCTGTGCGACCCCATAGACGGCAGCCCACCAGGCTCCCCCATCCCTGGGTTTCCCCAGGCAAGAACAGTGGAGTGGGTTGCCATTTCCTTCTCCAGTGCGTGAACGTGAAGTCTCTCAGTCGTGTCCGACCCTCAGCCACCCCAGGGACTGCAGCCTTCCAGGCTTCTCCGTCCATGGCATTTTCCAGGCAAGAGTACTGGAGTGGGGTGCCACTGCCTTCTCTGAATTGGGGTGTTGAGTGATTACTTATTGCTGTATAGCAAATTAACCTCAAATATAGCAGCTTGAAACAACAGCTATTTCCCTCGTGGACTCCGTGAGGCAGGATTCCAGGCACAGTTGCACTGGGCCTTCTGCTCAAGGTCTCCCGCAAGGCAGCTGCCCATGGTCATCTCGGGCCAGGGGTGGAAATCTGCTGCCCACATGCTCAGTGTGGGTGTGGGCAGGACTCACATCCTTGCAGCTGTTGTGCTGGCTGTTGGCCAGAGACCACCCTCAGTTCTTGGCCTGTGGACCTCCGAGGGGCAGCTCACCACGTCTTGTGTTCCTCGGTCTGATCAAGAGAGAGAAGAGGGGGAGGAGAGTCTTCTTGTCACCTGACCTCGGAAGTGTCCTTCTGCTTTGTCACGGTATTGTGTCCATGAGAAGCGCGCCAGGCTTGCTGCTTTCTGTCTGCATGTGCACAGGCTTATTCTAGGGGGAGTAGTGTTTCTCTCTTTGGGCTTCCCAGCTGGCGCTAGTGGTAAATAATCCCCCTGTCAGTGCAGGAGACACAGGTTCCATCTTGGGTTGGAAGATTCCCCTGGAGGAGGGCACGGTAACCCACTCCAGTTTTCTTGCCTGGGGAATCAACAGACAGAGGAGCCTGGCAGGTTACAGTCCATGGGGTGCAAAGACTCAGACAAGACTGAGGATGCACTGTACCGTTTTACCCTCATTCACTATCGTCAAGTCCCATAGCAGCTGACATTGACCAGTCGGTATCAAATGTGGATATTTCTAGCAGATAATGGAGGTAGCATATCACCCAGTTATTTTTATTATTATTTTTAATGTGTTGAAATGCTAGTAGTTTAAACTTCTTTGTGAGCATAGGCTTTCAAAAGGAAGCTTTATCTCGTCTCCAGACTCCTGTCAGTTGAGTACCGTCCTAAAAAGACAATTGTTTTAAAAGTCTTCTTTTATTTAGAGACAGTGGCCTTTAAGATCATTGTTTAACTTAAAATCTTGTCTTTCCATTTGTATTTTCTGCTAGGTATTAAGGCTCAAACATTCCCCGGCTGTAACAACAAAGAAAAATGTTGCAGCCTTAAGACGTGAAAGTTACACAGTGGACTTTATTAAAAAGCAGATTGAAGAGTTCAACATTGGGAAGAGACACTTGGCCAACATGATGGGGGAGGACCCAGAAACCTTTACCCAGGAGGATGTTGATGTAAGTGCAGTGCTTGATCTGGGAATCACGGGAACAAGGGCAGATCTTTGCTTTTCTATCATTGTTCAGTGAAACATGACTTCTTAACAGTAAAGTCTTTAAACGAAGTGTTAGATGTCAGTTAAAACGCAAAAGAATCAGAGATTTTTTAAAAAAATTATACTTTAAAGGATACAAGTTATTTATTTATTTATTGCATTAATTGACTTGTTAAACTAGGGGCTTCCCTGGTGGCTCAGTGAGCAAAGAACCTGCCCCTCAATGCAGGAGCCGAATGAGACATGGGTTTGATCCCTGGGTGGGGGAGACCCCCTGGAGAAGGAAATGACAACCCACTCCAGTATTCTTGCCTGGAAAGTCCCATGGACAGAGAAGCCTGACGGGCTACAGCCCATGGGGTCACAGTGAGTGGGACATGACTGAGCGACTGGATACACCTAGTTAGAAGTCTGGGCTCACTGTGTAATTTTTACATAGGAAAATTGGGTGCCACTGTATTCACATTAAACCATTTGTTATTATTTTATGTGTTTTAGAGATTGGGTTTTCCTTATTATTAATACTTAACCAGTTGCTAAAATAATGATCACTGAAATCATTTATGAAATTCACTTAGGCAAAAATATTGAAGATGTAGAACAATTTTTTCACATATTAAAATAGCTAACTTTTTTTGTTAAGTTTAAAAAAGATACATATTGGTGTCTTTCATCTAGAGTATCCTTCTTATATTATTTAGAGATATCTAAAAGATTCTGTCATTCAGTCAGGTAGAAGCAGGATTATTAGTTCTGCCCCTTAAAATAATGAGTTAAAGATGTGTTTAAAATCTTGCTATAAATGTGAGAGGTCACAGCTTTCCTGCACTTTTAAAACTGTAGTGTGTAAGTAAGTTGATAATATTTGGTATCATTGTGCTAATCGAACATAATAAAAATCCTCTTTAGAGTTTGCCAATAAAGTAGTGAAATCATGAATTAATATGGAAAAAACATAACAGTAGCTTCTTTTAAAATATGTAGACCCTTTTAAAATGAAGCTGGATTTCCTGTGAGGAATGTAGATGTAGAACTTTGTTACTGATCTTTCTTTAGAAGAGAAACGTGTTGTTAGTTGAAGTGATGCTGTAGAAAGCCGCAGAAGCTGGCATCAGGGGGCCTGCAGTGTCGTGGACTTACACGTCTAGCAGCTCACAGCATCGTCACTTGGTTTCCCTGTCTCTGAAAGAAGAACTGCTGTTCACGACCTCAGAATCTAACTAGGGAGCAGGAGACTAATGTGTTGCGTTGTTGCTCTCGTCGCCATTAGCTGTAATAAATA
The DNA here is from genome assembly GCA_006410675.1 of Oreotragus oreotragus. Lineage (NCBI taxonomy): Eukaryota > Metazoa > Chordata > Mammalia > Artiodactyla > Bovidae > Oreotragus > Oreotragus oreotragus. Next base: position 385,701 of record SJYX01016172.1, read on the forward strand.
AAGTCTACCGTGACTTGCGTCAGTCGCCAGTGCCCCAGTGGCCTTGGTCGCATGACTCTCCACGAGACGGTGGGTTGGGGAGAAGATTGCAGTCCCATCGGGAGCGTGGATTCATCCTGGGGCCGCTTCATCCCGAGAGCGCTCTGCGCTGTGGGCTGGGGCGTGCTCTCGCCTCGCCCGCGTCTGGGAGCCCACGCGGAAATGGGAGCCCTTCTCTGGGACGCGCTGCCACTGCCTTCCACTTTACTGCCACTGACTGACCAGCTTTACCAAGTCTCACACTTCATGTCCGTTGACTCTTGTGGCCTTGCATGAAACTCTTTGTCATTAGAGTAGACACGAAAGCAGAAGAGGACAGGGACAACCAGCCGTTACCAAAGCATTGAAATTGTATGGGGATGTATCATTTTATAATTCCTGTTTCCATTTATGTTCCTGAAACTATTCTTTCTCTAAGAGGTTTGGCTATGTGTATCACCCGAAAGAAACAGTACAGCTGATGGGTCGTCTTTAACATTTCCATGCTGCTTATTTCTAAGGACAGAAATAAGTAATCTGATATCCAAAGTTCAGTCACTCAGTCGTGTCCAACTCTTTGCAGCCCCATGAACTGCAGCACGCCAGGCCTCCCTGTCCATCACCAACTCCCAGAGTTCACCCAAACTCATGTCCATTGATTCGGTGATGCCATCCAACCATCTCATCCTCTTTCGTCCCCTTCTCCTCCTGCGCTCAATCTTTCACAGCATCAGGGTCTTTTCAAATGAGTNTGTGCTCATGATGCATCCCCGTGTTTCATCTTCATAAAAACCTCACAGGGCAGGTGTTTATTGTTGCGGACGCCAAGACTATACCAGGCGTTCACCCAAAGTCTGCTGTCCCATGCTTTCAAAGATTTGATTTGGGTAACACTTTCTACAATCAGATGCAGTCTCCCTGCCTTATTTAGTAGAACACAGTGAGCGCAATGAACCTTTCGGGACCGCAGGATTTTCCTTTCTGGGGTGGTTGTCAGACTGCGGGGTCCCCGAGGACATGTTGTCCCTGTACTGAATGACCTGGCACAGCCCTTCTTCCCCATCAACATGTCCATCTCTGCTTCTGCCTCTCGGCACCTCTTCACCTGCCTGCCTTTGGCACAGCTCAGGTTGGTAGGTGTGTGAATTAGAGCCAAGAGCCACTGGACTCGGCATAAGGACCCATATGCCCTTCCTTCTAAGTGAAATCACAGATTTACATCAGCTCACTTATAGGCCTTTTTCACTGACTTCTAAGTTTACAACTTGATTCCAGAAGGTTGAGCTGGACTAGAAGTCTGGCCTGTGGCCTCAGTGAAAGAAACATATATAACATAAAAGTATGAAAATTACACCTAGCTAATCTTGCATGTTGGTGCACCCTTAATTTAATAAGCCTTTTTAAAAAGAGTGCTGAGGTGGATTAGTGAAATAAAAAAGAAATATCATTGGTAGAATTTATGAATAAAAATAATTTGCTTGTCACTGTTGATATTTAAAGTTACATTATTTAGAAATTTTATTATTATTAATAAAGCTCCAGCATTGTATATCTGCTGGAAATGTTTTTGCAAAATATTTAATGCTAAATTTATATGAAAAATACCCTTTTAGCTGGTAAAATAGCAAATTGACTAGAAAGAAATTAGGTGTAGACGTTCTCCATTTCAAAGTAGTTTGAATTTTGTCTAATTTCTTCAGTTACATTGAAGAGAAAGGAGCCGTGCACCATTCTTCACTCCCAAATCACGGTGCTGCTGGTGACAGGAAAAGCAGTCCCTCTGTGCGGTGCCCAGTCGCTCAGTCGTGTTGGACTCTGCAGCGCCATGGACTGTAGCCTGCCAGGCTCCTCTGTCCATGGGATTCTCCAGGCAACAGTACTGCAGTGGGTTGCCATGCCCTCCTCCAGGGGATCTTCCCAAGCCAGGGATTGAACCCAAATCTCTTTCTTAAGGAACTTAAACTTCCTTAAGAAATCTGAGTGAGCAATATTTTTATATTTCTGCATTGGCAGGCGGGTCCTTTACCTCTGAGCTACCAGGGAAACCCGTGACAAGCAGTGGTAGTCTGTGTATGTGGCATCTTGCTGAAAGTACTTAAATGCATGCTAAATATTTTGAAGGTAGATCTTAATGGCGTGGACCTCAACTCCTGTGCCATAAATCTTTCCCAGGTGACTGTCAGATGTTGATCAGGCGAGTGTTCTCATCTGAGAGTACTGTGCGCTGGGTTGGGGTGATGGGGGGGTGGTAGTTTCTGTCAGATGAACACTGAGCTGAGTGGGGTTGTAATTCAATGTCAAGCAGTTGTACTTTGGCCAAGAGAAGAGTCTCTTTGTACAGAAACTGAGAAATAGCCCCATCATGTATAACAGGAGTGGGATAGAAATCTTGACCCAGGGCTGCAGACTGGTCAGGTGAGTGGTGGTGAGGGCCCCAGAATCCATAGACACAGTCACACGTTGCTTGCTGGAGTAGACAGACCTCTGTAGTGTTGCTGACTCTGAACCCTTTTAAATGGTTTACAGGGATCATCAAAATTCCTTTTCTCAAAGTCGTGCTGCAAATACACAAAAAGGTGAGGACCACCGGTATTTGCATCTTTCTTTTTGATTCAGCCTGTCAATTTTAAGTTTGGAGATATTTCAGTCATCCTAAATATTACGGATACAGAATTGCACTTGGTTTACTAATGAGTGTATTTGGGAATTAAAAGTTAAGTTCTGCATTAGTCGAGAAATTCAGGAAAAAAGCCAGCAAATTGATATATAATACTGCTGAAGTCTACCAATTACTTTTTAATTGGTATTATAGACCTCCTTCCGAAACCTGAGTGTTTTATTCTCCTAAGTGCGAATCTGCTGTGTGAAGTTTCTCTAATTGATTTGCTGTGCCCATTCCATTTGATGTATCATTTTTCACAATATTTCATAATTTGTGCTCACTTCTAATGAACAGAGTCGTTAGGACAGGCATGTCTAAGTACAACTGACAGCCAACATTAGGTGCCAGATGCAGTTTATAAAGCTGTGTAGCGCTGCAGAGAACAGTTTAAATAAATTAGCACCTGTACATTAGTCTCACTTGCTGGTAATTTATAAGCGAATCAGTAGAGATGACATGTAGGTAAGTCATTGATCACGTTAACAGCTGCAGACCCACTGCCCAGCTGGGATCCCTAATTAATAGGGATTGCAGTCCTGACCCAGGGCTCCCATGTCCCGGATGGCGTCTGCAGGCCTTTCATCCTTTGACATAAAGCCTGAGAATCTAGTTACATATTTAACCTTCACGGGAGGGAACACTACAGTCACCAGTATTCTCATGAAAATTTGAAGATGTAAGCTGCTTGTTTACAAATGAGAAATGCCTTACTTTACTCTGTGACACTTGGGTTAATTTTTTTTTTTTTTACGTTCTTTTGTTTTGGATTTAGATAAGCCATGCTGTAGTCTTATAAATTTCTAAAGGATTCTGTGTTGTTGTTGTTCAGTCGCTGAGTCATGTCTGACTCTGCGACCCCACGGGCTATCGCCTGGCAGGCTTCTCTGTCCGTGGGATTCTCCAGGCAAGAATATTGGAATGGGTTGCCATGCCCTCCTCCAGGGCATCTTCCAGGCCCAGAGATCGAACCCAAGGCTCCTGCACTGCAGGCAGATTCTTCACCTCTGGGCCACCAGGAGAGGCCCTGACGGGACTCATCCATGTCGTCTTCTGGCACTGCTTTGAGTTCGTTTTCCACCTTTGGCTCTCTGACTCATCTGGAGTTTATTCAGATATGTGGTGTGAGGTTTGGGTCCGGTTTTATCTTTTCCAATTGGCGACCACTTGTCTCAACATCATTTGTGAAATAAAAAGTCCACCTTCTGCAGAGAAGGAGAGAGAGGAGCCCCTGGTTTTTTCAAAAAGAAAGAAGTTCACAAAAGTCGCACTCTGGTGTTTGACCTAAGTTTTGTTGTTGTTTTTGTTTTTTAGTGTGGGTTTTATTGCCAGAAGGCAGGATGAGTAAAACTTGACCCAGAGACATACCTAGGCTCCTCAGTGTAATTGAATTTGCTCCCCCCACACCCCGCCCCAGAATTTATAGGCCCTACTTCTAGGAGCAGGATCTGGTCTAGCACATTTTCTTTAAATATATATATATATGTATTTCTTTGACTGCATCGAGCCTTGATTGTGGCATGTGGGATCTAGTTCCCTGACCAGAGATCAAACCCAGGCCCCTGCATTGGGAGCGCAGAGTTTAGTCCCTGGACCCCCAGGGAAGTCCCCAGCATGTTTTCTGTGCAGAAGAAACAGGTTCTGGTGCTGCAGGTGCTGCCAGTCCATCCGGAGCTCAGGGAGGGTGTAGGGTCCACAGGCTTTGGATCTGATGATGTGCAGCAGAGATGAAGGCCCGTGCTCTTTGTGTTTGCTTTTCCTTTTGATTGTGAGGAGGGTGCTGGAGAAGACTGCAGGGGCTTACGTGGTCCCTCTCAGGTTGGGGGCAGTACTGCCCCCAAAAGGTGAAGGGCATTTGGAAACGTGTGGGGGCGAGATTTGTCAAGAGCATTGGGTATGTTCCTGCCGGAGGTTTTGGGAGAAGGACCAGGGATGACAGAATGACGCGCTGTATGGGGGAAGTTAGCCTTCAGGGCGGCCTCACATTCAAAATGCCAAGAGCATCCCCATTGAGAAGCAGGCACTGAAGAGAACAGCACTTGGGAAAACATAGTCGAAGAGCCTCTCCCAAGTTCGAGGAAAAGTTCAGAGAGCTTCTGAAAACATCCAGGTGTCACAGCGGTGGGGAACTGGGGCCTGTCCTTTGGGGAATGTATGTGTGGTGGTTTTATTAATTCGCTTAAAAGACTACACAGTAAGATAATGCACGTGAAACCCTTGGTTCACTATCTGGTACATAGTAAGCACTCAGTTACTATTAGTCATAAACGTGAACTTGATTTTACAACTGTTGTTAATTTTGTGTGTCTTTTCAGAGGGCGATCACTTACCTTTTTCCCAGTGGTTTGTTTGAGAAGCGAGCCCGGCCCATAATGAAGGTAGTTCTCTTTATTAATACTTTTTACTAATTTCACATAGCTTTATATGTTACAGTAATTACCTAATGCATTTTTAATTTATTTTATTAAAATAAATTTTTTTTAATTTAATAAAATAAATTTTATTTAATTTATTTTACAGCATCCCGAAGAGATTTTTCCAAAACAGAGAGGTGAGTTTGTTCAAGAATAAACTAGCTCTTAATTTCCACAGTGCTGTTAACATATCCTCAGTCACTCAGGTGTGTGGAAATCTGTGTCATGGTTGTCGTGAAGGAAGTCAGGAATATTTTATAACTAATAATGAATAACTGGAGTTTGCAGATTGTTTCCTTTTCACTAAATAATACTAAAATTAGATCAGACTAGAATTAATTTGCATTCTAATATGCCTTTTTGAAGACGAATTATAGATCTGTTGGAGTATAGATCTGCTGGAGACAAATTCAGCTTTTTTAAATATGAGAATTTTTAAATGTTCTTCATTTTATAAGCATATTTTCACTAAATACAGATTTTTGGTCTTATTTATGTGATCTCTTGTTTCTGATGAGCAGTTAGCTATCACTGTTCTCTTGCCCCCTGTCTTCTCTAGTTTCTTTTAAGATTTTCTCTTTATCTTTTAAATATGTCAACTGAAACCTTGGAGAAAGCATGGGGCAAGCTTTAAGGTCACCAGGAAATAGCATATATACTATTTTCTAATTCAGATTAGAAGCTTCTTGGATAAGCTTGGGTGGGGGAGGTGGGTTGTCAGTTACTTTAAAAAGTATTAAAGCCAGAAATCATTTCTTGAAAACATTTGAAATAGAGATTTGTATTAGGCAGACTTTTGTTGTAACCCTGGAGAGTTTTCCTTTGAGGATGTGTCTGTCCCTCCTTGTATCTTTCATGCACCTTTGCCGCTGATGTTTCATCAGAGGTTTCAGTTTTGATTTCCTTACAGTGGAGCAAAGAACTTAAACTTCCTTAAGAAATCTGAGTGAGCAATACTTTTATATTTCTGCAGATGTCCCCCTAACCACACCGAAGTTGAACAAATATTTTTTTTTTTTTTAGTAACTTGCCTTTGAATCTTTCTAAAGCATTCAACTTAGTGTTCAGAGAAGCAGCTACTATCTTTTTCTGTTTTCACCCATGTTTCATCTGTTTATAGAATACTTAATTCATGTAATTATAGGAGTAAGTACAATTGCAATAAACATGTTTGGGAATAAACACAACTGACTCTTAGTAAGTGTGTATGTCAGCAGTGAAAACGTGTGGAGACACTGGAGGGTCGCCTGCTGGCCAGAGATATGCTCAGTTTGTGGGTGGCTTTAGAGTGTTACAGAGCCAATAAATTGATTGGTAAGAGAGTAGATATTTCTATTAAAAATCAATTTGTTCCAAATTGATGTTTTTGCTGAATGTTCACCTCTATTCAAAGCTAGGCGTTCTTTCATTCTCTGCTTCACTCTTTTCAGGATAACTTTTATTTTGAATCCCGCTAAAGGTATTTTGAATCTTCTAATACATATTTTCTGTCTTTTATATTCTCTGAACCCTTACATGTGGTTGATAATAAACTGTGACATCAATTTAATTAATAGCTTCTGGGAAGATAATGAATGAAGGCTATATTAAGAATGTAAATCAGATTTGAGGACACAACTCAGCTTTCTAGAAATAAAACTGAAGGCATGTGCACAGTAGCTTACACGTAGAGCTTTTCTGTAGATGATCGTAATGATAGTGATGTTCCCCCCTCTTTTCGCGGTTTTTCCATTTTTTCAGCCTCTCGGGCTCCTCACCTGTGTCTCTTCCTCTCTTTGTCCTACGTCTCTCTTAGTTGCCTCTCTTCTTGTGTATCTGCCCCTCTGAGCCTGGTCCTTTGATGTTACACCAGCTTCTCAGTAGTAGGAAGTTTTTGCTACTGTCAGCTGGAATGTAGCCACTGAAATGTCCGTGTGTCCCTGCAAAACGCCCATGTGTTATCCTGGAAACATGTCCGTGTTGGCAGGATTTTCTTACCTTTCAGTTAAGTACATTTATCTGTGTTTTGGGGGCTCCCCTGGTGGCTCAGATGGTAAAGAATCCACCTGCAATGCAGGAAACCCAGGTTTGATCCCTGGGTTGGAAAAAGCCCCTGGAGAAGGGCATGGCTACCCACGCCAGCATTCCCAGCCTGGAGTATTCCACGGACAGAGGAGCCTGGGCTACCTACAGTCCATGGGGTCGCAAAGAGTCAGACACAGCTGAGCAAGTAACACTCACTTTCACTTCAAACACTGCACCTTTAGAATCAGCTAGAATTTGCCATCTGTCTGTTGACCTACTTACCAATTTTGCTATACTTTGTAAATACAGAACAAATTGATTTTTATGTTAAAAAAATCATTGAATTTTAGATTTGAATAGATTATGGCAGTTTCAATGTGTTCCCACTCCCCTTATCAAAAGATGGAAGCTTCTAGATCGAGTTAACATAAAATCCTACTCTGCTGTTTAAAGCAAGTGATTAAAACGTTAATGGGAAAAACAAAGATATGTACCCGGTTGAGGACAGAAGCAAAGAGGAACACCTAATACCAGACAGAACAGAACTCAGGGAGCTAAGGGAATGGCTCAGTGAGGCAGGAATGTTAATTTATATTGATAAAACCTAATATCCATTAAGTGGCTTTGACGACCATGAACCTTTTTGCACCAGGCATTTAGCGTGGAAACATTTAAAGCAAAAAGCTGTTAACTAAGGCTCTAAAGAATTCGAGTAACACAGCATGATTTTATAGCTACAGACTGAAGTACAAAGAATACATTTTCTATGCAGATGCCAGTGGAATATTAATAGAATTATGATGCAGTAGGTTGTAGAGAAAACCCAACAAATTATAAAAATAGAAATTATGTGGGTTAGAACTGTAATGGCAGCCCACTCCAGTACTGTTGCCTGGAAAATCCCATGGATGGAGAAGCCTGGTAAGCTGCAGTCCATGGGGTCTCTAGGAGTCAGACGCAACTGAGTGACTTCACTTTCACTTTTCATGTTCATGCATTGGAGAAGGAAATGGCAACCCACTCCAGTGTTCTTGCCTGGAGAATCCCAGGGACAGGGGAGCCTGGTGGGCTGCCGTCTGTGGGGTCGCACAGAGTCGGACATGACTGAAGCAACTTAGCAGCAGCAAAACTGTAAAACTTTGGGGTTAAAGTGAAATCAAAATTGAGATTACAGACTGTTCAAAAATATATGACAGTTCATATTAAATCCTATGGGGTATGGACAGTATTTAACACAGAGGCAAATGTATTTATTAAGCATTGAGAAAGACTAGAAATAAAATGAACAGTAGTCAGTTCAAGAAGGCAGAAAAAGAATGAAATGGATGATTGAATTAAAGACATTTAAAAGAAAGGGTAGGACAAATAAAACCAACTAACCCTTTGAACTTCCCTGGTGGCTCAGAGGTTAAAGCGTCTGCCTGGAATGCAGGAGACATGGGTTCAATCCCTGAGTCGGGAAGATCCCCTGGAGAAGGAAATGGCAACCCACTCTAGTACTCTTGCTTGGAGAATCCTATGGAGGGAGGAACCTGGTGGGATACAGTCCATGGGGTCGCAGAGAGTCGAACAGGACTGAGCGACTTCACTCACTCAACCCTTTGAAAAACTGGTGAAACTGATCAAGTGCTAGCAAGTCTGGTGAATGGAAGAAGATAAACCTAAGAGGACAACATAATGTCCATTGTGATATTCAGAGGGTATTTAAAAGTATAAAATTGTCGTGGGTAACGTGATTCATGGTAACTTAATTGATTTGAAGTGTCCTGAATTACAGTAACCAGTATTTATTGAAACTTAGGGCAGACCAGGTAGAGCTCTCAGTGCTTTGCAAGCACTAACTCATAATTTTCACAACAGCTTTAGTAAGTAAATAACTGTTGTTTTTCTTGTTTTCCAAGGTGGGGGATTAAATGCTATCCACAGCTCCTTTTGCTAAGGTTTCCCTTGTCATCTGTTGGTTGAATGCAGTTCATTTTCTAGTAGATTTTCCAAAAGGGCTCACAGATACAAATTCTTACGTTTTTAAAATTGTTTTTTTATAGCTTTGAAACTTAAAGGACAGCTTAGCTGGAGGAGAAAGTCTCTGGTTCATACTTCTTTTCTTGAGTTACTTGAAAATGCTGCTCTGTTGTTGCCTTGCTTTGCCTGTAGTTTTTGAGAAGCTTTGTGCTAGTCATCTTTCCCCGGTGGTCTAGAGGGTTTCTTGTCTATTTAGTAGCTTTATGAAAATACGGCATCCAGTTGATTATTTTTGAGGGTTAGATTTCAGTGGTGATAGTTCTTTCCATAGGTAGATTCAAGTCCTTACATCCAGAAATAGTTCTCTTAACAGTTACAAATTTTAGTTCTCTTCCATTTTTAATTCCTTTCCTTTGGACTCCAATTATATAAGTGTTATTCCTTCCTTCGGGGAAGGCAATGGCACCCCACCCCAGTACTCTTGCCTGGAAAATCCAATGGACGGAGTAGCCTGGTGGGCTGCAGTCCATGGGGTCGCTAACAGTCGGACAGACTGAGCAACTTCACTTTCACTTTTCTCTTTCATGCATTGGAGAAGGAAATGGCAACCCACTCCAGTATTCTTGCCTGGAGAATCCCAGGGATGGGGGAGCCTGGTGGGCTGCCGTCTATGGGGTCACACAGAGTTGGACACGACTGAAGTGACTTAGCAGCAGCAGCATTCCTTCCTTGGTTGCCTTCCAGATTAGTCACACCAACTCTGACTCTTAACTTCTTTATCTCATTTTCATTTCTTTGGTTGTTTCCTTTTTTTTCTTTATTATGTTTCAATCTATTCTCTTTTAAGTTATAAGCTAGCCTACATTCCTGATTCTTTTAACTTTTTCTGTTTCTCCCCTGAATTTAATCAAGCTGTCTCATTTCTTTGAGTTTTTTGTCCATTCTGTTTTCAGTTTTGAGCTGTTGATTCAAAATGTTCTCCAAAAACTCCAAATGTTTGCTTGACGATATTTAATTAAGTTCAGAGCATTGTGTTTCAGTTTCCTTCTTTTACCAGAAGTTTCCTTCAGTTTACCTTGTTTTGGTGAGGATGAATTTTCATCAGCAGAGCATTTAGATTATTCTCACTTTCTGGGTTTAAAAATTTTTTTTAATTTATTTTATTTATTCATTTATGTCTGTGTTGGGTCTTTGCTGCTACATGGACTTTCTCTTGTTGTAGCAAGTGGGGGCTACTCTCTACTTATGGTATGCAGGCTTCTCATTGCAGTGGCTTCTCCATGGGGCCCAAAGCTCCTGCAAGGTGAGGGCGGGGCACAGACATTCCATCTGCAGCAGGTATTTGATGTGAATGCAGCTGGATGCCATTTGAATTTTTTTATACGTGTCTTAAGTATTGTTCATTTATTCTCATAATCCTCGTGATTATTTTGTGGTTTTCTTTCTTTCTTTTTTTTTTTTTCCCCACAAATGAGCAGCCTGATTCACAAAAGAGTTAATAACCCAGTTAAGGTCACAACTATTAAGTAAAGAAAACCAAGGAAGTTTGACTTTGCAGCCTAAGTTCTTTCAACTACACAGTCTCTAATAGAGGGACAAATAGTTGCATAGATCAAGAGATGCCACTTGTACTAATAAAAACACACAACAAGGATCTCTGCCTCAGAAGGTGGGCATATGTAAATGCAGTGAAGGAGTCCAGAGCAATAATCTCTAAGCTTGCTTCTGGATTCTAATATCTGAAAGATTATAAAAATAAGAGTGGGCCAAAGCCATGCCCAAGGGGAAATCTGTAGCACTGAATGCATGTATTAGAAAAGAAGGAAAATCTAAATTCAGTTTTCCTAACATCCATCTGAGGAAGCAGAAAAAGAAGAGCAAGTTAAATCAGAGTAAGCAGAAGAAAAGACATTAAAAGTTAGAAGAGAAGTCAGTGAAATTGAAAAAAAGGAAATTAAGGGAGAAAATGAACAAAACCAAAAGTTAGTTGAGAAGACAGTAAAACTGATCATCTTCTAGCCAGGCATAGCTGAAAAAAAGGAGAGAGGACACAATACTGTTATCAGCAAAGGAAGCGGGCAGCGATTCTGGTCCTGGGACATGAAAAGGTTAATCAAGGAATACTGTGAACAGCTCTGTGCCCACCCACTTGATAACCCAGATGAAATGGGCCAGTTCGCTGAAAGGCCACCTGCTGAGATTTGAGCACGAGGAAGCAGACAGTGTGAATCGGCCTGTACCTATTAGAGAAACTGAACCAGTACTAAGCAACCTAGAAGACTTGGGTTTGCCCCTAGCTTTTTGGATACAACGCTGGAGGCATGGTTCATGACAGAATTGATGAATTGGATATCATTACAGTTAAAATTTTCTGCTGTATGAGCGACGTGGTCAAGAGAATGAAAAGACAAGCCATAGGACGGTAGAAAAATATTTAGAAAAGACACATTTGTTAAAAGACTGTTACCTAAAATGTGTGAAGAACTCTTGAAACTCAACAATAAGAAAACAACCACCTGATTTAAAAATGAGCCAGAGACCATGGCACACATCACGGGAGAACATACGCAGATGGTGGAAACTAAGTGGATGAAAAGATGCTTCAGGAAGATGCAAACTAAAGCAACAGTGAGATGCCAGTACACCCCTGTTTTTCACCACTTATTATAAAATGGCCTTCATTTTAAGTGTATTCACTTAAATTGGCCTGTGTATAATCCAGTTATCCCAGAAGAAGATACCCTACATGCTGTACAGGTGAGATTTCAAAAGAAAAGAGCATATTATTTTTTAAAAACTGATGGTGTAATAGCCCTCTTTATTGGACAGAATAGGGCGTACTTGGATTTCTGCCTCGCAGATGTATTAATAAATTGCATATTGATTAAATTTCTGATCAGAAAAACATAGAAAAATTCCAGAAGATAGTATATAGGAAAGTAGTTTTTAGACAGCCCAGACTTAGAGCAGGTTTTCTCAATGAGAAAACTCCCTTACACCCCTAAGGGAGTGTAAATTGGTTCATAGGAGGAAAAAAAATTCTTAGCTGTTACTATGTTTGTGGCCCTGGAAAGGGCCACAGTGCCTGTCAGCAGATACTCAGTGTATCTACAGTGTTCAGCTTTCCTGGGGAGACAGGCGATGAGCGAGAAAGTGTCTAGTAAGGGCTCCTTAGCAGGGATGATAATGGAAAGGCAGTTGAGAAGCACCGCCATGAAGGAACAGGGACAGAGTCCCCTGCCACACTGTGCATATCTTGACTGTGAAGGACACCCCAGACAAGGTCGGAAGGCAGGCAGATTGGGAGAAAAGTGTTCGCCACTCGTGCAATAGAGAGTGTAACCTCCGTGTTGGGAGTTCTTGCCAGTGGTTAACAGAGTAACATTGCCACACAAATACAAGGGTGTGGAGCTAGTGTTGGCTTCATCTACTGCTGCAGCGCCATTTCTCAGCTTGTTTGCTGTTTATTAGATGTGAACGATCATCTGTATTTCAGAAGGAGCCACACATAACATCTGTGGGGCCCCTTCTATTTTAGACTTCTTAAACTCTCGGAGGCATGTCACCACAAAGTTGAAACAAACAGTGGCGCAGACAAATCCATTTCGTTCTCTTCTGTGTTATATTTTCCTGACAGTATTACATTTGACTTTATCGCTGTTCCTTTTCAGGAATATGAGACTGCATTATACTAATAACCAAACATAAGTCATTTTGTTCTAGCAAGAAAATGCTGGTATTTTGTGTGTTAATTTAAAACAAATTATGGAAACCCTCATGGTGAAATATTTAGGAATGTTTTATCGAATATAAACATTGTTTTGTATCAACAGGTATGAAATATTAAATATCCTAAATTTAGGTTAAACCTGCCAAACAATTCTAATTATTAATGCTTTTTTTTTTGTTATTTTAAAAGTTAATCAGAATTAAAAGCATGTCTTATTGCAGAATTACAAAACCACAATTAAATGCAGGCTATTTGATCTCTGTATTTTTATTTTTGCTTATTTGTTTTCATTTGGTTTTTATTAGCTATCCAGTGGGGAGAAGATGGCCGCCCATTTCATTTTCTCTTTTACACTGGCAAACAGTCATACTACTCATTAATGCATGTAAGTATATCACATTTATGGTAAATAATATGAACTGTTAACTAAGTAACTAATGATACCAGGGATTTTGCTCAGCTTCAGAATTTACCTAGTACGTTTCATAACGGACAAAAGACTTCTAGAGGTAAGACAGTATGTTAAAAGGCTTTATATCTTATTAATTTATTTTTGCTAAAGGTAAGCACTAGAGAATTTATGTCAGAAAGGCTTGTCCTTAAAACGCTTTTACTTCCACAGGTCGTGTTGAGAGAGAGATGCTCAGGTCAGTATCCAGGTGTGGGTGTGCATCACAGGGCCAGAATCAGGAAATGCACCATCAGGGTGATGGGGCGCCCACTCACCTGGAAGGAGGCAAAGTCCTTCCCTCTCGTTGTTCAGTCGCTAAGTCGTCTCATCCTGTCCCCCTCGTCTCCTTCTGCCCTCCATCTTTCCCAGTATCAGGATCTTTTCCAGTGAGTCAGCTCTTTGCATCAAGTGGCTGGAGTATTGGAACTTCCACATCAGTCCTTCCAATGAACACCCAGGGCTGATCTCCTTTAGGATGGACTGGTTGGATCTCCTTGCAGTCCAAGGGACTCTCAAAGAGTCTTCTCCAGCACCACAGTTCGAAATCATCAATTCTTTGGTGCTCAGCCTTCTTTATGGTCCAGCTCTCGTACATGACTACTGGAAAAACCATAGCTTTGACTGTACAGACCTTTGTTGGCATAGGGATGTCTCTGCTTTTCGTACACTGTCTAGGTTTGTCATAGCTTTCCTTCTGAGGAGCAAGCGTCTTTTAATTTCATGGCTGTAGTCACTGTCTGCAGTGATTCTGGAGCCCAAGAAAAGAAAATAAGTCACTGCTTCTGCTGTTTCCCCATCTATTTGCCGTGAAGGGATCAGTTATTTAAATACAATTTGCTTTTCATAGGCCAGCACAGTGTATGAGGTTAGAATCAGGGTCTAGAGGACCCACAAAGAAGTGATTTCACTACATTTTGACCCCCCACCGCATTTGCCTGTCCTGGGAAGAGATTTTTCTTTCGGAGCCCAGGTGTTTGATGGTGTACACACTGGGGCATCTCCTACAGTTACTGTGACAAAAGGCTGGATGGTAATACTCAGTTTTAAGCAACAGAATCTGCTTCATCTTTAGAACACGGTGTCAAGTTTATTTTATTCATAGTATGATTTCTCCCAGTTAACAGAAATGGTCTCCAGGCCTCCGTGGCCCCAGTGCACTCTTGGGCAGCTTGGCTGCACGCACATGGATACTCTGCTTTGTCAAGCTGGCTGGTGTTTGCGCTCTGCGAGGCCAGAGGATAGAATCCCCAGTTGTCAGGAGCATTTATTTCTTGGGGAGGGGCGTGGAAAAAAAGAAAACCTTCCTTTCACTTTCTGTTGACCTTGGGCAAATGAGCTTCTTGCCCAGCAGAAATGGAATGAATGATGGATGCGGAGGGCATCTTTGCTGAGTAATGGAGCCGGTCGTGCTCTCCGCCCGTGCTCTCTGCACCGCCCGCGGCCGCCCGGGGACCCCTGCCGCTCATTTAAATAGGTATGTCAAATCTGCCTCCCGACGCCGCTGGTTTGATCTGTGGTAATATTTGTGAAGGTTCCATATGGACTCGAGCCCCCTGCAGAGCTCAGAAATAATGTACAACGCTTCATGGTACAGACGCAAATTCCCCCTGAAAAGGGGCGCAGTGCGCACAGTAGCTGTCGGAGAGGTGATGGAGCTGGCGCGCTCGGCTGTCAGCTTGTTACACGGATGGCTTGCACGCAGCGAAGCTGTGGAAAATCTGTGCCTTTTAACTTTTCTACTTAATCACGGTTGTAGCATTGCCTTTAGACTGTATGCTACATTAATTCTCTTCCTGCCTTCTGCCTTTCATCCCAAGTTTCACGGGAAAAAGTGAAGCGTGCGGGTCGTGGAGAGGAGCCTTATCAAACAGCTGTCACCCGACAAGCCATTTGCATTTGTCTGGGCTGAAACGGAGCAACCTCAGGGCACGGTATTCGGTTGCATTCCATCATAATGAAGAAATTACACATCGGAGAAGAGGCCTAACTTTAGTTTATATGTTTTTAAAAGGGATCGCTCAAGAATCTGGTCGGTTTCTCAGCCAATCAGATACTACCCCAGTCTAAACGCAAATGTCAGATTACACTCAGTTTATCAACGGTCTTCCTTTATGCATCATACAGTTTCGTTACATACAGGAGAGTTTTTCGGGCTTCTACATTTTAGTCAAATCTAGTAATTTAGATCTGTCTTAAGAGTCTGTTGCATGTCTTGACCCCCAAACACTGTGGGTTTGCTATTTGTTTTTGTTGTCCATCAGAACAGTTTACCCCTGTGAATTACAGATGTTTTGGTTAAATTTGAGCATATTAATTCAGATAATTAATAAAATTTTGTATTTTCAAAAAATGCACCTTATGAAATTTTAAACTAATTGTATGTATGGCAAAAAGGATAGGAGTTTCCCTAAGTGCATACCAAACGCTTGCACCTCATGCAGGGCAGATGTTGTTAATCACAGTTGTGGTCCTTGCCGGGCCGGTGTGGGTCAGCGTTATGCGAGAAGCTGCTTATAACCCTGAACTGTGTTATGTGACTAAACCCTCCCTGTTTGTGATGAATCAGGCATCGCATGTGATACAAGACAATATACCTCGAAGCTGCTCCCTGTGTTGCTCTGCCCTCTCTTGGTGGGGGAGGGGAGTCCCCCCACTAGCATCCACCACAGCCCAGGGCATCAAACCCCCAAAGACTGTGACAGGTGGGCGGGAAGTGAGTCACCGTTGTCACTGTCTCTTTCTGTCGATGTCATTTCTTCCCATGTGGTAGGGTGAAAGACTCTAAGCCAGACCCTGATTCTCCAATGTCCCAGGCAGTCTGTGATGGTGTGAGCCATGGGCGTCTTCGGCCAGGCTTTTTGGCAGAAGAGCACCAATCCCAAGCCTGTGTGCAGCTCTGCCGGGGGGCCTCTGCGGCATCTGTTGACCTTCTGTAATGACTTCGGAGTTGATCACTGCCTGCCTGTTTAAGTTATACAACACGGGCCTGCTGCAGCTTCCAGTTGAGGATGAGACATAAAGCTTTAAGTGAGCACTGTTTCCCACTGGCCTGAAGTTAGTCCATCCGGTTCTTTTGTGGAGAAGTTTTGAGGGAAGCGGAGGATTCTCAGAAAGAAGCAGCTCGTTCTTTTGCCCGGAATTGAAACTGCTGGGAGAATGTAAGGTGTGGGAGCACGTCCTGGTCCTTGGGGGTTGCACCCTGCGTGTGTTACACCCTGAGTGAGAGTGTTATCCCTGAGTGTTACACCCTGAGAGTTCACAGGCAGGTTGGCTGGAACTCCTGTGGGCACAGCCATGCACCTGTCTCCAGGTTCCTGGGAAAGTCAATAAAAAAACATCTGTTTTACAAAATAGCAAGTAAGATGTACATATGTAGTGAATGAAGTGTGAGACACTACTAACAAGAAAATTCTTAAACAGTAAAGGTCGTTTTAAGTAAGAGGAAATGAGAGCCTTATGGTTTCTCAAAGGATCGCTGAGGAGGATTAAGGGGCTCCATGCTGGACAGCCCTGCTTATCTGTCTTTTTTACCCAAAGTAAATGACTTTCCATCTCCTTAATAGCCACTTACCAGTAGAATT
The DNA here is from genome assembly GCA_006410675.1 of Oreotragus oreotragus. Classification (NCBI taxonomy): domain Eukaryota; kingdom Metazoa; phylum Chordata; class Mammalia; order Artiodactyla; family Bovidae; genus Oreotragus; species Oreotragus oreotragus. Next base: position 402,520 of record SJYX01016172.1, read on the forward strand.
TGTGTACTTCTCAGACATGATTTAAGCTTTCAGGAGCAGAATGAAAAAAGATAGTAAAGGAAGTGACCTGAAACCTCTCCACCCAGAACACTTTTCTCATCCCATGAAACCAGAGCTCAGGAAAGGGTGTGAAACACTTGAAAAACACTGTAAGCTGTCAGAAACATTCAGCATTTATTGAAATTTTCCATCAGCTCTCCCCACCACAACCTTTAAGATAAGGTTCTTCATCTCTAAAGGCTACACTGGGAATTTAGAAACCTCATTTATATTTCATGACTTGTCTTACAGTAAACATTGGAGTGTTGCCAGAATATTTCTATAATTCAAAGCAAGTATATGGCCACAGATGAAATTTTTACCCAAAGAAGGGTCAAATTAAGGAATCAGTAGATTATTATATATTTAAACTATTCTACCCAATTAGGGGGGAGAAAGTTTAAAATGTGGAAAAAAAAAGAGAAGTGATCCTAATCCTGATAGTGTAGATATAAACAGGACTCATTTGCCTAGCTCATGTAGAAATTCTCCAGTTTATTTTAAGTGGCTTAAATAACTTCTGGGTTCACACAGCAGCCCCAGAGGGGTGTGTATCTCCACTTAGGTTGTTGCAGACCCAACTAACGAAAGTTGTAGGAACCTGGCACCCCAGAATTCTTCCTTGGTTTCCATTCTCCCTGTCACCTGGGAGTGCATGTTGAAAACTTCTGAAGCAGCTCTTCTTAAAAATGGACTCAGAGCAGTGACCCTTCCCACAGTGAGGTATTACAGAATTCTGCTTTACAACTACGTTAAGGGCTTCCTTTTAGAAAGCTGCAAAGCAGGCTGGCCTGCATCTGCATGCTGTTTTCAGGCCTTTCTTGACATGGATCTATGCGTGCTGTGTCGCTTCAGTTGTCTCCAACTCCGTGCCACCTTTTAGACTGTATGGAGCCCACCAGGCTCCTCTGTCATGGGATTCTCCAGGCAGGAATAGTGGAGAGTTACTTTGGTAACTAATTCAATAACAGAATCTGCTGTTCTGGAAGTATCTTTAATATACATTTTCCTCACATGTGAATAATTTCTGTTGTGGATCTTGTATGTTCCAAGTGTAACAATTAGGAAAATCAATTTTTAAAAACCGATTCAACTTACTGCTTCTGTTGATTTAAATCAGATCACTTCTTATAATGATAAGATTATTTTTCTAAATATATGATGGAGCTTTAGGTAGTGAAAATGTGTGGGATCGAGTCACAAGCACTCCTGTGTAATTACTCCTGGTGTGTACTTTCCCAGAGGACTTGTCTCCGTGACCTATATGTGAGACTGTTTTGTTTGTGCTGAATAGCATTACATGAAGTGTACCTGTATAGCATACTGTGTTCATGAAGTGATAGCCATGGTCTCCCGTGGAAATATGTCTCTTGGAACGCTAGATAAATAGCATAATGAAATCCATGAGAAGTGAATTTTATTACATTTATTTCAGTTGGTTTTGTATATGCCAGTAGCCAAAAAATTTTGAGAAGATTGTTATTTAGGAAATTTATTTTCTGTGATTTTCTTTTTCCCAACAAACATTTTAAAATCTCAACTGTATTGAACTAGTATCTAAGATGATAATTACTGTTAGTTGCATATATATATATTGTATATCAAAAAATGTATATATATATATACAGACTTTTTCTATACCACCCTCCTAAGAAATGTTACTTGTTTGCCCTTCCTAAAATTGGAACTTCTACATGATTAATAAACCAAAACAGATTTGGGAAGACTAAAATCAGATTTCTTTAAACTAAAAATCGTATTGCTCATGCTCTTGAAAGAGTTTAGTTTAAGCATTTCTTTTTTGCACCCTGAGCATCTGGTATTTTCAAATTAGGCACCTTCTAAATGCGACTCATACATTATGGAAATCTGATGACATGAGGGGTGGATAGACTGGCTTTGATTTTATGAAATATTAATCATAGCTGTGATTAATGATTCAGCATTTCACATCTGGGTTATTCTTGTCATATTTGAAAATTATACTATTAAATACAGTATATAAACTTAGCGTAGCTGGGGTCATGGCTAATCCTCTAGCGCCCCTTAAAAATTAAGTGGAAACTGAACAATAGACCAGAAGCCAGTCCTGATAATCTGTGATGTTGACAGTGCCTGGCGTATCTTACACTCTCGAGGATTTTCTGATGTGAATTAGTACACACACCTCTTCAGGGAGCTGAAGCGGTGGGGTGTACTTTCCAGACGACTCTTGTCTCCGAGTAGCCAGGGCAGACTCTGAGGAGCGGGCTTATTATTTAAAAGAGAAAGAAAGGTAGAAACAGCGCGTCCATAAAATGGTTTCGCGTATCTGACACCCAAACACCATCCCGCATCCCTGTGTCCTTTTTTGGCCATTGCTGTAGGCCAGGCACTGTGCCAAGTACTTTATATATATTTTCCTAAATATTTAGAGAACTGAATGAAGGGCTTTAATGTGAGCATTATATAACTTGATGGATCACAACTGTCAAAGCACATCTGAGCCACCAGGGAAGCCCCATAAATGATTAGAACTTAGCATATTCGAAATTTGACGTGTACCTTCATGGGTGGTTTTTCTCATTTTCGATGTTTTTTTTCTGATGATGTTACATACACTATTTATGTATTTTTATGGAACTAACTATGAACTGCAGAAGATAATCGCAGAGTGAAAATTTTAAGAAAAATGTGGCCTTAATGTAAAAATTGCTCAGAAATGACTGGCAAACGATAACAACTTTAGCAGCCCAAACTTTGACCTGAAACTTACCTATGAAGCAGGTCAGCTGTTTTTGTTTTTGTTGCCTTGCTTAGTCCAGAAAATTAAATAGATCTTTAACAAGCTGGGTGTGTTAGTCGCTCAGTCGTGTTCACCTGTCTGTGACTGCATGGACTGCAGCACGCCCGGCTTCCCTGTGTTTCACCATCTCCCAGAGCTCGCTCAGACTCCGGTCCGTTGAGTCAGTGATGCCATCCGAACATCTCATCCTCTGTTGTCCCCTTCTTTTCCTGCCTTCAGTCTTTCCCAGCATCAGGGTCTTTTCCAGTCAGTTGGCCCTTCGCATCAGGCGGCCAGAGTATTGGAGCTTCAGCATCAGTCTTTCCAATGAATATTCAGGGTTTATTTCCTTTAGGATTGACTGCTTTGATCTTCTTGCTGTCCAAGTTGTAGAGGTAGTTCTTTTTAATCTGGACAATAGAATTGAATTAACCTAATTTCCTTCCACAGTTCCGGTGTTTAAACCCAGACTTCAGTGTACATTATTCCGGGGCGTGGTTCTAACCGATCAGTGAGCCCATGTCGGAGATTCTTCTTCCGGAAGTCTGGGGTGGAGCCTGACACGGTGCGTTTCTGACCTGGTGTTTTTCTTAGCTGCTCCTGCTGATGGGGCCTTAGCTGTAGAACCTCTGACCGGTTAGTGATTCTTCACCGTGTCAGAGATGCGCAGCCCGGCTTCACAGTTTATACATGTGGCTGCTTTTCTTCTTCTCGTCTAAGTTATCAATTCTACTCTCCTTCCAAGAACAAACAACACAAGACACACTCTCAGGAGTCTCCCAGCCACAGGAAATGAGCTTTGTCCTCGTCTCACCATTCCTCGCCCGTGGAGTATGATCTGGGCTTTTCTCACCTATATTTAAGCAAATCAAAGGTGCAGTCCTTACATCCTTCCTTCCTTCGTCTGCCCTTTCTCCCTTTTCCACTTGAAAGAAATGGATTCCTGAGAAGAGGTTGCAGAATGATAGGATGGACTGGTTGGATCTCCTTGCAGTCCAAGGGACTCTCAAAGAGTCTTCTCCAGCACCACAGTTCGAAATCATCAATTCTTTGGTGCTCAGCCTTCTTTATGGTCCAGCTCTCGTACATGACTACTGGAAAAACCATAGCTTTGACTGTACAGACCTTTGTTGGCATAGGGATGTCTCTGCTTTTCGTACACTGTCTAGGTTTGTCATAGCTTTCCTTCTGAGGAGCAAGCGTCTTTTAATTTCATGGCTGTAGTCACTGTCTGCAGTGATTCTGGAGCCCAAGAAAAGAAAATAAGTCACTGCTTCTGCTGTTTCCCCATCTATTTGCCGTGAAGGGATCAGTTATTTAAATACAATTTGCTTTTCATAGGCCAGCACAGTGTATGAGGTTAGAATCAGGGTCTAGAGGACCCACAAAGAAGTGATTTCACTACATTTTGACCCCCCACCGCATTTGCCTGTCCTGGGAAGAGATTTTTCTTTCGGAGCCCAGGTGTTTGATGGTGTACACACTGGGGCATCTCCTACAGTTACTGTGACAAAAGGCTGGATGGTAATACTCAGTTTTAAGCAACAGAATCTGCTTCATCTTTAGAACACGGTGTCAAGTTTATTTTATTCATAGTATGATTTCTCCCAGTTAACAGAAATGGTCTCCAGGCCTCCGTGGCCCCAGTGCACTCTTGGGCAGCTTGGCTGCACGCACATGGATACTCTGCTTTGTCAAGCTGGCTGGTGTTTGCGCTCTGCGAGGCCAGAGGATAGAATCCCCAGTTGTCAGGAGCATTTATTTCTTGGGGAGGGGCGTGGAAAAAAAGAAAACCTTCCTTTCACTTTCTGTTGACCTTGGGCAAATGAGCTTCTTGCCCAGCAGAAATGGAATGAATGATGGATGCGGAGGGCATCTTTGCTGAGTAATGGAGCCGGTCGTGCTCTCCGCCCGTGCTCTCTGCACCGCCCGCGGCCGCCCGGGGACCCCTGCCGCTCATTTAAATAGGTATGTCAAATCTGCCTCCCGACGCCGCTGGTTTGATCTGTGGTAATATTTGTGAAGGTTCCATATGGACTCGAGCCCCCTGCAGAGCTCAGAAATAATGTACAACGCTTCATGGTACAGACGCAAATTCCCCCTGAAAAGGGGCGCAGTGCGCACAGTAGCTGTCGGAGAGGTGATGGAGCTGGCGCGCTCGGCTGTCAGCTTGTTACACGGATGGCTTGCACGCAGCGAAGCTGTGGAAAATCTGTGCCTTTTAACTTTTCTACTTAATCACGGTTGTAGCATTGCCTTTAGACTGTATGCTACATTAATTCTCTTCCTGCCTTCTGCCTTTCATCCCAAGTTTCACGGGAAAAAGTGAAGCGTGCGGGTCGTGGAGAGGAGCCTTATCAAACAGCTGTCACCCGACAAGCCATTTGCATTTGTCTGGGCTGAAACGGAGCAACCTCAGGGCACGGTATTCGGTTGCATTCCATCATAATGAAGAAATTACACATCGGAGAAGAGGCCTAACTTTAGTTTATATGTTTTTAAAAGGGATCGCTCAAGAATCTGGTCGGTTTCTCAGCCAATCAGATACTACCCCAGTCTAAACGCAAATGTCAGATTACACTCAGTTTATCAACGGTCTTCCTTTATGCATCATACAGTTTCGTTACATACAGGAGAGTTTTTCGGGCTTCTACATTTTAGTCAAATCTAGTAATTTAGATCTGTCTTAAGAGTCTGTTGCATGTCTTGACCCCCAAACACTGTGGGTTTGCTATTTGTTTTTGTTGTCCATCAGAACAGTTTACCCCTGTGAATTACAGATGTTTTGGTTAAATTTGAGCATATTAATTCAGATAATTAATAAAATTTTGTATTTTCAAAAAATGCACCTTATGAAATTTTAAACTAATTGTATGTATGGCAAAAAGGATAGGAGTTTCCCTAAGTGCATACCAAACGCTTGCACCTCATGCAGGGCAGATGTTGTTAATCACAGTTGTGGTCCTTGCCGGGCCGGTGTGGGTCAGCGTTATGCGAGAAGCTGCTTATAACCCTGAACTGTGTTATGTGACTAAACCCTCCCTGTTTGTGATGAATCAGGCATCGCATGTGATACAAGACAATATACCTCGAAGCTGCTCCCTGTGTTGCTCTGCCCTCTCTTGGTGGGGGAGGGGAGTCCCCCCACTAGCATCCACCACAGCCCAGGGCATCAAACCCCCAAAGACTGTGACAGGTGGGCGGGAAGTGAGTCACCGTTGTCACCGTCTCTTTCTGTCGATGTCATTTCTTCCCATGTGGTAGGGTGAAAGACTCTAAGCCAGACCCTGATTCTCCAATGTCCCAGGCAGTCTGTGATGGTGTGAGCCATGGGCGTCTTCGGCCAGGCTTTTTGGCAGAAGAGCACCAATCCCAAGCCTGTGTGCAGCTCTGCCGGGGGGCCTCTGCGGCATCTGTTGACCTTCTGTAATGACTTCGGAGTTGATCACTGCCTGCCTGTTTAAGTTATACAACACGGGCCTGCTGCAGCTTCCAGTTGAGGATGAGACATAAAGCTTTAGTGAGCACTGTTTCCCACTGGCCTGAAGTTAGTCCATCCGGTTCTTTTGTGGAGAAGTTTTGAGGGAAGCGGAGGATTCTCAGAAAGAAGCAGCTCGTTCTTTTGCCCGGAATTGAAACTGCTGGGAGAATGTAAGGTGTGGGAGCACGTCCTGGTCCTTGGGGGTTGCACCCTGCGTGTGTTACACCCTGAGTGAGAGTGTTATCCCTGAGTGTTACACCCTGAGAGTTCACAGGCAGGTTGGCTGGAACTCCTGTGGGCACAGCCATGCACCTGTCTCCAGGTTCCTGGGAAAGTCAATAAAAAAACATCTGTTTTACAAAATAGCAAGTAAGATGTACATATGTAGTGAATGAAGTGTGAGACACTACTAACAAGAAAATTCTTAAACAGTAAAGGTCGTTTTAAGTAAGAGGAAATGAGAGCCTTATGGTTTCTCAAAGGATCGCTGAGGAGGATTAAGGGGCTCCATGCTGGACAGCCCTGCTTATCTGTCTTTTTTACCCAAAGTAAATGACTTTCCATCTCCTTAATAGCCACTTACCAGTAGAATTTGTGTACTTCTCAGACATGATTTAAGCTTTCAGGAGCAGAATGAAAAAAGATAGTAAAGGAAGTGACCTGAAACCTCTCCACCCAGAACACTTTTCTCATCCCATGAAACCAGAGCTCAGGAAAGGGTGTGAAACACTTGAAAAACACTGTAAGCTGTCAGAAACATTCAGCATTTATTGAAATTTTCCATCAGCTCTCCCCACCACAACCTTTAAGATAAGGTTCTTCATCTCTAAAGGCTACACTGGGAATTTAGAAACCATTTATATTTCATGACTTGTCTTACAGTAAACATTGGAGTATTGCCAGAATATTTCTATAATTCAAAGCAAGTATATGGCCACAGATGAAATTTTTACCCAAAGAAGGGTCAAATTAAGGAATAAGTAGATTATTATATATTTAAACTATTCTACCCAATTAGGGGGGAGAAAGTTTAAAATGTGGAAAAAAAAAGAGAAGTGATCCTAATCCTGATAGTGTAGATATAAACAGGACTCATTTGCCTAGCTCATGTAGAAATTCTCCAGTTTATTTTAAGTGGCTTAAATAACTTCTGGGTTCACACAGCAGCCCCAGAGGGGTGTGTATCTCCACTTAGGTTGTTGCAGACCCAACTAACGAAAGTTGTAGGGACCTGGCACCCCAGAATTCTTCCTTGGTTTCCATTCTCCCTGTCACCTGGGAGTGCATGTTGAAAACTTCTGAAGCAGCTCTTCTTAAAAATGGACTCAGAGCAGTGACCCTTCCCACAGTGAGGTATTACAGAATTCTGCTTTACAACTACGTTAAGGGCTTCCTTTTAGAAAGCTGCAAAGCAGGCTGGCCTGCATCTGCATGCTGTTTTCAGGCCTTTCTTGACATGGATCTATGCGTGCTGTGTCGCTTCAGTTGTCTCCAACTCCGTGCCACCTTTTAGACTGTATGGAGCCCACCAGGCTCCTCTGTCATGGGATTCTCCAGGCAGGAATAGTGGAGAGTTACTTTGGTAACTAATTCAATAACAGAATCTGCTGTTCTGGAAGTATCTTTAATATACATTTTCCTCACATGTGAATAATTTCTGTTGTGGATCTTGTATGTTCCAAGTGTAACAATTAGGAAAATCAATTTTTAAAAACCGATTCAACTTACTGCTTCTGTTGATTTAAATCAGATCACTTCTTATAATGATAAGATTATTTTTCTAAATATATGATGGAGCTTTAGGTAGTGAAAATGTGTGGGATCGAGTCACAAGCACTCCTGTGTAATTACTCCTGGTGTGTACTTTCCCAGAGGACTTGTCTCCGTGACCTATATGTGAGACTGTTTTGTTTGTGCTGAATAGCATTACATGAAGTATACCTGTATAGCATACTGTGTTCATGAAGTGATAGCCATGGTCTCCCGTGGAAATATGTCTCTTGGAACGCTAGATAAATAGCATAATGAAATCCATAAGAAGTGAATTATATTACATTTATTTCAGTTGGTTTTGTATATGCCAGTAGCCAAAAAATTTTGAGAAGATTGTTATTTAGGAAATTTATTTTCTGTAATTTTCTTTTTCCCAACAAACATTTTAAAATCTCAACTGTATTGAACTATAGTATCTAAGATGATAATTACTGCTAGTTATATATATATATTGTATATCAAAAAATGTATATATATATACACAGACTTTTTCTATACCACCCTCCTAAGAAATGTTATTTGTTTGCCCTTCCTAAAATTGGAACTTCTACATGATTAATAAACCAAAACAGATTTGGGAAGACTAAAATCAGATTTCTTTAAACTAAAAATCGTATTGCTCATGCTCTTGAAAGAGTTTAGTTTAAGCATTTCTTTTTTGCACCCTGAGCATCTGGTATTTTCAAATTAGGCACCTTCTAAATGCGACTCATACATTATGGAAATCTGATGACATGAGGGGTGGATAGACTGGCTTTGATTTTATGAAATATTAATCATAGCTGTGATTAATGATTCAGCATTTCACATCTGGGTTATTCTTGTCATATTTGAAAATTATACTATTAAATACAGTATATAAACTTAGCGTAGCTGGGGTCATGGCTAATCCTCTAGCGCCCCTTAAAAATTAAGTGGAAACTGAACAATAGACCAGAAGCCAGTCCTGATAATCTGTGATGTTGACAGTGCCTGGCGTATCTTACACTCTCGAGGATTTTCTGATGTGAATTAGTACACACACCTCTTCAGGGAGCTGAAGCGGTGGGGTGTACTTTCCAGACGACTCTTGTCTCCGAGTAGCCAGGGCAGACTCTGAGGAGCGGGCTTATTATTTAAAAGAGAAAGAAAGGTAGAAACAGCGCGTCCATAAAATGGTTTCGCGTATCTGACACCCAAACACCATCCCGCATCCCTGTGTCCTTTTTTGGCCATTGCTGTAGGCCAGGCACTGTGCCAAGTACTTTATATATATTTTCCTAAATATTTAGAGAACTGAATGAAGGGCTTTAATGTGAGCATTATATAACTTGATGGATCACAACTGTCAAAGCACATCTGAGCCACCAGGGAAGCCCCATAAATGATTAGAACTTAGCATATTCGAAATTTGACGTGTACCTTCATGGGTGGTTTTTCTCATTTTCGATGTTTTTTTTCTGATGATGTTACATACACTATTTATGTATTTTTATGGAACTAACTATGAACTGCAGAAGATAATCGCAGAGTGAAAATTTTAAGAAAAATGTGGCCTTAATGTAAAAATTGCTCAGAAATGACTGGCAAACGATAACAACTTTAGCAGCCCAAACTTTGACCTGAAACTTACCTATGAAGCAGGTCAGCTGTTTTTGTTTTTGTTGCCTTGCTTAGTCCAGAAAATTAAATAGATCTTTAACAAGCTGGGTGTGTTAGTCGCTCAGTCGTGTTCACCTGTCTGTGACTGCATGGACTGCAGCACGCCCGGCTTCCCTGTGTTTCACCATCTCCCAGAGCTCGCTCAGACTCCGGTCCGTTGAGTCAGTGATGCCATCCGAACATCTCATCCTCTGTTGTCCCCTTCTTTTCCTGCCTTCAGTCTTTCCCAGCATCAGGGTCTTTTCCAGTCAGTTGGCCCTTCGCATCAGGCGGCCAGAGTATTGGAGCTTCAGCATCAGTCTTTCCAATGAATATTCAGGGTTTATTTCCTTTAGGATTGACTGCTTTGATCTTCTTGCTGTCCAAGTTGTAGAGGTAGTTCTTTTTAATCTGGACAATAGAATTGAATTAACCTAATTTCCTTCCACAGTTCCGGTGTTTAAACCCAGACTTCAGTGTACATTATTCCGGGGCGTGGTTCTAACCGATCAGTGAGCCCATGTCGGAGATTCTTCTTCCGGAAGTCTGGGGTGGAGCCTGACACGGTGCGTTTCTGACCTGGTGTTTTTCTTAGCTGCTCCTGCTGATGGGGCCTTAGCTGTAGAACCTCTGACCGGTTAGTGATTCTTCACCGTGTCAGAGATGCGCAGCCCGGCTTCACAGTTTATACATGTGGCTGGCTTTTCTTCTTCTCGTCTAAGTTATCAATTCTACTCTCCTTCCAAGAACAAACAACACAAGACACACTCTCAGGAGTCTCCCAGCCACAGGAAATGAGCTTTGTCCTCGTCTCACCATTCCTCGCCCGTGGAGTATGATCTGGGCTTTTCTCACCTATATTTAAGCAAATCAAAGGTGCAGTCCTTACATCCTTCCTTCCTTCGTCTGCCCTTTCTCCCTTTTCCACTTGAAAGAAATGGATTCCTGAGAAGAGGTTGCAGAATGAAGATACTAAATTGGAAGCGCTGGTCAGTGCAGAGGCAGCAGCCAGGGTCACTCCCGTCCTTAGAGCAGACTCTTTATCGGCAGCTTCGAAGGTAAAATAGTGCTCTGACCAGCGCCCGCACAAGGCTGACCCCAAGCGGGAGATCGTGCGGACAGGCGTCTCGGAGTAGCCAGTTGCGTCTTCTGAGATCTCTAGTTCTTCCTTTGAGCATGTCTGTTCATTCGATTAGTGTATTATAAACGAATACGCACGTGGAATTAGTGTGAAATGATAAGTGAGTACACACCGATTCAACATGAGTCTTCAAATAGGCTCAGTCAAAAACAGCTGGGGGAGACAGTTGGATTATTCTGCTTGTTGTAAACTCATTTCTTGGAAAAATGTATTTTATTAATCACCTTTGTTGCCAGATTATTGCTTTTTTACAATTCTAACAAAATGGTAAACTTCCCTTACTTGCATTACAGTTTAACAGGTGACATACATTTGAAGTCTTTGCTAGAAAGTAAATTAATAGAAATCAAATAATGAGAAGTAAATATTAATAGAGAACTTTTAAAGACACAGACTGCATGGTGAAGACTTAACTATTACATAAGTGTTAAATATGAGGAAAGTTGTTCCGTGGCAAGTATAAATTTTACTGGCATTTCTCCAAGTTTAAAGGCATATTGCTATATAAATTAGGAATTTTTTAAGGAAAGTTTTTGGTTCTGTTTGAGGAATTCTTAAGGAAAATAAATCATTTATAACTTTGTGTTTAATAGCCTCACTGAGCTAGTTGTAAATCTTTTATAGAGTTATTTAAATTCAGTTGAAGTGTGTTACTGTGCAGAATCTAGATTCTCATTGAAATTACTCTACCATTCTTCAGTTTGAGTGAGAAATGGTATTGTGGAAAAGCATTTTCAGCAGTACTTGCTGCGCAGCTGTGACTTGAGAATTGAGGAGGGGTACTTTTGAGATGAGGGGGACTCAAAGGGAGGAGAAAGTAGTGGGAAGAATGTGCTGTCTCTCGGTTTAGCGTGTGTTTTGCTTGCCGCAGGAAGCGTATGGAAAGGTGCTCCATGTAGAAGAACGCCAAGAGCAGCTGCGAGCCAAAGGTCTGTTTTCAGAAAAACCTAAAACCAAGTAAGTTCTTCTTTGCGTTAAAATACTAACTAAAAACATACCACTTATCGTTGATACTTCTTAGGCACTACGTAAACCTTAAAAATGTGTTCATTATTTTAACATTAATCTTTATAATTTGTTTTTTTGTTTGGGAGGATGTAAATATTAAGGTTATTATTTTTATATTCATTCCAGATTTACATATTAAATGGCACTTAATTGCTATATTTGAATATTATTTCTTCAAAATTTTTGTGCTTATGTGTATGTATGTGTGTGTGTGTGCGTGTTTATTTTATGTATTTTGTGTTTAAAGATTTGTGCATCCATTTAGCAAATAGTGATAGACTAGATCGATCAACTTGACCAACTGGTTTTAAATTTTGGACTGGTTAGTCTGTATTTCCTCTTATTCAAAGGACACAAATTTTTGACCCAGATGACACAGTGGTAAGGAACCCGCCTGCCAGTGCCGGGGAGACACCAGAAGTGTGGGTTCAGGGCCTGGGGTGGGACGCTCTCCTGGAGAGGGAGTAGCAGCCCGCTCCAGCTTTCTCGCCTGGAGAGCCCGTGGACAGAGGGGCCCGGCGGGCTGCAGGCCCCGGGGCCACAGAGGCCTGACTGAGCACACAGCATGCTCTTGTGCTCTCTCTTCTTCAAAAGACCCAGGTTTTGGAACATAGCTAGTTTAATCTGTTAAGTACTACCCCTAGCCTTTTCTTTGTATTCATTACTGCTTTAGTCCACTGACAGATTACTGTGCTTCCATAACCTCTCCTTTCAAAGAAATTATGAAAAGCAAGCACAATTTGAATTTTTGAGAAACCTGGTGACTTGAATATCCAGCAAGTTTCACACTGCCAGTGGGACATTGCTAGCCTGGGTATCTCTTCTTTTAAAGCAGACTGAGGAAATGTAATAACCTATCTCAAAAAACTATTCACTTGGATGGAGTTTTACAGCTGTGTCATATTAATACAAAAGTGTGTTTCCCCGTCAAGAATCACTACCACTTGTGGGATCTTTCATGATGTAACAACTCTCATTGCATGGTTAATTTAAAAGAGAATATATGTGATATTTTAACAGAGACCTGATTGGCAGCAGATGGCTGATTAAGGAGGAACTGGAAGAAATGTTAGTAGAAAAACTGTCAGATCAAGACGTGAGTAATTAATATTTTTAATATAAAGGGACCTGTACCATAAGATTGTAGACAATTGCTTATATTAATATTTAGGATCCTAATAGTAACGTTCCCCAAGAGGCATGTGTTCCTAAGACAGTTTTCCTTTAAAAAACATTTTTTTTTGGAGCTGATTCTGCCCATAGGCCAGGAAGGTGGCAGCCTAGAAGACCCCGACCCTCCCCTGCAAGTGTGCTGGCCATCTCTCTGCCCGTTGTCTTGGGGAGAGTGTGGCGGGTGTCATTTTTTACATCCTTCAATAGAGCGGTGTTAATTTTATAGGCCAATGGTAAGTATAAAGAGCCATTACAAATGAAATAGGAAAGATACGAAGCACAGGGTTCCCTTCCTGCTTAGCATATGCAGTATCTGTATGGCCAGTTGTTAGATTTGGCAAAACCACCAGTGTCAGGATCACCTGAAATGCTGGGAACAAAATGTGGTTTCCTACGGTCCAGGCCTTGCTCAGAATTTCCACCGGCCTCACCCAGGAATATACATTTTTAGCAGGCTCCCAAAAGCGTGTAAAGATTTTGATCCTTGGTTAGGTCTCAGCCGGATTCTTATTTTGCTCAGTATTCTAGCGTATGCCAAAATTATCAGAGGAAATCTGATGTTTTAAATATGTTGATGTTCTGGATTTAGATTATTTCTAGAAGATGAGGGTGTAGATAAGTTTCACAAATTGTTTCAACAAAGGTTTTTTCCTTCCCACGGCAGTGACTGACATTGTTAGTACCTTGCCACCATGTAGATTTTAAGTCATATACTTAAATGTCTCTTTTCTTCATTTAAGTTATTATAGAAATTAATGTGTTGGAAAAGTTGCAATTTGCTAAACTGAGGTGTTGGACATTTGGTGAGTGGTAGAGCTGGAATTAATTTCTAATAGCCTTACTGCCAAGTCAGTATTACTGCATTGGATGCAGCTGAAAAAAAAAGCTCTCTCTTACCTCTTAACTGACTGCATCATTTCTGTGTTTCCCATTTCCTGGCTGCTTTCATTTTTTGTAAAATAACAAGTTTGTTTTCATTTTGGAAATATCCCAAAGACTTTGTTAAAGGTGTGCAGCCATGAAAACAAAACAACCAAATATATAAGTTCATCTATTCATCTATCTATCTGTAAATATATGGGGTCTTTGTACTTTGGACAGTTGGATAATGGAAGAAATCCTGAAGCTAACAACTGGTATTGAGAGGAAGGAGGGCAGGAGTGGTCAGTGATAGCTCGACTCATGAACTCAGTTCCTGAGCACGGCTTTATCACAGCTCTAGTTACCTACTTGTGGGTTCGTGGGTGTCATGGCATATTCAGGGGAACTGAGAGCAGCTGGGGAAGGACAAATGTGAATGGAGGCGATGGAGCTCCACCAGGCTGAGTGCCTAAGTATCTCACCCTTCCTTAGACTGCTTCTCTCGTAACATCCTTGGAGGCAATCATTGAAGCAGCCCTTTGAATTTTACATGTGTGATTTTTATATATTTCAAATCGTTAGTGGCAGGTTTTTCACTATAAAGGCAGAGGTCATAAAGGCGAGCCTGATTTTTAGGGTTGGCAAAAACAAAAATCGGGTTATCAAAAAACTGGGTCTCACGCTCTGTGCTCACCAAGGATGTCAAGTGTCAGTTGTTTCCTTCAGCGTAAACACTTTAGAGTGATTGCTCTGGCTTCTAATTTTAAGGGGTTAATACCAAGTTGTTTACTTTCTAATCACATGTTCAAGAACTATTAAAAAAATGCGCAGAGTAGCAAGGATAATTTATTTCAAGAGGTTGCCCTTTAAGTCAAGTGTCTCTTGAATTTTTAAATAGCTTGATTGTTCAGTTTTAAAGGAAATCATAAACGTTAAAGTAACACAGCTTGAACAGCTAAAGATATATTTGCCAAGTGTATTATGAAATATAATTTAAGAGGTACATTTTCTCAAAATCAGACTCTCCCCATTTTACTGTGTGAAACTCACTGGAAATCATTTATGAAGCTCCTCTTGATAGCAATTCTAGTAAAAGAGTAGAAGTCACACTCAAAGATCATCTAAATATTTTTTTGAAGCGGAATTTAAATTTCACTTCCTTGTAATATCCCAATTCAGAGAAGTGGATTTCTCTTTGAAAGGTTTATCTCTTTGTTTCTCGAAAGAAAAGATTGAGCGCCAGAGGTGCCCAGGGAGAATGCCACGCCTGCACGCTGTTTTGGAAGCAGCGCAACTGTCATCCTGTCAGAATTCATCAAGAAAAGCGACCCTGGAAAGATCAAGTATATAAAAATAGAAAAAACTCAGCAAATGCAATTACACTCCCATCTCCTAATGAATTTTTATTGTCTGCAGTACGCACAGTTCATCCGGCTGCTGGAAAGGTTATCGGCCTTGCCGTGCGATGCAGCCGAAGAGGAATTTGTGGGCAGGTTCCGCAGGACAGTGACCATTCAGTCGAAGAAACAGCTGATCGAGCCTTCGCAGTATGATGAGCAGGGCATGGCCTTCAGCACAGGCCAAGGTAACGCGCCCTGGAGACGAGGCGCGCCCCTGGGCCTGGGGAGACGGTGGAGGGGGTGTGCACGCTCGCCCTTTGCTGTTCATTTTGTCCATTTGTCTATTTTTGCTGTTGTTACACTGGATTTCCGAGGTTTTAAGATTCTTGTTGACATTTTGAAAAACAGAACCCTTTAATGTCCCAAGAAAAGATGTGGACACATAGCCTGCACAATCACATTAGCAGTTGGTATTTTCACATTTTCAACTGGTGGAAAAAACAACGTATTTATCACAGAGCTTTCTTACATACACTGAAAGTGTTCAGCAAATCTGCCTGTCAGATGCCAAAACTACAAAACCTGAAAACTTTAGGTCCTCAGCTGTCATCTTCCTTGTAGATGCCCGGAGCCATTTGACGTGGTGTCACTTTAAAGAATTGAGCTATTAAATGATCTGTCTGCAAAAGTTTAACATCATTTCCTTTGTCATTTTCAGTTAATATTTTCAAAGAAGTGTGACCTTCCCTGAGGATTCCTTTTATTTCAACCTTTTATTCCTTTTCTTTTAGTTGTACTTTATTATACTGTTCATGTATTATAAAAATTTACAGTTGAGATTCAGGTATATTCTTATTAATTTAAAAAAGAATACAAGGTAAATTCATTAAAAAAAAGTAACGTAAACAAATGTGAATTACTTGGTTGAAACTAGAATCATTGTAATATTTCTAAAATGGGATCAAAGAACAAAACACCCCCCATAATAAGTTCATTACATCAATTATGGTGTAGTTTGCCTGTTTTATTTTTGTTTGATGTGTAATAATTATAGAACTCTCCTATAGAGAGTGTTAGGTATTGTTACTCTGAGGGGAGGAAATTAATGTTGTTTTGCCTCACTCAGAGCACTGGTCTTCAAGATGTTCACCACATAGATATCTTGTATTTTTCAAGGTAAGAGAAAGACTGCAAATGCGGAGGTGGTTGTTTATGGCCATGGAAGTGGGAAGATAGAAATAAATGGGGTCAACTACCTGCTCTACTTCCCAGTGACCCAAGACAGGTGAGATCTGCGTTTGGGTTTGGCTTCTTGATTTTAACGGAAATACACTTCATGGTACATCCCGATCAACGAGGCTTATGATTTCCTTATGTTTGCCCAGTTGCTTCTCTTTGTTGTTTAGTTGCTAAGTCATGTCTAACTCCTTTGCGACCCCCTGGACCGTAGCCCACCAGGCTCCTCTGTCTGTGGGATTTCTCAGGCAAGGATGCTGAAGTGGGTTGCCATTCCCTTCTCCGAGGGATCCTCCCTACCCAGGGATCAAACCTGCACCTCCTGCATCGGCAGGCTCGTTCTTTGCCACTGAGCCAGCAGAGAAGCTCCGGCCCAGGTCAATACAGATCACTAGTGGAGTGATTGTTTTTAGCTGCTCCTCTTTGGGTGTGGTTCCCTGTCCTCATAGACATTTGCTGTGTTCTGGGAACCTGCCTCCTGACTGCAGACCTCACCTCCTAGGGGTTCTTTCTCAGCTTGACCACACTGATGCAAGTGCTCTCATATCTCCTGATTTTTTTCTCAGTTTCTCTATGTTTATAAGCATTTGCTTGGGAATCTTAAAAGTTTCAGGAATTAAAGCAGATACATGTTTAAGCTCCCAAATGAGTAGGTGAGCAGAGCTTCCCTTAGTAGCATCGTCACTCCCATCACTCACCCTCAGTGAGGCAGAGTGTGCCACTGTACCCGAAAAAAAGAGACCGACCCCACTCTCACGGTGTCTGAGTATCCGAAACAGCAGTGTCTCTGCGTGTGTTGTGGTTCCTATAAACGACTAGGGTGTGAGCATTCTGTGAAGTCGTGTGTAGATGCCGCAAATCTAACTCCACCTCTTGTGATATCCTCAGAGAGCAGCTCATGTTCCCCTTTCATTTCCTCGACCGGCTTGGGAAGCACGACGTGACCTGCACGGTGTCGGGGGGCGGGCGGTCATCGCAGGCGGGAGCCATCCGCCTGGCCGTGGCCAGAGCCCTGTGCAGCTTCATCACCGAGGACGAGGTTGAATGGATGCGCCAAGGTACGGCTAGTTTGAGTTTCTCTGAGCCCTGAAAAGTAATAAGGCGTCATCACGTATGTTTTCAACTAGAATTTAGACAGGTCTGGTTTGCCTTCCATGCAAACTTGTTGTTTTTTTCCACGCCTTTTAAGTCAAGTATGTGCAAAAGCCATGGGTATATGGTAAGTGAAGTTTTGCCTTTGCTGTGTGGCCATTAAAAGTACTCTTAACAAAATGTGTGAGCCTGGCACACAAAAGAAGTGCCAGTGTTGGAAGAGGGACGAGAACAGTGAAAAACTCCAGCCCTTGTGATACTTACCCCACTCTCACGGTGTCTGAGTATCCGAAACAGCAGTGTCTCTGCGTGTGTTGTGGTTCCTATAAACGACTAGGGTGTGAGCATTCTGTGAAGTCGTGTGTAGATGCCGCAAATCTAACTCCACCTCTTGTGATATCCTCAGAGAGCAGCTCATGTTCCCCTTTCATTTCCTCGACCGGCTTGGGAAGCACGACGTGACCTGCACGGTGTCGGGGGGCGGGCGGTCGTCGCAGGCGGGAGCCATCCGCCTGGCCGTGGCCAGAGCCCTGTGCAGCTTCATCACCGAGGACGAGGTTGAATGGATGCGCCAAGGTACGGCTAGTTTGAGTTTCTCTGAGCCCTGAAAAGTAATAAGGCGTCATCACGTATGTTTTCAACTAGAATTTAGACAGGTCTGGTTTGCCTTCCATGCAAACTTGTTGTTTTTTTCCACGCCTTTTAAGTCAAGTATGTGCAAAAGCCATGGGTATATGGTAAGTGAAGTTTTGCCTTTGCTGTGTGGCCATTAAAAGTACTCTTAACAAAATGTGTGAGCCTGGCACACAAAAGAAGTGCCAGTGTTGGAAGAGGGACGAGAACAGTGAAAAACTCCAGCCCTTGTGATACTTATGAACACATCAGGGGTGGAGGCCGAGAGTGACTCGTAGTCACACCTGAGGACTGGGAGAGTGGAAGCCACCAGCAAAACTGACTTTACTCTCCCAGAATGGGAGTCTTGTGCTGAGAACACAACTCTAAAACTTTTTTTTAGATCTTGAAAGAAAGTCCCAAGAAATACTATTGTCACACAAGTTAAAAGGGAGAAGTTTCCTTTCTCACATGTGTTCGTGAAGCCATATGTTACTTGTCCATAATGGAGCCGAGAGGTAGAAAAGAAAAAGCTCCCGGGTGGTGAAGTGTGTGGGAGTGCCGGCGCCTCAGGTCATGGTGTCTGTAAAGCTTCCGCTCCTGCAACGGCAAGCGCGCCCCGCGGCTTTCCTTGCAGTGACCAGTGGTGCCACCACAGGAGCAGCTTTGTCCTTAGGTGAACAAGTTTTAAAACCAAAAGGGAACTGATCATAGCTCTCAGAGCAGAAGACAAGCAGACTCAAATAGCGTGCCTGGTGTTTGTCCCAGAAATCAGGAAGATAGCCCCAAAGAGGGAAAGCCCGCTGCTGTCTGGAGGTTTTGTGAGGCGGGAGTCGGCCGTGGGCCCGCGTGCTGCCTCTTACCCCAGGAGCTGTCGGTTCACGCGACTCACCTGCCTCCCTGCGTTTTCCGTGGTTCCTAAAGGCGTCTCTTTCTGTGCCGCAGCTGGACTGCTCACCGCGGATCCCCGTGTCCGAGAGCGTAAGAAGCCAGGCCAGGAGGGCGCCCGCAGGAAGTTCACCTGGAAGAAGCGCTGAGTGTCCCTCATGGGAAAGCGGGGGGCGGACAGGAGAACAGGGCCGGCTGGACGGCTGCCTCGTGAGATGACTTACTCTAAGATGCGGTGCTGTGAAGGTCGCCTTCTGAAAATAATTACTTAAAATCTTTTAGCTTTGTTCCGCTGCTTCACTTTTAAAACTTTTTCAGAAGAGAGTTTTCAAAGCCTAACACAGACTCTTGGCGTATTCGATCTGAAAGGAGCATTCGGCAAAACCCAGCCAGGAGACCTTTCTCAGATGGGAAGGCCCGGCCCCCAGATCTGAGCTCTGGAGCCACACCACTGACCTAAGAGCAGCGCAGACTTGAGCTCCGTCCTCCGCGTGCTGTCGCTTTTCCAGACAGCTACACGTTCTTCACGGTGGAGGGATGAGATGCTTGTCGAACGGAGCCGGTGGAGTGTCTGTCACGAGCCCCGCCGAGTCGCTGGTGACGACGGCAGGCCCGCCTCTCCCGGGCCCCGGCAGCCACCAGTCAGTCCTCTGTTTGTTTCCATGAGTTTGACTTTTTTTTTTTTTCTTTAAGATTTTTTGTATGAGTGATACCATGCAGTGTTTGTCTTTCTCGGTCTGGCTTATTTCACGGAGCACGGGACCCTCCAGGCTGGACACAGACTTGCAGTCACAGGATGAATCGGTTCTGAGGCTCTGGGCTCGCACGATGCCCTGGGGGTCGCTCCCTGTGACCCTGGGAGCCACGGGCGTGAGGTGGGTTAGGGGTTTCGTAAAGGACAGTAAGTCTGGTCTTCGTGTGCAGCCCTGAATACAGTGGACAGTGGTGAGAGGGCTTGGCCCAGGGGGAGCAGGGGTTGAGGGCCCTGGGCGTGATCTCTGTCTGTCTGGGAGGGGAGGACACGAGTGTCCACTTTACCTTCCAAACGTGATACAAGCAGCTTTTGTTACGAACCGTTTTATGATAAAAGTGACTAAAGGACCGACCACTGTGAGGCAGGATGTAGGGCTCAGGAGTGGCCTTGGGTGGGAGTTGGGGGGCGGACCACCCTTGAGATGTGGGCATAGCAGCCCCTGGCCCAGGTTTGGGGGGTCAAGACAATCCACAGGCCTGCAGGGCCCCAGTAGGCACACGGTCATCATGGGTTGTGATTCTCATCAGGAAACCTACCCACCCCCGACCCCCGTATCCTCTATCGTTCAGTTACACACGTGTGTGCAGGGGTCTCAGTCTGGATGGGCGGGGGGAGTCATGGTGTGAACAGGCAGTGTCCTTGAAAATGAAGGATGCTTCATTGCCTTGGCCCCTCAGAACAAACAGAAGCACAATGCTCTGGATGGAGTAGCTGGACACTGGCTTCCACATCTGTTACAACGTCCAGGCTACACCCCACTTGGCAACCCCACAGACACGGGTGTGTAGCCCACATACACAAGGGAGGTGGCCACAAGGGAGGACCTCTCAGTATAAAGGAAGGTCAGCCCATCGCATTCGCACAATGCTGACTTCAGGCACCTCTGTCATGAAGGCTGTGACCCCTTCCACCAAATTAACCGTCAAGGAGGGGCTTCCCTGGTGGTCCAGTGGTAAAGAATCCTCCTTCCACTGGAGGGAGGGGACGCGGGCCTAATCCCTGATAGGGGAACTGAGACCACACATCCGGGGACCTGCCAAGCCCGCATGCCACAACTCAAGAATCCCAGGCCCTGCAATGAAGACCCCGCACAGCCAAAAAAACAAAAAGTTTAAAAATGTAATCAAGGAGCCATAAAAATGAACATCTCACAAAAATACTGCCACCTTCTTTGGTGACCAGCCTTGAGATACAGAAATTTTTCTTATTATATGTAAACCCTTGGTTAAAACACAATAAACTCATTATTAAAAATCGGCAGNAAAAAACAAAAAGTTTAAAAATGTAATCAAGGAGCCATAAAAATGAACATCTCACAAAAATACTGCCACCTTCTTTGGTGACCAGCCTTGAGATACAGAAATTTTTCTTATTATATGTAAACCCTTGGTTAAAACACAATAAACTCATTATTAAAAATCGGCAGTCGTCTGAGTGCTAAGCTGTAAAAACTCCTGAGCTTCAGCACTGAGCAACATCTTGTCTATTTTCTTCCGTCATTTCTTAGAAAATATAAATTACTACAGAGGCGCGAAGTGTATGGAAAAAATTCAAAGTCGTATCACTGTATTCCTTAACTCCGGCCATTAGTTTTTTAAACAAAGTGATAAAATTCATATGTTTTTAAAAAGGAACCGTAGTTAGAATTAGGTATCTCATTAGAATCAGAAGACACAAGTCATGATGTAATGGACTGAGGGCCTGCTTTACTTTTGTGTTTCTAAGCTTCTGGGGCCCTTGCTGTCTACAGGGAGGGCCCCTCCCAGGCTTGCCAGTCCCTGGAGACGGTAACCACATGCCTGCTCCATGCCTTCCAAGCAGTCGCTCCTGGTCTGGTGGATTGCTCATACCTGATAACGATAAAACCTAGGTTTTACTCCAGCCTCGGCCTTTCTGTTCCTGCGGTAGCAGCATGGAGGGTCACAGTCTAGCCTGGCTGTTAGTGCTTTTTCGTACTCAAGTTTTGTTTTTATCAAACGTTTACTTACTGCATTATAAATACAGGTCCCTTCTAGGAAATTTTCTTTAAAAGGATAGGAGGAGACCCGTTCATGAAAATGGTAAATACCTGTCGCATGCATGCTTAGTCGCTCAGTCGTGTCCGACTCTGCAGTCCTTTGGATGACAGCCTGCCAGGTTCCTCTGACCATGGGATTTTCCAGACAAGGATACTGCAGTGGGTTGCCATTTCCCACGGAATCATGGCTGCTTAAAGCTTCCACAAAAGTTAGGACCGATTTTGGATCCTCTATGAAAACTTCTCATGAGAAATGCAGATTTATTCCTTTTTCATTTTCCCAACACTTGATTGAAACCTGCCCGGGGACCCGGCCTTGTAGTGTGGGGTCTTCCTCTCCGTGTGGAGAATGAGGGGTTCACGTGAGCTCTCCTGATTGAGTCTCACCTGCCATCAACCTCTCCGCCAGAGATGCCTTTATCGCTGTTCCCTTGCAGCTTCCCCACTATTACTTGAATTCTGTGATTTCAGTACACTACCTTGAAGTGAGTGGTAGGTGGTGGGAGGGGCATTTTTCATGATGGTGATTAATGAAGCAGAATATTGCAGGTCAGTTACAGGAGGACCTCAGTTGCAGGTTGCAGAATTCCCAAACTTGAACTTGACACTGAAAAGGTGGATCTTGGGAGGTTCTCGGGGTACATGACCCCTGAGGGAGGGGCTGGGCGGACATCCTGCAGGGCAGGAAAGGGGCTGTGTCCCCCATCTCTGGGGCGCTCAGCTCCCAATCCAGGGTCTCGCTTGCTTTTTCCTTGGGGTTCTTCCCACAGACTAGGGATCTAGGGTCACTTGGGACCAAGGGCCACCCCCATGGAAGCCGTGGTGGAGCAGGGTCAGACCTGGCAGACAGTCCTGTGCCTGAGGTGGGACCTGGGTGACAGGGTCGGGCCTGGGTCCCTCATTTCAGGGCTGTGCAGAGTGGCTGGGGCCCCTCACCCCCGGCCCCAGGCTCAGCCCTGCCTGCAGCTCCTCAACCAGTGCCAGTCGGGTGGCCGACCCCCGACACTGCCACCAGGTCCGACTCTGACCCTCTACCCGGCCTCCCTGCCCTGCTCTGCCCGGTGCTCACGAGTGGCCCGGCCACTGGCCCCAGTGCCCGTCCTGCCCTTGCATCTGCCCATCCTCAGCCCAGGCGTGGCGTGCGGTGCTGGTCTGTGTGCCTGTCTCCAGCAGACCCGGGCTGTGGACTCTGCTGCCTGCCCAGCACCTGGCTCGCAGGGGGCTTGGGAGTGAGCAGGCCGCCTCGGGGAGGGCCATCACTGCCGACCCGTTGCTGGGTGGTTCAGGTAACTCAGGAGCTGGGCCCGTTTGTCCCGGATCGTCCATCTGCCTGTGGCATCTTCACTGGGGACTCCTTGGGGTCCCGCAGGACGGGGGTTACAGAAAACCCTGATGGAGTTCCTGTCCTCCAAGCCGTGAGTTTGTGTCTCTAATTAGAACAAACAGAGAAAACAATTAGATGGCAATTAGGCCCTGCTGGGAAACGTCACGGGATAATGACACGGAGCCACGATGGGCCGCCCTCACCGGCAGATCGGCTCGGAGCCTCCACAAAGCCTGGGGTGACAGCTGCTCAGGAGACCACTGCCCTCTGTCCCCACGGCCTCTGCCCTCCGGCCTGAAAAATGGGGCAGAATCCGGGCATCCCAGGGCTCCTTGGACCCCTCAGAACCGGAGTGAGACACGGGGCAGTCTGAGGCATCTAGTCCTAGACAATCACTGTGACCGGCAATTTGACCGGAAACATCAAAACTGCCCAGAGAAGGAGGTGGGCCCTGCCCACAGGGCAGCGGCCAGAGGCTGCACCCTCGCCGCTCTCGGCAGTCGCCCCTGCACACCACCCACCCGCCTGAGGAAAGAAGTGACAGGGAGTCGGTGCCCAGTGTTGGTGTCTGGCGCCGTGCCCTGGGCGTTGCCGTGAGGTGGGCTGACCCCGCCGGGCTGGCTGGATTCCTGGTGAGGTCCCTCTTCCAGGCCCTCCTGGATCTGGCTCCCCTTCGCTCTGACCTGGCTCCCCATAGGTGGCGACAAGGGCATCAGTGAACTATGGCCTGACACACGGCGCGGGGGGCTCTCCCTGGAGGCACCCCTGCACACACATGCCGAGCAAGCTGGAGGCCCACACACACATTGGCACCAGGGGTTCTCCCAAGATGATGCAAATTCAAACCGTGAAACTTCCAGTCCATGTGGGAACCACGGATCCATGTGGGAACCAGGGTATGAGATGGAAGCACAGGCCCCTCGCCCTGGAGAGACGTCAGGTAGGAGAATACCACTGAGGGGAGGAAGGAGCATCGTCAGCTGGGCGGGAGCTTAGGGCTTGTTCTGTCCAGCGGTCACCAACCAGAGGCTCCCCACACGGGCACCAGGAGGTCAGGGGTCAGACTCGGGGAACCACTGGGGTGCAACCTCTGACACCTGCCCCCCACCCTTTCTCAGACGGGGACACCAAGGTGCCCCAAGGGGGTGGCTTCCCTCATTGCTGGCCAACTGATCAAATCCTGACCAGCTCTCATTCCTGAATCATCTGAAGACGTTGATCTGTTGAAAGTGAAGCCAAGTGGTGACTATTTCTCTGCTATCAAAGGATATTCATTTATTCTGTGCCTGTATTTGATTTATAGAATCTACTTGTGTCTAGATATCTTTTGGTGGTGAAATTATGGATACCTTTTTCACTTTCTCCTTTTATGTGTGGTTTGAACTTTTTAAAGCTCATCGATAACTTCTATCACATAAAATAGTAATTTTTCACCGTGACGTGTCCAGATTTCTAGCGGGCAGTACCCTTGTTTAACCACAAGGTGGAGGAGTTTACAACAGAATAAGCAACTCNGCAGCCCCTGGCCCAGGTTTGGGGGGTCAGGACAATCCACAGGCCTGCAGGGCCCCAGTAGGCACACGGTCATCATGGGTTGTGATTCTCATCAGGAAACCCACCCACCCCCGACCCCCGTATCCTCTATCGTTCAGTTACACACGTGTGTGCAGGGGTCTCAGTCTGGATGGGCAGGGGGAGTCATGGTGTGAACAGGCAGTGTCCTTGAAAATGAAGGATGCTTCATTGCCTTGGCCCCTCAGAACAAACAGAAGCATGATGCTCTGGATGGAGTAGCTGGACACTGCAGACCCATGGCTTCCACATCTGTTAGGACGTCCAGGCTACACCCCACTTGGCAGCCCCACAGACACGGGTGTGTAGCCCACATACACAAGGGAGGTGGCCACAAGGGAGGACCTCTCAGTATGTATAAGGGAAGGTCAGCCCATCGCGTTTGCACAATGCTGACTTCAGGCACCTCTATCATGAAGGCTGTGACCCCTTCCACCAAATTAACCGTCAAGGAGGGGCTTCCCTGGTGGTCCAGTGGTAAAGAATCCTCCTTCCACTGGAGGGAGGGGACGCGGGCCTAATCCCTGATAGGGGAACTGAGACCACACATCCGGGGACCTGCCAAGCCCGCATGCCACAACTCAAGAATCCCAGGCCCTGCAATGAAGACCCCGCACAGCCAAAAAAAACCCAAAAAGTTTAAAAATGTAATCAAGAAGCCATAAAAATCATCTCACAAAAATACTGCCACCTTCTTTGGTGACCAGCCTTAGGCTATAGAAGTTTTTATTATTATATGTAAACCCTTGCTTAAGACACAATAAACTCATTATTAAAAATCGGCAGTCTTTTGAGTGCTAAGCTATAAAAACTCCTGAGCTTCAGCACTGAGCAAGATCTTGTCTATTTTCTTCCATTATTTCTTAGAAAATATAAATTACTACAGAGGTGTGAAGTGTATGGAAAAAGGAATTCAAAGTCATATCACTGTATTCCTTAACTCCGGCCATTAGTTTTTTAAACAAAGTGATAAAATTCATATGTTTTTAAAAAGGAACCGTAGTTAGAATTAGGTATCTCATTAGAATCAGAAGACACAAGTCATGATGTAATGGACTGAGGGCCTGCTTTACTTTTGTGTTTCTAAGCTTCTGGGGCCCTTGCTGTCTACAGGGAGGGCCCCTCCCAGGCTTGCCAGTCCCTGGAGACGGTAACCACATGCCTGCTCCATGCCTTCCAAGCAGTCGCCCCTGGTCTGGTGGATTGCTCATACCTGATAATGATAAAACCTAGGTTTTACTCCAGCCTCGGCCTTTCTGTTCCTGCGGTAGCAGCATGGAGGGTCACAGTCTAGCCTTGCGGTTAGTGCTTTTTCGTACTCAAGTTTTGTTTTTATCAAACGTTTACTTACTACATTATAAATACAGGTCCCTTCTAGGAAATTTTCTTTAAAAGGATAGGAGGAGACCCGTTCATGAAAATGGTAAATACCTGTCGCATGCATGCTTAGTCGCTCAGTCGTGTCCGACACTGCAGTCCTTTGGATGACAGCCTGCCAGGTTCCTCTGACCATGGGATTTTCCAGACAAGGATACTGGAGTGGGTTGCCATTTCCCACGGAATCATGGCTGCTTAAAGCTTCCACAAAAGTTAGGACCGATTTTGGATCCTCTATGAAAACTTCTCATGAGAAATGCAGATTTATTCCTTTTTCATTTTCCCAACACTTGATTGAAACCTGCCCGGGGACCCGGCCTTGTAGTGTGGGGTCTTCCTCTCCTTGTGGAGAATGAGGGGTTCACGTGAGCTCTCCTGATTGAGTCTCACCTGCCATCAACCTCTCCGCCAGAGATGCCTTTATCGCTGTTCCCTTGCAGCTTCCCCACTATTACTTGAATTCTGTGATTTCAGTACACTACCTTGAAGTGAGTGGTAGGTGGTGGGAGGGGCATTTTTCATGATGGTGATTAATGAAGCAGAATATTGCAGGTCAGTTACAGGAGGACCTCAGTTGCAGGTTGCAGAATTCCCAAACTTGAACTTGACACTGAAAAGGTGGATCTTGGGAGGTTCTCGGGGTACATGACCCCTGAGGGAGGGGCTGGGCGGACATCCTGCAGGGCAGGAAAGGGGCTGTGTCCCCCATCTCTGGGGCGCTCAGCTCCCAATCCAGGGTCTCGCTTGCTTTTTCCTTGGGGTTCTTCCCACAGACTAGGGATCTAGGGTCACTTGGGACCAAGGGCCACCCCCATGGAAGCCGTGGTGGAGCAGGGTCAGACCTGGCAGACAGTCCTGTGCCTGAGGTGGGACCTGGGTGACAGGGTCGGGCCTGGGTCCCTCATTTCAGGGCTGTGCAGAGTGGCTGGGGCCCCTCACCCCCGGCCCCAGGCTCAGCCCTGCCTGCAGCTCCTCAACCAGTGCCAGTCGGGTGGCCGACCCCCGACACTGCCACCAGGTCCGACTCTGACCCTCTACCCGGCCTCCCTGCCCTGCTCTGCCCGGTGCTCACGAGTGGCCCGGCCACTGGCCCCAGTGCCCGTCCTGCCCTTGCATCTGCCCATCCTCAGCCCAGGCGTGGCGTGCGGTGCTGGTCTGTGTGCCTGTCTCCAGCAGACCCGGGCTGTGGACTCTGCTGCCTGCCCAGCACCTGGCTCGCAGGGGGCTTGGGAGTGAGCAGGCCGCCTCGGGGAGGGCCATCACTGCCGACCCGTTGCTGGGTGGTTCAGGTAACTCAGGAGCTGGGCCCGTTTGTCCCGGATCGTCCATCTGCCTGTGGCATCTTCACTGGGGACTCCTTGGGGTCCCGCAGGACGGGGGTTACAGAAAACCCTGATGGAGTTCCTGTCCTCCAAGCCGTGAGTTTGTGTCTCTAATTAGAACAAACAGAGAAAACAATTAGATGGCAATTAGGCCCTGCTGGGAAACGTCACGGGATAATGACACGGAGCCACGATGGGCCGCCCTCACCGGCAGATCGGCTCGGAGCCTCCACAAAGCCTGGGGTGACAGCTGCTCAGGAGACCACTGCCCTCTGTCCCCACGGCCTCTGCCCTCCGGCCTGAAAAATGGGGCAGAATCCGGGCATCCCAGGGCTCCTTGGACCCCTCAGAACCGGAGTGAGACACGGGGCAGTCTGAGGCATCTAGTCCTAGACAATCACTGTGACCGGCAATTTGACCGGAAACATCAAAACTGCCCAGAGAAGGAGGTGGGCCCTGCCCACAGGGCAGCGGCCAGAGGCTGCACCCTCGCCGCTCTCGGCAGTCGCCCCTGCACACCACCCACCCGCCTGAGGAAAGAAGTGACAGGGAGTCGGTGCCCAGTGTTGGTGTCTGGCGCCGTGCCCTGGGCGTTGCCGTGAGGTGGGCTGACCCCGCCGGGCTGGCTGGATTCCTGGTGAGGTCCCTCTTCCAGGCCCTCCTGGATCTGGCTCCCCTTCGCTCTGACCTGGCTCCCCATAGGTGGCGACAAGGGCATCAGTGAACTATGGCCTGACACACGGCGCGGGGGGCTCTCCCTGGAGGCACCCCTGCACACACATGCCGAGCAAGCTGGAGGCCCACACACACATTGGCACCAGGGGTTCTCCCAAGATGATGCAAATTCAAACCGTGAAACTTCCAGTCCATGTGGGAACCACGGATCCATGTGGGAACCAGGGTATGAGATGGAAGCACAGGCCCCTCGCCCTGGAGAGACGTCAGGTAGGAGAATACCACTGAGGGGAGGAAGGAGCATCGTCAGCTGGGCGGGAGCTTAGGGCTTGTTCTGTCCCGCGGTCACCAACCAGAGGCTCCCCACACGGGCACCAGGAGGTCAGGGGTCAGACTCGGGGAACCACTGGGGTGCAACCTCTGACACCTGCCCCCCACCCTTTCTCAGACGGGGACACCAAGGTGCCCCAAGGGGGTGGCTTCCCTCATTGCTGGCCAACTGATCAAATCCTGACCAGCTCTCATTCCTGAATCATCTGAAGACGTTGATCTGTTGAAAGTGAAGCCAAGTGGTGACTATTTCTCTGCTATCAAAGGATATTCATTTATTCTGTGCCTGTATTTGATTTATAGAATCTACTTGTGTCTAGATATCTTTTGGTGGTGAAATTATGGATACCTTTTTCACTTTCTCCTTTTATGTGTGGTTTGAACTTTTTAAAGCTCATCGATAACTTCTATCACATAAAATAGTAATTTTTCACCGTGACGTGTCCAGATTTCTAGCGGGCAGTACCCTTGTTTAACCACAAGGTGGAGGAGTTTACAACAGAATAAGCAACTCCATGCAGTGAGGTGAAGGGGTGGATCCCCGGCCCCTCCCCAGGTTCACAGAGGTGATCCATGGATGTTCCAAGGCCCTTGGAAACAACAGGCGCATTAATTATATTTTCGGATCCATCCGTTGCGGATGAAAGTAAATTCTGATATATTTTCATATGCTCACATTTGAATATATAATTATCTCACTTATAAAATTGATTATTTTTTACTCTGCTTTAGGTGTGCAGCATAGTGAATTGATATTTGCACACAGGCATACCTCATTATTTTACTGTGCTTCCCAGATACTGCATTTTTTTTTTTCCACAAGTGAAAAGTTTGTGGCGAACCTGTGTTGAGCAAGGCTGTCGGTGCCATTTCCCCAAAACATCTCCTCTCTTTATGTTTCTGTGTCCCGTTTTGGTAATTCCCTCAATGTTTCCAACATTTTCATTATTACTGAATTTGCTAGGGTGCTGTGTGATCAGTGACCTTTGATGTTATTGTACTGCAATTGTCTTGGGCTGCCACGAGCCACACCCACAAAAGGTAGGAACTTCATCGATTCATGTGTGTGTGTTGTGACTGCTCCACTGACCAGCTGTTACTGCTCTCTCTCCTCCTTGGGCCTCCACCTTTTCAGAGACACAACAATATTGAAATTAGGCCAATTGATAGCTCTTCAGTGGCCTCTAGTGTTCAAGTGAAAGGAAGATCCACGTCTCTCTCACTTGAAATAAAAATTTAGAAATGGGGCTTTCCTGGCAGTCCAGTGGTTGAGAATCCGCCTGCCAACGCAGGAGACATGGGTTCAATCGCTGACCCGGGAAGCTCCCACCTGCCGCAGAGCAGCTAGCCCCGTGCGCCTCAGCAGCTGACCCGAGCTCTAGAGCCTGTGCTCGGCAGCAGAGAGGCCCCTGCAATGAGAGGCCCGCATAGCAAATCGGAGAAGAGCCCCCGCTTGCCGCAACTGGAGAACGCTAGACCCAGTGCAGCCGAAAATAAATACATCTTTTTAAAAAATGCCAAAAATGATTAAGCTCAATGAAGAAAACACATCGAAAGCCGCGGCAGGCTGACAGCTAATGTTCTTGTGCCAAACAGCCTGCTAGTGCATACAAAGGAAAAGCCCCTGGAGAAAATGAAAAGTGCTCCAGTGAACACACTCAGATGATAAGATGTGCCTCGGAGCAACTCAGCCCGAGAGGCACACCTACCGAGCCTGGGAGCCGCAGCCACTGAAGCCCACGCCCCCGGAAGCCTGTGCATCACAACTGGAGAGCCACCCCGCTCGCCGCAACTAGAGAAAACTCTTGCAGCAATGAAGACCCCAAAATACAATGAATAAATAATTTAAGTTTCTTTCAGAATAATACTGCTTACTGACAGTGATGCAAGAGTATATCTGATGGAGACAATGAGATTAAAATTGTTTTCATCCTGCAGTCCATGAAATTACTAGTAATTTCAACTTTCAAGTCTTATTATTTACAAAAAACATTTTTTAAGGCTATAGCCACCACTGATAGTGACTCCTCCAATGGGTCTGAGAGAAAAAAAAATCAGACTCACTGAGGGCTCAGGTGATGGTTAGCGTTTTTTAGCAATAAAATGTTTTTAATTAAGGTTTGTACATTTCTTAGACATGATGCTGCACTTTATAGTATAGCATAAATGTAACTTTTATGTACTGGGAAATGAAACATTTCACGTGACTCACTTTATTATGATATTAGCCCTACCCGTGGAGGTCTGGAAGCAAACCCACAGCACCTCTGGGGTCTGCCTGTATTGCAAAAGGATCACCATAAGAGGTTGAATTCCCATCTGTTGCCGCACATAGTGACAAATAAATGATTTTTGTGATGAGGATAAACTGGGTCCTTTTCTGAGAGGTGAATTGTTGGAGACGACCAAGATCTGCAGTCGCAGGACTTGGCCACAGCATCCTGCAGAGAAGGAAGTGTCCTGCAGAGGGAAGGCTGGATGCCCCAGCTGCCTCCTCCAGCCGCCACCCCCAGGACAGCATGGCTCCCCTGAGACACCGAGTTGCTGTTTCAAAACATACATTTACATCAGCGTTTTGAAAATAAACTGTCTAAATGCTAGTTTACCAAAAAAAAAAAAAGTGGAGAGAATTTAACTCAAAATAGTGGAAGCCATGGAGAACGCAATGGCACCCCACTCCAGTACTCCTGCCTGGAAAATCCCATGGATGGAGGAGCCTGGGAGGCTGCAGTCCATGGGGTCGCTAGGAGTAGGACACAACTGAGTGACTTCACTTTCACTTTTAACTTTCATGCATTAGGGAAGGAAATGGCAACCCACTCCAGTGTTCTTGCCTGGAGAGTCCCAGGGACGGGGGAGCCTGGTGGGCTGCTGTCTATGGGGTCGCACAGAGTTGGACACAACTGACGCGACTTAGCAGCAGCAGCAGCAGTGGAAGGCAAGTGTTAAGAGACTGAGATACAACACCAACCCATTCAGGATGGTGATTCATCCTGAGTCTCAGGTGGGAGGGGTGGGGGTGGGTGAGACCCCACCCAGGGACATGCCCCGGGGCTTGGAAGCTCCAGGGACTTGGCCAGGATGGCCATCTCTCCACTTCCCTGCCCTCCGCCCACAATCCATCCTGGCAGGACACGTGGACAGAGAGTGGCAGGAGTTTAATCAGCATGTTTTCTGCCAGAAGCATCCAGGCGCCTGTGGGTGACCCGAGCTGCAGTGGGGAAGGAGACAGCCCTGGCTGGAAACACTCAGCCTCCCCCGTCCAAGGCTGATGTAAGCAGATTCTCTGTATCACAGGAATGCCAGCTCCTTAGACCTCCATAGTGTCAGAGGACTGAGGGGAAGGACTGAGCCATGACCCCATAGACAGCAGCCCACCAGGCGCCCCCATCCCTGGGATTCTCCAGGCAAGAACACTGGAGTGGGTTGCCATTTCCTTCTCCAATGCATGAAAGTGAAAAGTGAAAGTGAAGTCACTCAGTCGTGTCCAACTCTTAGCAACCCCATGGACTGCAGCCCACCAGGCTCCTCCGTCCATGGGATTTTCCAGGCAAGAGTACTGGAGTCGGGTATCATTGGTCGCACAGAGTCGGACACGACTGAAGTGACTTAGCAGCAGCAGCAGCAGCTCTTTCCAATAGGTTGAGAACTAATAAGATATAAAGCTGCTTTTCTGTTCTAACCAGCGCTGGCAGCACTCAGATTCAAAGTGAAATAGAGAAAGAGAAAAACCCATTTGGGATTCCCAGGTGGCGTAAAGAACCCATCTACCAATGCAAGAGACTCAGGAGATGCAGGTTTGATTCCTGGGTCAGGAAGATCCCCTGTAGGGAAAATGGCAACCCACTCCAGTGTTCTTACCTTGGAAATCCCATGGACAGAGAAGCCTTTTGGGCTATAGTCCATGGAGTCACAAGGAGTCGATCACGACTTAGTGATTGAACAAGAATAATAAATCTTAGCTTGATCCCCAACTGACAGCTAGTAGCATTTTCAGGAGTTCTATTTTGTATGTTTTCATGTGAAAGCACATTTTCCATAGTTGTAATTGCAGCATACATACGATTTTAAAACAGATTTTCATTTACCATCGTAACCACTCTGAACTGCATAATTATCATTTTAGTGACTTCATAATAGGCTCAGACGGTAAAGCGTCTGTCTACAATGTGGGAGACCCGGGTTCGATCCTTGGATTGGAAAGATCCCCTAAAGAAGGAAATGGCAATCCATTCCAGGACTATTGCCTGGAAAATCCCATGGACAGAGGAGCCTGGTAGGCTATAGCCCGTGGGGTCACAAAGAGTCGGTCACAACTGAGCGACTTCCCTTTCACTTTCACTGAGCATATGCTCCCTCATGGACTTAGCTAGTTTCCATACTGTTGGTCACGTGGGCTTGTTAAAAATGATACTGTAAATAATGTGTCGCCAGCATTCTTGCATGGCTGCTTTTTCTTTCATTTACCCTGGCGGGCTTCCCTGGCGGCTCAGATGGTAAAGAATCGCCTGCAGTGCAGGAGACCTGGGTTCAATCCCTGGGTTGGGAGGATCCCCTGAAGGAGGGCATGGCAACCCACTCTAGTATTCTTTGCCTGGAGGATCTGATGGACAGAGGAGCCTGGCGGGCTACAGTCTATGGGGTCGCAAAGAGTCAGACATGACTGGGCAACTAAGCACACCCTCAGGGTCAGTGCCCTGAACTGCCTTTATCAGATCAATGGCATGAATTGTGACTTTATCCCCAGAGCACCCTGCCGTTTCTGGGGTACATGTGCCAGCCCCACGGCCAAGGTCAACACCGACCATTTCCTTTTTCAGAGACTCCGGCTTTCCCGTGGGCTCTGCAGACACCCAGAGACAGACACAGACACAGACACCCAGCTGTCCTCCAGCTCCACTCTGTTCTCAGGTGTCCCTCTGCTAGGAGTGAGTCTTGACTGGTCAGCCTGTCCTCTGGTCTCCCCAACCCAGGAGGTCTGCACAGCTCCTTTCCTTGGTGGGAGTGTGCCTGCTGCTCCCCAGGGTCCCCCCACAGCCCCTGCCCACTTCCCCTCCTCCTGGTGCCCGTCCACATCCTTCCACACCCCACATACTCTGCCAGGCCCTGGCCCAGGACACTTCCACCACATGGGGGACTGGCTTTTTCCAGTATCACCGGGCTGTTAACTGCAGAGGCCCTTCCACTTGGTCTCCGTGAGGCCTGGATCTCATCCTTCCAGACACTTTCTCTCACCTTGGAGCCTGGGCCCTCTGCCGCTTCTCTGTAAATGTCAGCTGTCTCCTCTCTGCTGACCCAGTTCCTGCCCATCAGTGTCTCCCAACTAGGATGGATGGCTAGTGGGGCAGTGCAGTGGGGCCTCGCCCCTCTCTCCAGGCTGTCATATCAGTTCTAAAATTTACAGAAAGTGGTCACAACCCAAGTGCCCATCAACAGATGATGGGGAAACAAAATGCTGTCTGCATTCGATGGAGTACTAAGTGTGGAGTCCCGGAGGTTTTAGCTCATCCTGGTGCTCACATGTCTCTGAGCTTGAAATTAAGATGAATGTAAGATTTCAAGCAATATTTTGATATTATGCAAATAAGACAGCAAAGTTTGTTGAAAAACATTAGCATAAGTAACAGGTAAAGTTTATGGGTTTTTCTAATGAGAAAGGCAAGAAATAAAGCTGAGTGTTAATTCCTGCCGATTCATCTATATGATGACAGGCGTCAGGATGCTATCAAGAAGGAAGCGTGCGGCTCCTAGCAAGTCTGGCAGCGCGTCTGCATTTAAATCGGAGGGATGTCCCCCTCCTCTCATGTCTCAAAACTTTGTTCAAGGGTTAGAAAGTCCTGGAACATGAGTACATTAAATGGAAAACTTCCCCTTTCATCACACAAGAACTTTCCCTGATTATCCGCTGGTTTGCATCAACTACAAAGCAGGAAAGAGCTTCATAAAAGGCATTTTTAAGCTACTGACTTTATTTTGTTGTGTGTGTGGGAGGCTGTTTTTGCAAGCAGTGGTGAATATGGCTAATTTTTAATTGTTTCCCTAACTTAAAACTCCAGTTTTAACTGGAGTCTTTCCTCCAGTCTGAGATCAAACAAAACTGTTGTGAGCCTCTGGGTACGTATTTTTGTGTGAACCTAAGTCTTTGTTGGAGAAGGAAATGGTAGCCCACTCCAGCACTCTTGCCTGGAAAATCCCATGGACAGAGGAGCCTGGTAGGCTACAGTCTATGGAGTCTCAAAGAGTTGGACATGACTGAGCGACTTCACTTTCACTTTCAAATCTTCATTTCTCTGAATAGAGACCCAAGCGTGCAGGTGACATGGTCACTGCCTATTTGGTTTTATGAGAAACTGCTGAACTGTTAGAGGCTTCCCTGGTGGCAGAGTGGTAAAGAATCCACCTGCCAATGCAGAAGATGCAGGTTCGATCCTGGGTTGGGAAGATCCCCTGGAGAAGGGAATGGCAACCCACTCCAGCACTCTTGCCTGGAGAATCCCGTGGACAGAGGAGCCTGGTGGGCTACAGTCCATGGGGTTGAAAAGAGTCGGACACGACTGAACTGTTGGCTGAGGGGCTGAACCATTTTATGTTCCCTCTAGCCAAGTGTGAGGAGAAGGCAATAGCACCCCACTCCAGTACTCTTGCCTGGAAAGTCCCATGGATGGAGGAGCTTGGTAGGCTGCAGTCCATGGGGTCACTAAGAGTCAGACACGACTGAGTGACTTCACTTTCACTTTTCACTTTCATGCATTGGAGAAGGAAATGGCAGCCCACTCCAGTGTTCTTGCCTGGAGAATCCCAGGGATGGGGGCGCCTGGTGGGCTGCTGTCTATGGGGTCACACAGAGTTGGACACGACTGAAGCGACTTAGCAGCAGCAACGGCAGCAGCCAGGTGTGAGAGCTCCAGCGTCTATGCAGTTGGTGCTGTCACTGGTTTTTATTTTAGCCATTCTGTATTATTTCAGTGTGGATTTAATTTGTGTTTCCATAATGGCAAAAGGAAGTGAAGGTGCGGGGAGGAAGTGAAGATGGAGGAAGTGTAGGTGGGGAAGGAAGTGAAGCAGGGAAAGAGATGAAGATGTTAGGAAAGGAGGTGACGTGGAGGAGAGAAGCCCTGGGGAAGCCAGGGGAGCGAGGACAGAGGAGGCCTTAACCGCAGACAGGAGAGAGCTCCCTTCTTCTGTCAGACAGGAGGGAGCCGGAGCGTAGGTGCGATCTCTGGTGCACTCGATGGTGAAAGTGGTGTGGACCAGTGGCTCTTTCCAGGACGGAAAATCGGGGGGAGGCCTTTGGGGGAGCGTTGGGTAATGCTGGTGTTCACTGCACCAGGGCCAGGAGGCCAGGTGACCTGCAGTGCTAAGACAGGGACTCACCTTTTCAGAAAATGATCCACTGGAAACAGCGCTTACCGACACAGCCACTGCTCACAGCTGTGCGCACAATCGTACTCAACCTGATTTCTAAGGTTCTATTCTGTACTAAAAAGGAATCAGGGCTTGTTGGAGAAGTCGCTGCTGTGTCCAAGGCAGGGAATGTACGTGGTGATCTTGGGTGACCTTGTGCCAGCATCTATACAGTTCAGTTCAGTTCAGTCACTCAGTCATGTCCAACTCTGCAACCCCACGGACTGCACTATACAGGCTTCCCTGTCCATCACCAACTCCCCGAGCTTGCTCAGACTCATGTCCATCAAGTTGGTGATGCCATCCAACCATCTCATCATCTGTTGTCCCCTTCTCCTCCTGCCTTCAATCTTTCCCAATATCAGGGTCTTTTCCAATGAGTCAGCTCTTCACATCAGGTGCCATAGTATTGGAGTTTCAGCTTCAGCATCAGTCCTTCCAATGAATATTCAGGACTGATTTCCTTTAGAATGGACTGGTTGGATCTCCTTGCAGTCCAAGGGACTCTCAAGAGTCTTCTCCAACACCATAGTTCAAAAGCATCAATTCTTCAGCATTCAGCCTTCTTTATGGTCCAACTCTCACATCCATACATGACTACTGGAAAAACCATAGCTTTGACTAGATAGAATTTTGTCAGCAAAGTAATGTCTCTGCTTTTGAATATGCTGTCTAGGTTGCGCAAAGCTTTTCTTCCAAGGAGCAAGCATCTTTTAATTTCATGGCTGCACTCACCATCTGCAATGATTTTGGAGCCCCCCAAAATAAAGTTTTTCACTGTTTCCGTTGTTTCTCCATCTATTTGCCATGAAGTAATGGGACCAGATGCCATGATCTTCATTTTCTGAATGTTGAGCTTTAAGCCAACTTTTTCACTCTCCTCTTTCACTTTCATCAAGAGGCTCTTTAGTTCTTTTTTGCTTTTTGCTATAAGGGTGGTGTCATCTGCATATCTGAGGTTATTGATATTTCTCCCAGCAATCTTGACTCCAGCTTTTGCTTCATCCAGCCCAGTGTTTCTCATGATGTACTCTGCATAGAAGTTAAATAAGCAGGGTGACCATATATAGCCTTGATATACTCCTTTCCCAATTTGGGACCAGTCTGTTGTTCCATGTCCAGTTCTAACTGTTGCTTCTTGACCACTAACCATATGGCCGAGAGGTCCCAGCCTGGGTTATTACCCAAGACAAATTAAAACGATGTCCACACAGAGACTTGTACGTGGGCAGATTCGTAGTTGCTTTACTCTCACTAGGACTTCCCTTGTGACTCAGATGATAAAGAATCTGCCTACAATACAGGAGACATGAGTTCAGTCCCTGGGTTGGGAAGATCCCCTGGAGAAGGAAATGGCAACCCATTCCAGTATTCTTGCTTGTGAAATCCCACAGACAGAGGAGCCTGGAGGACTACAGTCCATGGGGTCACAAAGAGTCAGGCATGACTGAATGACTGACCCTTTACTCTCACTAGTCCCACCCTGGAAACAATCCAAACATCCATCAACAGATGAACAGATGTACAGTTGTGGTCTAGCCTGCAGGGCAGTGCTACCCAGAATACCAAGGGATCAACCATGGACACACCCAGCAACACATATAAGCCTCAACACATTACAGTGAGTGAAAAATGAACAGATATGAGACTTCCCTGGTAGTCGATGGGAATCCACCTCCCAGTGCAGGGGACACGGGTTCAATCCCTGGTCTAGGGAGGGTCCACATGCCTCAGAGCGACTAATCCCACGGGCCACAACTACTAAAGCCTGCGTGCCCTTGCGGCCATGCTCTGCAACAAGAGAAGGCCACCCACACACCCAGAGAGGAGCTGCCTCTCGCCACAACTCAAAAAGCCTTAGCAGCAACGTAGACCCAGCACAGCCAACAGTAAATAAGTCAGTCATAGAAAAGAAAAAAAGCACGTGGAGGACTGCAGGTGAAGCCAGGCTGTGGGTGGGAAGCCAGGTTGGTGGGGCCTTTGGGTTCTGGTGGAGTTCTCTTTCTTGGCCTCCACAGTGATGGCACACAGTGTCCCTGGGAGAATTATCCGTTCAGCTGCACACGCCTGTATGGATGTTGTGCCCCACAATAAGAAGCGACCTTCCGTGTTCAGAGAAGCAGCAGAAATCCAGGTGGCCCACGTAGAAATGCTATTTCAGCCCACTGATTCCATTTCACTGATCAAAGTACCTGTTGTCTTTGACAAGGGGAGATGCCTGTGCAATTTAAAATAGAACTAGATCTTACATAAATGTTATTGAGAACCATTTTTGAAAATACAGATAGGGCTTCTTAGATAAGCCAGGACGAGAGATACCAAGTTGTCAGAAGAGAAAGTTTTCTAATAATTTGTTGTTGTTTTGTAGTCCCTTCAGTAGTATCCAACTCTCTGTGGCTCCATGGACTGTAGCCCACCAGGCTCCTCTGTCCATGAGACCCTCCAGGCAAGAATACTGGAGTGAGTGGCCATTTCTTTCTCCAGGGGATCGTCCCAACCCAGGGATCAAACCCTCATCTCCCGCATCGGCAGACGGATTCTTTCCTGCTGAGCCACTTGGGAAGCCCTTTTAATAATTTATCTCTCCCCAGTTTAGAAGGCTTCCAAGAGGCCTTGAGCTAGAAAAGGTCTATGTGCATACATGCTCAGTCGCTCAGTTGTGTCTGAATCTTTGTGACCCCATGGATTGTAGGCCACCAGACTGCTCTGTCCATGGGATTTCCGAGGCAAGAATACTGGAGTGGGTTGCCCTGCCCTCCTCTAGGGGATCTTCCTGACCCAGGGATTGAACCCAGGTCTCCCACATTGCAGGTCTGCTCAGCCACTAGGCATATCCAGAAAATGGCTACTCTTTTATAAAAATGGAACGAGGACACGAACTGCAGAATCTCCTTTATTTGAATTAACATCCGGCTCACTTAGGGTCTTAAGTGGGAAGTGGCTTTCTCAGGCTTCCTCTGAACATATTAATTATCAAGCAAAATTTGGTTTCCATAAGAACCTTGAGGGGAGCTGCTTGGAGGCTACTGTTTCCCACAGTTCAGGTCCAGGGCTGTTTTGGCCTCATCCTGCCTTCGAGATGTTCTGTGCAGCCTTATCATTACATTGATGACGAAAGGCTGAATGATCAAAATTGAAAGTAACAGGCAGATTCCATCTCTCCTATCTCCATCTTGGGTTAAAACCTCTTCATTTTTACAGGCTTGGTGTTTTTTTGTTTTTTTTTTTTCCCTCTTTATTTTAACACATTCATTATCTTTGCCCAGAAAATTATTTCGGTCTCAGACAACTCTTATTTATTCATTCCCACAGATGAAAGCAGAAGCCTGGATAATGCAAAATGAAACAAATGCAGAAACTCTTTATATTTGACTTTCAAATGTGAGCTTGTACTTACATTTGATTATGCATGTGTTTAATATTCTTGGGATTTGATTCAGACAAAATAACCAAGTCACAGGATGAGCATCTAACCGGCAAAGTGCGAGCTGCTTCGCTGGGTCCCAACCACGTTCCCGAGCACATCGACAGCCCGGAGGACGAGGGTGGGCAGGACTCCCGACAGACAGGCCCTCCCAGCCCACCCTCTTCTGGCTTCCAGGGCATCCTGGATGCTCTGCGCCTCTGGCAGGAAGCTGACATCATTGGCTATGTATCAGAGAGGGGTCAAGTCTTAGAAATGGAAATTACTAGAGAAGGGAAAAGGAAAGACAAGAAGGGAAAAGAAGGGACAAAGAGACACACGGGGAGGAGGAGAGCTTGAAGGCTGGGCCCCAGAATCTCGGGAGGCACCGGGGCTGCCAGGGAGGGCTCGAAGTCTGAGACCGCTGGTCTGGGCTCCTCTCGTGACCTTTCCATGTGGCTCAGACTTCTCCCAGCCGGATGGCCATGTTCTGAATGGGCTTATCCGAAGAGGGAGCACTGGAGGGTGAGTGCTCCAAATGACCCAGATGGAGGCTACATGCCTCTGACGATCTGTTCCCAGGAGACCCCACTGGACCCTTCCTCCGTTCTCTGTTGGCCAAAGCTGCCCCAAGCCCATCCAGATTCAGCGGGTGGGGATGCAGACCACACCTCACCCCGTATGATCATCTCAACTTTCTTAGTTTCCAGCTAAGGTGTGAAAGCTCCCTTGTCAGGACAGCCGATTTCCTCTGATGTTGGAGCGTGAGGGTTCAGGTTCCTGTGATGCACGGAGCACTTGGTGGTTAATAATCTGCGGCTCCTTACGATGATCTGTGGTCTCTATAACAGTCAGTGGGCTGGAACCACAGATGTATTTACTGCCTTCATTTAATTGCTAACATTAGGCTTATTTTCAAGTATTTTCTCTCCATTTGGGTGCAGTGCCTTTTATCTGAGCTTATCTTCAGTGTCAATAAGTTTCCCATTTCTCGACAGCTGGACGCCCCGATAACATACAGCTCTCCTTCTATTAATCTTCTGTGAATTGATCCTTAGGGTTGTGAAATCCATTCATCGCCAAGCGTTGTCCTTTCACAACTGCATGGTCTTCAGTTTAGCTAGACCAAACCCTATTTCTTTACCACGACTAAGGGTCTTTGTCATTTTAATAGTTCTTCCTAGAGCTGGCACAGAGTGTCAGACTCTCCCCCAAAGAGCAAGTAGATGCCGGCAACGCTCTCTGTCACCTTGGGTGGTGGTTGTTTGGTCACTGAGCCATGTCTTTTGCATGCTGGACTGCAGCACGCCAGGGACATGTCCTTCACTATGTCCCGGAGTTTGCTCAAGTCCATGTCCATTGAGTTGGTATTGCTAACCATCCCATCCTCTGTCGCCCCCATCTCCTGCCCTCAATCTTTCCCGACGTCAGGATCTTTCCCAATAAGTCAGCCCATTGGAAGGGGTACCTCGGGAGACTTCGGTAAATTTATTCCCAGGAAGACCCCTAGGCCTGAATATCCCTCGGATATTCTCCACTGAAGTCTTCTTCCCGTTGGGCTGCTCTCCCCCAAGTAGAATTGGACGCTGAGTGTCACTAGTCCATCTCACTCCACAAAAGCTTTCATCTTGGTTTCATTTACCTACATCATCCCTCATTGATACAAGCAAAGTACATCAAATGGTTTTAAAAACCAATACAATCCGGATTGTGAGATAGGAAAACAGAAGTCGTGAGTGGGGGAAGGGAGGGGGAGAATGGAGAGAGGAGAGCAGCCTTCCTGCTCAGGGCGGCAGATACAGAGCAACAAGAAGAGGCAAGGTCAAGCGGTCACAATCAGGGAGACTGGGGCACCCCAGCCCGGGGCACGTTCTTTCCCCCTCCGGCCCTGTCCTGCCCCTAGGAAGGGCTTGAGGAAGTGCACAGGTGTGAGTTGCCCAAGCTAATGGCTGGGAGGTCCTGGCTTGGGCCGAAACCTCTTGGGAGGGTGGCCTGTGATCTGTGTGCACGCTACACAAGGCACCCCTTGCACCAATCCTGGTGGATGACGGACAGGTGTCTGGGTGATGCTGATATTGTTCTTTGGGCTTCCCCGGTGGCTCAGTGGTAAAAAAGCTGCCTGCCAATGCAGGAGACGCAGGTTTGATTCCTGGGTCAGGAAGATCCCCTGGAGAAGGAAATGGCAACCCACTCCAGTATTCTCGCCTGAGATAAGATGCCATCCAACCA
This sequence comes from Oreotragus oreotragus, assembly GCA_006410675.1. Taxonomy (NCBI): domain Eukaryota; kingdom Metazoa; phylum Chordata; class Mammalia; order Artiodactyla; family Bovidae; genus Oreotragus; species Oreotragus oreotragus. The sequence continues at coordinate 443,955 of SJYX01016172.1, forward strand.
TCTCATCCTTTAGGTCCTTGTTATTTATCTATTTAATAAGTGTGAAACTCCTGGAATTTAAATAAAAATTCTCTGTGTGCCTTTTTTCTGGAAGGATGGCCTTCAGTCAAAATTCTCAAGGCGTGCAGGCCCAGAAAGGAGTGTCTGGGCCTGGGAGGGGGGTCACTGCTTTCTGATTCCTGTTCCACAAACTATTGCAGGCAGGTAACTGCCAGCTCACCACCTGTCCACCAACAGCTTTAGCGAAAGTCAGGGCCCAGCAAGGCCGAGCCGCACAGATAAAGCGCTGGAACAGACCAGGCAGATGACAACAGTCAGCTGTCGATAAAGCATAGTCAGATGATATTAAGAAATTATTCTTAATTTTGTAATACAGGATAATGATATTGTGAACATGTTTTTTAAAAGTCTTTAGTTAGCCTGGGGGATGGGGGAGTGGGGAGCAGATTAAAGAAGAAATAAAATGTTGACAATCTTTCAGGCTGGACCTGAGCATTCCTGGGTTCAGGATATAATTTTTTCTACTTTTGATTTTTTTAACTCTGTAATAAAAAAGTTTAAAAAATAAAAATAAATCCAAGATACTCTTCATAACAAGATGCAAATCACTCAGGCAGGCGGAAGTGTAACTTCTCCCAGAGAGGGCAAGCTCAGACGCCACCCTGCATCTTGCCCGTCTGTCTGTCCGACAGATGCCATGCTTTAGGAGGGAAAAACAGATAAAAGAGGTGGGTCCCGCTCTTAAAGAGCTGGCGCCCCTCCTCCTCCCCCTCAGCGAGCCTGCCCTCGGTTTTGCTCTCCCTGAAATGGGCTGACGCCCCTCTTGGAAGAGGCGCGGGCAGTGAAGGGGGGTGGGTTGGGAGCGCCTCCAGGGTTGCCCAGGTGAAGCAGAGGCCGGCATTTTCCAAAGCTGGCTGGGGACGCGGGGGTGGACAGAGAGACTCGTGATTGGGAAGGAGGAAAACACACACACGCTCATCTCCCTCCATCCTCTTCCTCTCACTCCGCCCCCCGAGGGGCGGTACCCTGGTCCCTGGGGGAGGTTTAGGCCGAGGACCCGGGAGCGCGGCGGGCCGGGGAGAAGGTCTCGCAGCCCCAGCCGGGAGGCCGGTGGTGCGGCGGCCCCTCCCCTGCGATCCCTTCCCCTCCTCCCCGCCTCCTCCGCCCCATCCTGCTCCGGGTCCCCGGCCGCCGAGGCTCCGGGAGCAGCCGGCGGCGCAGCGGCCGCGCAGCCTTTGTCTCGGGGCAGCCGGGCGGAGGGCCCAGCGCAGGCGTAAGTGACCGGCGGCCGGGCGGGGGGGCTCGGCAGGGAGCGGGCCCGGGTCGGGGGCACTCCCTGCGGGGGATGCGGGCCAGCCGGGTCGTCCGGGGCTCGGGCTGTGCGCGCCCGGCCAGGCGGTGCCGGGGCGCGGTGGGCGCGGCAGGGCCGCCGCCGAGAGGGCGCCGAGAGGGGCGCGGGAGTGCGCGGAGGAGGCGCAGGGGTCGTGGCGGAGGTGCCGAGCCGCCGCGCTCGGGGACACTGCGCTTTCGCTGGGCGCCGCAGCCTCGCGCCTGCGGACGTGCGGCTTGGGTGCGAGTCCTGTCGGCCGTGTTTCTCCGGGCAGAGGCCACACGGGGACGCAGGAGGCAGAGGACAGGCGGTGATGAAGCAACGGGAGAGGACCGGGCCGGCGTCACCAGCACCATCACCATCATCACCACCATCACCATCACTGACCAGCGCCCATCCCGGCTCCCCCCACCTCCTCTCCCCGGTGTAAAGACAACTTTATCAGATTATTTCCTTTTCACGCGTAATACTTTGAAAAAGCGTCAGAGCCCCTCAAATCAGAGATCAGAGGGGCGTGCAGTCATCTGGCCGCGGCCGTTAACTAAGGCAGCAATCAGGCTTCATGCTTTCGGTTTTTCTAATCTGCTGCTGGAGAGGTCTGATTAAAAACTCCCCCTCACTTGGTAATGATGATGATGATGATCAAGTATAAAGTAATATCCTCACTAAATTAGATAATCAGGAGTTTCATTTTTTTTCTCTCTCTCTCTTTTAATTTTTGGATGTGAAAATACCAGCAGTAAGTGGAGACATGAGGAAAATGAAGCTTTTCCAAAAATAATAACCAGGAATAGGGGTAAAAGAGGTCCTTTGTAGAAAAGTCACCCAAGTGGGCTGAAGGCAGTGAGTCCCATCAGGTGTGTAAAGTGCTTTTGGTGGTTGGTGGATCTTGATCTCATTACTCTGGATGTACATAGTTTCTCACGCTGCCCCAAGAATGTTTCGGTTGCTGTTTCAAACTGGCCTTTCCTTGGTCCAAGGGACCACAGATCCGACCGGAGCACGCACGTGGCTCTAGAGCCATCAGGGCTATTAGGGAGCCCAAGGTGAGCCCCACAAAACCGGCTCCTTACGAAAAGTGACTTTCAGAAAATAGGCAGCTAAGTCCCCTCTGTTTCTGCACACTGGTTAGAAATGAGCCTTGGACGTATGGGTTTTGTGTTCTTGTCCAGCTAGAAATAAACTAGACAATCCTACATATCTTGATATGCTGGGAAATTTTCTTGCCCGCAAGTGAGGGTAGCAGGACTCCTTTTTAAAGATGATGTTTCTTTATTGTCTGTCTGTGGCTGCACTGGGTCTTCACTGCTGTGCGGGCTTTGCTCTGCCTGTGGCCAGCGGCGGCTGTTTTCTGGTTGCAGTGCTTGAGCGTCTCATCGTGGTGGCATCTCTTGCAGAGCACAGGCTTTAGAGGGTGGGCTTCAGTAGTTGTGGCGCACAGGCGCAGCTGCTCCGCAGCAGGTGGGATCTTCCCAGACCAGGGATCAAACCCATGCCTCCTGCATTGGCAGGTGAATTCTTTACCACTGAGTCACCAGGGAAGCCCTACCTTCTTTCTTTTTACTGAAGTATCATTTATACACTTAGCTCACTGCACAGTTCAAACTTTACCTGTGTTGACCCCCACATAACCTCCTCCCAGAGCAAGAGATAGAAAAGCTCTGTGGTCCATGAGTGTCCCTCTGTGTCCTTTTCCAGATATAACTGCTTCTTTGGCTATTCCCAACATAGAAAAATAATTTCTTTTAAAATAATTTCTTTTCAGTTTCAGTGTCATTCAGTCACTCAGTCATGTCCAACTCTTTGTGACCCCATGGACTGCAGCACGCCAGGCTTCCCTGTCCTTCACCATCTCCCGGAGCTTGCTGAAACTCATGTCCCTTGAGTCGGTGATGCCTTCCAAACATCTCATCCTCTGTCGTCCCCTTCTCCTCCTGCCCTCAATCTTTCCCAGCATCAGGGTCTTTTCCAATGAGTCGGCTCTTCACATCAGGTGGCCAAAGTATTGAAGCTTCAGCTTCAGCATCAGTCCTTCCAGTAAATATCCAGGACTGATTTCCTTTTGGATTGATTTCTTTTCAGTATCTCACATTAAACCTGGTTGGCCTTTTCCTTTAGCAAATAGGACTGGGGACTTCCTTGGTGGCTTAGTAGTAAAGAATCTGCCTGCCAATACAGGAGATGTTGGTTCAATCCCTGGTCTGGGAAGATTCCACAGCCGAGGAGCAGCTAAGCCCAGGAGCCACAACTACTGAACCCGTGTACCCTAGAGCCCATGTCCTAGAGCCCGTGCACCCTAGCGCCCGTGTCCTAGAGCCCGTGACCTAGAGCCTGTGTACCCTAGAGGCCGTGCACCCTACAGCCCGTGTACCCTAGAGCCCGTGTCCTACAGCCCGTGTCCTAGAGCCCGTGTCCTAGAGCCCGTGTACCCTAGAGCCCGTGTCCTAGAGCCCGTGCACCCTAGAGCCCGTGTCCTAGAGCCCGTGCACCCTAGAGCCCGTGTCCTAGAGCCCGTGTACCCTAGAGCCCGTGTCCTAGAGCCCGTGTCCTAGAGCCCGTGTACCCTAGAGCCCGTGTCCTAGAGCCCGTGTCCTAGAGCCCGTGTACCCTAGAGCCCGTGTCCTAGAGCCCGTGTCCTAGAGCCCGTGTCCTAGAGCCCGTGTACCCTAGAGCCCGTGTCCTAGAGCCCGTGTCCTAGAGCCCGTGTACCCTAGAGCCCGTGTCCTAGAGCCCGTGTCCTAGAGCCCGTGTACCCTAGAGCCCGTGTCCTAGAGCCCGTGTCCTAGAGCCCGTGTACCCTAGAGCCCGTGTCCTAGAGCCCGTGTCCTAGAGCCCGTGTACCCTAGAGCCCGTGTCCTAGAGCCCGTGTCCTAGAGCCCGTGTACCCTAGAGCCCGTGTCCTAGAGCCCGTGTCCTAGAGCCCGTGTACCCTAGAGCCCGTGTCCTAGAGCCCGTGTCCTAGAGCCCGTGTACCCTAGAGCCCGTGTCCTAGAGCCCGTGTCCTAGAGCCCGTGTACCCTAGAGCCCGTGTCCTAGAGCCCGTGTCCTAGAGCCCGTGTACCCTAGAGCCCGTGTCCTAGAGCCCGTGTCCTAGAGCCCGTGTACCCTAGAGCCCGTGTCCTAGAGCCCGTGTCCTAGAGCCCGTGTACCCTAGAGCCCGTGTCCTAGAGCCCGTGTCCTAGAGCCCGTGTACCCTAGAGCCCGTGTCCTAGAGCCCGTGTCCTAGAGCCCGTGTACCCTAGAGCCCGTGTCCTAGAGCCCGTGTCCTAGAGCCCGTGTACCCTAGAGCCCGTGTCCTAGAGCCCGTGTCCTAGAGCCCGTGTACCCTAGAGCCCGTGTCCTAGAGCCCGTGTCCTAGAGCCCGTGTACCCTAGAGCCCGTGTCCTAGAGCCCGTGTCCTAGAGCCCGTGTACCCTAGAGCCCGTGTCCTAGAGCCCGTGTCCTAGAGCCCGTGTACCCTAGAGCCCGTGTCCTAGAGCCCGTGTCCTAGAGCCCGTGTACCCTAGAGCCCGTGTCCTAGAGCCCGTGTCCTAGAGCCCGTGTACCCTAGAGCCCGTGTCCTAGAGCCCGTGTCCTAGAGCCCGTGTACCCTAGAGCCCGTGTCCTAGAGCCCGTGTCCTAGAGCCCGTGTACCCGAGAGCCCGTGTCCTAGAGCCCGTGTCCTAGAGCCCGTGTCCTAGAGCCCGTGTACCCTAGAGCCCGTGTACCGTAGAGCCCGTGACCTAGAGCCCGTGCACCCTAGAGCCCATGACCTAGAGCCCGTGCTCTGCAACAAGAGAAGTCACTGCAGTGAGAAGCCCACACACCACAGCTAGAGAGCAGCTCCCATTCACCGCAGCTAGAGAAAGCCCTTGCAGCAACAAAGACCCAGCACAGCCAAAAATCTAAATTAACAAATAATTTTTTTTTAGGAATTTATGACTGAGTCCCAGCCCTGGGCCCATCACTGCATAGACAGGAGCTCCCCATGGACAGGCAGATAAACCAGATAATTAGACAAGCGGGGGTGTCACTGTATGCAGATACAGAACGTTCCAGGCCGTATCCTAGTTTTTTTTTCTGAGGGGAAAGGGAAGACTTCTTGGAGGATGTGAATCTTCAAGTTGAGAACTGAAACATGAGCACAAGGTCATCAGTGAAGTGTAGTCAGAGGAAAAGGAAAGTCTGTTCCGAGTGGCAGGAAGGTCATGCATCATGGTTCGGAAAGAAGAGAGCATGGAGGGTTTGAGGAAGGAAAACACATTGAGGCTGATTGGAGCACAGTCTGGGGGAAGAGTGTGGAGACCGCCAGGGGCTCAGCGGGGCCACCAGCAGACAGGCCGGGGCAGGGGTGGTGGTGTTCTCCTGGCAGGGAGGAGGCCTGGACACACATGGAGGATGAGGTCTGATTGTCAGCTGGCTGCTGTGTGGTGGGGAGATTACAGAAGGGGTGGGGGCCGGGTGGGTGCGTGGCATCCCAGCGAGACAGCACGGTGGCCTAGCCAGGCCGTGGCAGTGGGAATCAAGGATTGAAAGAGACTTAGGGAACTTCTCTGATGGTTCCGTGGTTCAGAATCCACCTCGCAACGCAAAGACCAAGGGTTTGATCCTTGATCAGGAAACGGAGCCACAACTACTGAACCCACGCACTGCGGATGGAGAGTCCGCGCGCTGCCACTAAGACCCACCCACGTAAGAAGGTAACATAAGTAAATGTTTAACAAGGAAAGAAACTTAGCAGGTAAAATCACCACGTGTTTGACCTGTGAAGATTCAAGGATGCCCCTTTGGTTTCTTAGATCTCACAAAAGTGGTGGACGATGGAGCCATTGGAGATATTGGTGGGGGGAGAATCTAGTTTGTACAATATCCTTTTGGGATGTGTAACTCTCTGAATACACCTGATCTCAGTTGCCTGTTAGCTTGTGGGATATGTAGGTAGAAATATCTCCCAGGAAGTTGTAACAGATGTTTATGGAGCATCTGCTGTGTGCTAGGCATTCTGGGGTCACCTAGAAGCCACTGTGAAAGAGCCACAATGCAAGGTTGAACCATGACCTTGGGAGGCTCACATATATCAGACCAGAGTTGCAGACTGGGGGCTTCTGGGTGTGGGTGGTGACGCAGGCTTCAGAGAGAATGGATTTGTTTGGTGAGATTCTAAGTGAAAGAGTAGAAGCCAAGGGTAAAGTCTCAGGGGACCTCAGGCGACTAAAAAGGGGAGATGGCAGAGAAAGCAAGAAAGGTGTGGTGTCCCGGGGTCCAGGGAGAGGTCCCCAGTGCCACCTGCAGCTAAGTTATGTCAGGTGAGGTCTAGAGGGACTTCCCTGGTGATCCAGTGGCTAAAGCTCTGAGCTCCCAATGCAGGGGTCCAGGTTCCACCCCTGGTCAGTGAACTAGATTGCACATGCCACAACTAAGACCCAGTGCTGCCACATAAAATAAGTAAACAGTAGGAAAAAAAAGATGAGGATCAGCAGCAGCGGCTGACACCAGAAATTTAGAAACGCAAGTTGTTTTTAAAATGTATAATTGATAGTTGCTCTACAGTGCTGTGTGTCTCTGCTATACAGCAAAGTGAGTCAGCTCTATGTATACATATATCCACTCCCTCTTGAGCCTCCCACCCCCACCTCCATCCACCCTCGGGGTCAGCACAGAGCACCGCGCTGAGCTCCCTGCGCTCTTCAGCAGCTTCCCACTAGCTAGCTGCGTTACACATGGGGGTGTATGTATGTCTGTGCTGCGCTCTCACTTGACCCCTCCGTGTCCACAGGTCTGTTTTCCGACATCTGTTTCTCTGTTCCTTCCCTGCAAATAGGTTCATCGGTAGCATTTTTCTAGATTTCATTTATATACATTAGTATACGATGTTTGTTTTCCTCTTTCGTACTGAAGTGCGTTTTGTATGACAGACTCTGGGTTCATCCACATCACTGCAAATGACTGTCTCATTCCTTGTTAAGGCTGTATATTTCCATTGTATGTATGTAGTGCATCTTCTTTTTCCATTCATCTGTCTGTGGACATCTAGGTTGCTTCCATGTCCTGGCTATTTTAAGTAATGCTGCTATGAACATTTGGGGTGCATGTGTCTTTTGGAATTATGATTTTCTCAGGGGGTAAGTCGAGGAGTGGGATGGCTGGGTCACATCGTTGTTTTGTTTCTTAAGGAACCTCCTTATGTTGTTCTTAGTAGCTGTGTTAATCAGCACTCCCTCAGGACCACCTGAATCTGAAACTGAACCTCTGAATGCTAACCAGACTTCCAGGTGATTCACATGCATGCCCACCCCCCACCAGCCCAAGTTTGAGAACCACTGCTCTACTGTATTAATCAATAAGAAAGTCAGTCACGGGTGCCTGGGAGACTTGGTGAGAGTAATTTCATTGGTGTTACAGCCTGGTTAAGCAAATTTTTTAAAATTTTAACAAGTGTTCAGAGTTTTTAATTGGGAAATTTCCAATGTTTTATTTTCTTTTGCATGTTTGAGTTTTTTTCTCTTCTATATAGTAGTTGATCACAGATTGATGTTTTGTTTCACCCTGTTCCGTATGATTTTGGGAGTTTTGTTTTTATCTACTTTGAAACACTTCCATATATATGCACGTCCACCTACATCACTGATAATTGACTAGCTGCCCTTGGGTCTGAAATGGAGGGAAGAAAACAGCGAAGCAAAGTGAAGATGGGTGAATCTCAGCTCTGAATGGCAGCCTGAGAAAGCACCTAGACACCTAAAGTTGTTTCTTCCAGAAAGTTCCAAGACACTGTCTGGGGTGTATTTCTAATTATTTGCACTTGTCCTCATGTGAAGTAATTGGATATGCATCCTTTTCATCTAAAGTGGGCCAACAGCGTAACCTTAATTGTTGTACTTCTGGTGTGCTAATGAGGAGGAGGGCTGCTAGGAACTAGGTCTTCCCCTGGCTTTTGCTCTCAGATCCCCAAGTATTTCATTTCACTTGATGGGAATAAATGGAGCATATTATTCTGGTTCGCTGTCATTACGGGAAATCTGTGGTTGATGTTCAAGTGAGAAGAGACTAAGGCAGACCTCCAGGCACAGGTCCAGGATGCTGTGGACTTGGACCCACGCCCACCCCGAGTAAAGCGAATGCCATGGTGAAGCAAGTCACACACACCTTTTGGCCGTCCAGTGCATGTAAAAGTGATTGGGGGGGACTTCCCTGGTGGCCCGGTGGCTGAGATTTGGCTTCCCCAATGCAGGCGGCCGGGTTTGATCCCTGGCCAGGAAACTAAATCCTGCATGTTGCAACTAAGACCCAGAACAGGTATGGAGAGGGAGGTGGGAGGGGGGTTCAGGATGGGGAACGTGTACACCCGTGGTGGATTCATGTTGATGTATGGCAAAACCAATACAATATTGTAAAGTAATTAGCCTCCAATTAAAATAAATTTATATTAAAAAAAGATTTAAAGGTTATCGATACATTGACACTACACTGCAGTCGGTTCAGTGTGCACTGGCATTGTGTCTAAGAAGACAGTGTGTATACCTTAGTTATAAACACTTTATTGCTGAAAGCTGCTAACCATCATCATCGAGTCATGATCTTTCTGCTGGCAGAGGGTCTTGCCTTGATGTGACGGCTGCCACCTGGCCAGGGCGGTAGTTGCTCTCAGTGTAATAACAGAAATAAAATCTCATGGAAAGTAAACAATCGGCCTCCATAACCAGAAGCTGAACAAAGTATTAGTTTGTGCACTTGCTCATTTTTCCCACCCGCTGGGTCACAGGAACCAAATGGACAAAACAGAACGTGTTTCTCACTTTTCCTGCTAATGACTGTGGACGTTCAGTGCCCATGACTTTGGGCCACAGGCAACAAATGAACTGACCACAGCTCAAGGCACGGAGGCACTGTGTTCTGTACCTCCACAGGTTTCATTAGCAAAGACTCGTTGCCTTGTGGAAAGTTTTCTAGAATATTCTACCTTATGCAGTTGTCCAGGGACATCGGGGTAGAAAAGAGTTTGAACAGGAGAGACGGACCTGGGTTTTGGGTCTGACTCCACCTCTGTCCATCCCTGGTGGCTCAGACAGGAAAGAATCCGCCTGCAATGTAGGAGACCCGAATTCAATCCCTGGATTGGGAAGATCCCCTGGAGATGGGAATGGCTACCCA
>SJYX01016172.1:461593-532174 GCA_006410675.1 Oreotragus oreotragus
GTCATGTATGGATGTGAGAGTTGGACTGTGAAGAAGGCTGACCGCCGAAGAATTGATGCTTTTGAACCTGTCTCTTATACACATCTAGATGTGTATAAGAGACAGGGTAAGAGCTCCATGCGTGAAGCTCTAATTACAGTAATATAGTACATTAGATTATAGCTCTCTTTTGCCCTATTTTATTGATGATCATAGCTCAGGAAATCCAAGCCAAGATTTTTATTTCCATGCTCACATTCTCTAGATCCCAGGCATCCAAGAAGAAGCCAGCTCTTGAAATGAGAAAAGCTGGACTGAGGTTGTGGCTCCCAGTTGAGGGAGGGGCAGGGAGTGGGGCGGCGGCCCTGCATGGCTCTCACCAGTGAAACACACCTTCCAGCACCAGCCTGGGCACCCACCCTCTGTATCCTTGGCTCAAGGTCCCCTGGCTGTGCCCCTCACTCAAGCCCATGTCAAGGGGCAACATGGAGGTGTCTACCTAGAGTGTACTTTTTTCTTAAATACATTTGCAGAAGAAATGTTGCTCAGTCGCTAAGTTGTGTCCAACTCTTTGTGACCCCATGGAGTGCAGCACGCCAGGCTCCTCTGTTCTCCACTGTCTCCCAGCGTCTGCTCAAATTAATGTCCATTGAGTCAGTGATGCCATTTAACCATCTCAGCCTCTGCTGCCCCCTTCTCCTTTTGCCTTCCATCTTCCCCAGCATCAGGGTCTTATTAACTAGAGATATGTTAATACATCTTTTGTTACCCAAACATTATTGACCAGAGTGTTTCAACGCTCACTTCCATAATAAATCGCCAGCCGCAGGCTTTAGTTTCTGCAAAAATCCCTCAGTAAAAAATGTGTTAAAAAAATACTCAACCTTATAATGGAGTAGAATACAAAACTTGCATGAATATTTAACATGAGATAGAATGCTTAAGGACTTCCCAGCTGGCTCAGTGGGTAAAGAATCCACCTGCAATGCAGGAGACTCCGGAGACATGGATTCATTTCCTGGTTTAAGAAGATCCCCTGGAGGAGGGCATGGCAACCCACTCCAGTATTCTTGCCTGGAGAATCGCATGGATAGAGTAGCCGGGCAGGCTACAGTCCATGGGGTCAACAAAGAATTGAACACGACTGAAATGTTTGAGCATCCACGCACACAGAATGCTTAAAAGAAATGTCAAGCAGATAGAGGCTAATTTGGGGTCTCTCCCCAGATCCTGACTCATATTCTTCTACTGTTCAGGGCACTTTGGTGGAAATCATTGAAAATGCTAACCACTAACATTTATGGAGTGCTGTGAGTGGTTCTAAGCATTTGAATGTGATTCTCTGGAGGTTTTATACTCATCTCCGTTTTTCAGATGAGGAATCTGAGATACAAAGAGAAGTTCAATAATTTGTCCAGAGTTCACACAGCTTGTAAGTGGCAGAGCTAAGACTTAACCCCACTAACTTCTCCCTTCCCATACTCCTCATGCTGCCAATACCCCCCTTACTGAGAAAGCGGCCATACCCCAAAGGATGAACTGTCCACACCACGGTCTTGACAGGTGGATCAAATGAAGGGCAGGGAACCTTGCTCTAGACGGTCTGCACAACTGACCTCAAGACAAGTGTGGTGAACGCATCTCTGAAGAGTCTTCCTGGACCTTCAGAGCAGCCAGACACAAAACAGAATCTCCTGATGAAGGTACACTTTCTAGAAGTAGCAGATGCTTCTCTGCATACCCCCTGCTTCCAGATGAAGCCAGCTCTGGTCTCCCATCTGCTGATAGGCCTGTTCTCCTCCCTGGACCACTGAGCCAAGAAGGCCTGAAGAGACCCTGCAAAGACTACACATTCTGGCATATGTCTGCGAAGTGGATTGAACGTGTGCTCAGAGAAAGATGAGTAAAAGGCTATGTATGCATGTCAGTGTGGAGAAGCCATCGGTTCTGCCTTGGGTGATCGAGGAAGGTTTCCTCGAGATAGTGGGCAAGGAGGGGCGTTCTGAGTGGAGGCAAGGCATGCGTGAAGGCCCAGACCCAACTGCACAGCATGTGTCTGGAATCCAGAAGTGATGCATTTTAGCAGCAGCAGCAGATCACATGGGAGAGCAGATGAAGAGGTGGAGCCAATGTATTGCTGGGTTTGAAGGCAAAGGGGGCTGAGTTTTATGATGAAGCCAGAGATGAGCTGCCAACAGTTATGGAGGAACAGAAAGGAAGGCTAGAGATTGATGTCTCTGCCCACAATCTGCAGAACAGAGAAGCCTGGAAGAGAGGGAGAGGCCGTCAGCCTGGAGACTAATTTGGGAACTGTTTAAATAATGCAGGCAAGAGATAGTGAGTGGGGAAACAGGACCAAGGCACAGAATATGGAAATAGCATACTCTTAACTCAGGGCTTATTAAGGAGGTAGCATCTTCACAGGTTGTCCTGATATTAGAAGTGGAGGGGAAAGAAGGACATGATCCCTGAAAGAGAAGAAAGATGGTTCATAAAATATATATATATATATATGGGCTTCCCTGGTGGCTCAGAGGTTAAAGCGTCTGCCTCTAACGTGGGAGACCTGGGTTCAATCCCTGGGCTGGGAAGATCCCCTGGAGAAGGAAATGGCAACCCACTCCAGTATTCTTACCTGGAGAATCCCATGGACGGAGGAGCCTGGTGGGCTCCAGTCCATGGGGTCGCAAATGGATTCCTGCTTCTGGGAAGATGATATACAAGTAATTGTTCTTATTCTTCCTACTAGGTAGAGCTAAACATCTCTGAACATTTTGTGTAAAATAAGCATAAGAAGACTCTGAAAGTGGCAAGAAGGAGGTAGACCCACCAGGGACCTTAGGACGTGGAGGATAACACTGCCATGAGTTCCCGGGGGTTATTTCATCTCTCACATCCCAGAGTCCCATAACATGATACCCAACACATCTATGCTTCAACCTCAAATCACGCGTCATACAAAGAATCAGGAAAACCTCAATCTGAATGAAAAACCTCAAGCAATAGATGCTGACACCAACATAAGACATGTGATAGAATTACCCAACAAGGATTTTAAATGAGTCATCATAAAAGTGCTCTGGGCAGTTGTGGTAGACTTTGCTCAAATGAAGAACTAAAAAAAATCTCAGTGAAGAAATAGAAAATATGGAAACAAATGAAATGGAAATTATAGAACTGAAAAGCACAATGAATAAAAGAAAAATCTCAGTGGATGAAGTTAGCAGCAGAGTGGACGAGACAGAGGAGGAAAATTAGTGAACTGGAAGATAACCAAAAATTACCTAAAGCAAATAAGAAAAAAATAGACAAAAGGAAAGAAGGAAGGAAGAAAGACTTAAAGGCCCATGGGACTATTAGAAGAGACCTAACATTCATGTCACTGGAGCTCTAGAAGGAGAAGAGAAAAAGGTCAGGACTGAAAAAGTTCTCAAGGAAATAATGGCCACTATTATTCAAACTAGAAATCAATAACAGAAAAGATAACGGAAGGTCTAAACACTTCAAAACTAAATAACACACTTCTAAGTAATTCACAAGTCAAAGTGTAAGTCTCAAGGGAAATGTAAAGACACACTTAATCAAAATGAAAATAAAACATATCAAAATTTGTGGGATGCAGCTATTTCAATGCTGAGAGGGAAATTTACATCATTAAATACTTAGAAAAGAGGCAAAGTCTCAAACCAATAACCTAAGCCTCCATCTCGAAAAATGAACCCAAAGCAAATAGAAGGAAGAAAATGATATTCAATCAGGAATGTATGAACTTAAGGGGACTAAGAGATATAAAATAAAAGCTATTATCTATAAAATAAAACTATTCTGTATAAAATAAAAAACTGTATCATATAACATTTTTAAAGCCACAGGGATATATTGTAAAACCCAGGGAATATAGGCAATACTTTATAATAACTATAAATGGAGAATAACCTTTAAAAATTGTGAATCACTATGTTGTACACCTGAAACTTATATAATATTATACATCAACTATACTTCAAGAAAGGAAGAAAGAAAAAAGAAGAAAGAAATTTGTGAATTTGAAAATAGAAAATCAATGAAACAATTGAACAAAAAGCTAGCCACTTGAAAAGACAAATCTCTATCATGACTGACAAAGAGAAAAAGAGAGAACGTGCCAATTCTAATACCAGAAATGAAATAGCACTATAAATCTTTCAGGCATCAAAAAAAAAAAAAAAAGGCAGTGAGAGACTAGTGCAAGCAACTCTTTACACATAAATCTGGCAAACTGGATGAAACAGACCAATTTCTGAAAGAGTGCAACCTACCACAACTGCCTCAATATGAAATAGATAATTTTAACAGTCCTACAACTATTAAAGGTATTAAATTCCTAATTTAAAATCTCCAGACCAGACAGCTTCACCGGAGAATTATACCAAACATTTAAAGAATAGCGGATCAATTCTACCTAATGTCTTCCAGAAAAAATAGAAGAGAGAACTCTTCTCGGGCCTTTTGATGAAGGCATGCTTTCTCTGATATCAAAACCAGAAAACAACAGAACAAAAAAGGAAAGCTAAACACCATGAAAATAGGTGAATCTTCCTCAGAGAGATGTCCTTTCAGCTCCTTTGTCTGTGTTGGAATCAGGCTGTTTGTTTTTCCTGTTGAGTTGGAGGGGTTCTTCATCTATTCTAGATATTAATTCCTTGCTGAGTGTTTGCTTTTATAAGTATTTCCCATCGGTGGGCTTTTCACTCTGTTGTTAGTGTCTTTTGATGCACAAAAGTTGTAAATTTGAACGTCCAGTCTAATTTTCCTTTTGTCATTTCTGTCCACTCTGAAGTTCCCTTGTCGGGGAGGGGTCGTGTGGGGATATATCGTCTTTCCTGGTTGACATCCACACTCCTCCGTGACCCCCATCGGGCCCCCTTCCCCACCCAGCAGAGCCTGTGGGCGCAGCATTGTATGAATTCTCTCCCCTACTCGCATCTCCCACCAGATGGATGGCAGGGGGTTCCTATGCATCCTGGGGCTTCCCAAATAGCTGCACAGCACAGGGTAGGGCTGAAAAAGTGTTGGATGAATAAATGAACGGGTGACTGAATAAACGGCTCCTGGAAGGAAGAAGCTGGCCTCTCAGCAGGGCTGCAGAGCCTCAGACCTGGCTGCTTTCAGAAGCTCTTTCTTTCCTTTCCTTAGTCCTGGAAGGTTGCCTGTCAGTGGGGTCTGACTTTTATGTAATTATTTGGAGCATCACAACACAGCTCTAAGGTCGGAGTCTAATCCTCCCCCTTTAAGGAAGAGGACGTGTCTTCTGTGGCAAATGGGTGATTTATTGAGAGACCAAAGACTGTTTGTACTCCTAATAGAAGCTAGAGCAGACAAGCTGCTCGCTAGAAGGAATGAGACCAGCTTCTTCTGAATAGGAAATTGCTTTCGTCGCCCCTGGTGTGTCCTTGCTAACGTGGAGCTGGGTGCATCCTGTGTTCTTCAGATGGACGGCCCTCCTCAGGACATCCTGTCCAGACACCTTTTTAAATGAGCTCTGTGCGCAGTAACTCGCCTGCCAGCGCCCAAGGCGCCTCGAACACGCATTCAATCTGAAGTCACAATTGAGAGCCTACCTTCCCTAATAAAAGAAAATCTCCCAAATGAAGCATGAATCGTTGTTAAGGATCCTTTCCTAATTTTTCATCTCTTTTAGGACTGCTGATGTCACTATCCAATAAGGGGTAGCAGGCACCAAAAACCTTAAGAAAAAAATAAGGAGAAAAAACATGAAATTGAGAAAATTCAATTAATTCTGGTGAAACGGGTAAAAGACTGTTATTATAAACAATTACTTTATTTTAGCAGTGAGACTCCACAAAAATCAGTCTTTCCTGTCTGTCTGGAGTAAGTAAGTTTGGAAAGTCATGTTATTCCAGAAGGAGGAGGACTCAGACTTGAACGTGCACCTGTGGGGTCACTCCCTTCTCTCCATATGATCTTGTACCTGTTAGGGGACCAGTTGTAGCTTCTGTTTGCTCCTCTGTAAAAGAGGGATGTGATGAAAAATGCCTTACAGAGCTGGTATAAGATGGAAAAAAACAGCATGTTTAAGGCACTTGCTCAGTAAATAACCCGTCCCCTCCTCTCCCCGCTCCTCCCCCTTCTTCTATTCGAGGCTTTTGTTGTGGGTACAGCCATTGAGGATGGAGTTACTTGTTAAGTGATGACTAATTTAAAAAGTGGTAGACTCTTTAGAGAACAATCTGATGGTTAGCAGAGGAGAAGGATATGGGGAAGGGATAGTTATGGAGTTTGGGGTAGACGTGTACACACTGCTGTATTTAAAATGGGTAACCAACAAGGACCTACCGTACTGTACAGGGAACTCTGCTGAATGTTATGTGGCCGCCTGGATGGGAGGGGGGCTTGGGGGAGAATAGAAACATGTATATGTAGGGCTGAGTCCCTTTGCTGTCCACCAGGAATTATCACAGCATTGTTAATTGGCTCTACCCCAATACCAAATAAAAAGTATATTTTTTTTAAGTAGTAAAAATGGTAGTCTAGTGGTAGATCAGATGACCAAGACCCTGAGGATGAGAAAATGGTATTTTTTTTCTAACAAGATGTCATCTCTTTTATCCACTCGTTCTTTCTTCAAACATTCGTGTCTGGCTTGAGAAAGGAGCTGGTGGTAGTGAAGGTTTAAAAACTGAGCTTGTCCCATGGCAGCCTGACCTGACTTGCAGTTTGCTTTTTCTCCCATGACTGATTCCAAATTGTCGCTAGATATTTGGTTGGTCTGGGCGAGCTGTTGTGGCTGCAGCTGTCAGTGTGTGAGCCCCCTGCTTTACTGTACGCCCCAAGGATGGGCTCCATGGGTGTCGTTCGAGGCTGCATCCTGGTGCCCAGCTCCCCGTCAAGAGAGCCCTCGGCATCACCACTGACCACTGGCCCACATCCAGCAAAGAACACTTTTTTAGCTTATATACATCAGTATACTTTGCTCTGTCCAGTCCCTTTCATGTCACTGGGGCAGGAAGGGGGTAGCATGTGCTCCTCAAGGTCCTATTGCTGCCTTCATGAAAGAGCAGAGACACGGCAGCATATCTAGGAAGAACTTCGTAGAGTTAAAGGGTTTCTAAAGAACTGCAAACAGACTACACTGTGGAGCCTGTAGGCAAGTGGAGATAATTGGAATCCTGTTCCCCAAGGAGACACACGGCTCTACCCTATTTTTTATCACAAATATTTCCATGTTTATTCCCTGTGGAGGGATCTGTCTCCAGAGAGAGTTGTAGTGCAGTCTCTGGAGGGTGGATGCCTCTGGCCTTGCTGCTCAGAGTTGTCTTCTGCTAACAGAATGGAGTGGAGGTGCTGACCGGTCCAGGAGGGTGGAGATACCATGAGGCCCAGAGCCACCCGGGGCTTCAGGCAGGAGGGGACATTTCTAGTCTTCACTTTGGAAAAGCAGATTCCCAGCAGACACATTTCCATGGTCCGTCCTCACTTTTAAAGAACTTACAAGGCCTTCCCTGGTGGCTTGGTGGGAAAGAATCCGCCTGCCAGTGCAGGAGACACGGGTCTGGGAAGATCCCACACGACTCAGAACCGTTTGGAGGGACACTGGACAGGGGGAGAGGATGTTGGGGAGCGAGGTGGGGACAGGTCAGGGAGAGGCACACGGAGCCCAGCAGAGACAGTGGCTCACTCAGAGACAGCAGGTGGGCAGAGCTCTTCGGGTGGGTCTGAGGGTGTGCGCGCCCAGTCGGGGCTGTAGAGGCGTGGGCCTGGGGGCTGCACTGTGTCTGCTCTGCCTCCTCTCTAATAATTAGCGCAGTTGAACATCCTCTCATGTTCCCGTTGGCTACCTGTATGCCTTTTTGGAGAAATGTCTATTCAGATCTTCTGCCCATCTTCTGATTGGGTTATTATTTTTTTATACTGAGTTTTATGAGCTGCTTATTTAGTTTGGATATTAAGCCCTTGTCAGTCATATCACTTGCAAATAATTTCTTCCATTCGGAGGTGAGGTGTGTTGAGCTTCAGATGTCACGAGGGAATTTCAGGGGACATACGCACAAAGTGCGTGAAGTGAAGTCTTGGGCGGATGCCGGACTTAGTCACGAGTTTCGTTAGGAAACCATCAGGTATTTGATCAAGGCGGGAACCAAAAGACCCAGGGTTTAGGGGGACAAGCGTCACATGTCATCTTGGGGGTCAGCGGGAGAGAGGTGATGCTGAAATGGGGTTGTTTAGGAGCTATTACACTGACCTGGAAGACTTGGCAGAGGACAGAGCCATAAGCTGTCTTGTGGACTCAGAAGCTGACTGTACGGGAGGAAAGAGGCAGAGGGAGGAGTCAGGGGTGACTCAGGTGACAATCAAAGAGCTCCACGCGAGTGATGAGGCCATTTCTAGATGAGGCAGGAGGAGGGACAGACCTCTCATAGGGTGAGTGGATAAGGGGCTGGGTGGAGAGGAGGGGGAGGAACTTGGCTTTAGATGTTTGAGTACAAGGTGCAGAGGGTCCCCCGACTGGCAGTGTATGGAGTGGACGGTGAGAAAGGCTCAGGCTTGGTGTCAGAGCTCAGAGTTCAAATCCGGGTCCCAAAGCTTCGAAGCCATGTGACCTATGCCACCTCTGCACGCCACTACCCACCCCCCTAGAATAATAAGAGGACTCCTAAGAAGGATCATGAGGGTTTCCCTGGTGCTCAGTGATAAAGAATCCAACTGTCAGTGCAGGCGCCGCAGGAGACATGGGTTTGAGCCCTGGGTCAGGAAAATCCCCCGGAGAAGGAAATGGCAACCTAAATCCAATATTCTTGCCTGGAGAATCCCATGGATAGAGGAGCCTAGTGGGTACAGTCCATGGGGTTGCAGAGTCAGACTTGACTTAGTGACTGCTGCTGCTGCTGCTGCTAAGTTGCTCCAGTCGTGTCCGACTCTGTGCAACCCCAACAAAAGAAGGATGGCATGCATGTTGTCAAACACATACGTAATAAATGCTGGTATTTTTTTGATTATTACAATAGCTAACACTAAGCTGTCTGACTGGTGGCTAGAAAAATAAGCCAAAAGCTCAGACAGCAGGCTGGAGATCAAGAGTGGGGAGTCCTTGCAGCAAGGTGGGGTGTTTCTGCCGGGCAGGGGAGAGGTGGAGGCAGGAGGCCCCCTGGGCAGCATGCATGTGTGGAAGGGAGCCCCCCACCCCACCCCCAGCAAGCCATGGTCTCTGCAACGTGGACATCACGTCCTCAGCTCGATCCAGCCCTGCCATTCTCCAGGAGTCGCCTGGGGGTTCCGTTAAGTCTGTTTCCCAGGGGACTCCATGAGGCAGGCCCCTAGCTGCACCCAGCACCCAGCACAGTGCCCCGCACACAGCCGGTGCCGTGCTGTAGTTATTTGTTGCTGGGAGGAATCTGCTTGGGGGGGAATTTGCTGGGGGAGGAGGTGTCTGCAAACATTTGGGTTTCCCTGAGAGAGCACCTGGTGGAGAGGAAAATGTAGGAGACTCTGAAGGTGGGGCTGGGCCTGGGGATGGCAAACCTTGACCCGGGTCCCTGCAGTCCACCCTGCCGCAGTCCACGCGGGCTTAATAAATGGCACAACGGTTTCTCTGAGAATGGCGCCTTGAAAGACTGTCAGCCAAGCGGGTCTAATCACATAAGCAAGTGAAAAATAAACGACCGGAGTCTGGAACAGCTGATCAGAAGCTGGGCCGAGGCGTGTGGCTCTCCCCAGGGTCTCCTGGCCCCTCCCAGTCACATCCCTGAATCTCACGTCACATCCAGCGACTCCCGCCACTGATTTATGGCCGGGGACTGCCAGGGGCTCTGAGAGCATCATAAATGATCCTCAGGGCAGGGAAACGATCGTCTCTTCCAAGAAGGAAGAAGGCATAGCTGGGTAGTCCGCGTCCGTCTTCAGTCATCCTTCGCTGTTGAGACAGAGGCAAATGCTCGGGGCTCAGATCTGCAACGTGACAGCGTAAACGGCTGCGAGTGGACCACAGACGAGGCAGGCAGGGCCCTCAGGGACTGTCCCCTCCAACCTCACAGCCTCATTTCACGAGAGGAAACCGAAGCCTTGGAGAGAACCCGAGGATCAGAGACTGAGCTTCACCCAGCACCTAGACGGGCTGGCACTGAGCTGGCCACTCCACAGTCCTGTGGTGTGTCCTTCACTTAAGCCTCCTAAGTATTTTCTGTAGGTTGATGGAAGCATTAACATGTGTGTCGTACTCAGTGAGGGCAACTCGCTGGTCCAAACCCCCAGGAAGTGGCAGAGATGTGACCTGAACCCCGAGTCCTTGTCAGGAGGACGAGGTTATGCAGTCGCTGCTTGTCCTTTGTGCTCCATGACCGCCGAGGGTGGCTGGGCCCTCCTGTTTGTCGCCTTCATGTGGGGAAGGCTCCAGCATCAAGGGCTTGGAGTGGGCAGGGAGTCAGGGGCTCACCTATTCAGCATCAGTCGAAGGACACCCCTCACGCTTACTGGCCAAGGAGGGCCATTTGTCACACTCAACCTCAGGAAGCAGAGAGGGTGACCCTGTAGTGTGGCTAGAGACATACAGGAAATGCCTGGGGGCTGCACCAGTAATCCCCATCCTTCCAGCCCCTGACAAGCGCTGAGACACTCCCCAGGTGGCAGATCCCCCACTCCTCTCCTGCACCCCATTTTCTGCTCTCTCAGACCACCTCCCCCTGCTTGGCTCAAAAAAAAAGAGTGAAACCTTTGTTCTTTATTACGGCTGCTGGTGCTGCTAAGTCACTTCAGTCGTGCCCGACTGTGTGACCCCATAGACGGCAGCCTACCAGGCTCCCCCATCCCTGGGATTCTCCAGGCAAGGATACTGGAGTGGGTTGCCATTTCCTTCTCCAGTGCATGAAAGAGAAAAGTGAAAGTGAAGTTGCTCAGTCTGTCCGACTGTTAGCGACCCCATGGACTGCAGCCCACCAGGCTCCTCCGTCCATTGGATTTTCCAGGCAAGAGTACTGGGGTGGGGTGCCGTTGCCTTTCCCGCTTTATTATGGCCACAGAATAAATATAAATATATTGGTAAATACAGCCCCCAGAGCTGAAAGATGATATGCAAAGGGAATTAAATTACAGGCTGCAAGGTATAATAAAACAGTACTTGGGTTTCCCAGACTCTTGATAGTAGTGTTTATTTTCTACAATATATGATGCCAGAAAGACATCCTTTTCTAGTCAACTTCTTTTTATCTGCCTTTTTTTTTTTTTTTTAACAGAATAAATATAAATATATTGGTAAATACAGCCCCCAGAGCTGAAAGATGATATGCAAAGGGAATTAAATTACAGGGTGCAAGGTATAATAAAACAGTACTTGGGTTTCCCAGACTCTTGATAGTAGTGTTTATTTTCTACAATATATGATGCCAGAAAGACATCCTTTTCTAGTCAACTTCTTTTTATCTGCCCTTTTTTTTTTTTTTTTTTTTTTTGCCTCCAAAGTGCATGCAAAACTTTTACATTAATTGGAAATTCATTTCAGGCAGTAGAGGGACTTCCCAAATAGCGTTTCTACTTTTGCACTTGTATCTTTCAGAAAGTTATTTCTTTTATTCTGGGCTTTACACTTGCTAGAAGTATCGGTGGTAACTCAGGAGAGCTTTCCTGGTGGCTCAGCAGTAAAGAATCTGCTTGCAGTGCAGGAGACGCAGGTTCAGTCCCTAGGCTGGGAAGATCCCCTGGAGGAGGGCATGGCAACACACTCCAGTATTCTTGCCCGAGAATCCCATGGACAGAGGAGCCTGATGGGTACAGTCCATGGGGTTGCAAAGAGTCGGACATGACTGCAGAGACTTAGCACGCACGCATGGTAACTCAGGAAGCCCCCACCACCCTAGCAAGAACTCGTTTATCGGAGTCCTGCCCTGTAGGACAGGATTAAGGGCACCCAGGGAGCCAGAAGGAGGGGTCCCTTCAGACAACATGTCCCTGGAGGCCTTTCCATCCTTTAGGGTGTGCTGGAGGTGGCTGAAGCACAGAGCTTTGGGGATGGGTTGTGAGACTGGGTGTGAGGGGTCCTTGCACTCCAAACCTTCACAGTGGCTCTTCTGCAACCAGTCGGGGGTCCTGGCAGGACATTCCACCCCGACCGCAGGTCCCCACACATCCCTAACCAGACCCCGCCCACCTGCACGGATGCCCAGTTACCTGGACCAGACCCAAGAAGAGGAGAGATGCCCAGTGCTGGGGGAGAGGGGCAGGGGTGCAGCTCCCTGGCCGCGCTGGTGACATGGTCACATCCACGGCTTCTTGAGACAGCTCTGGCTGGGATCGCCACAGTAACAACAGCTTTATTTCTACAGAGAAGAAAACTAGCTTTAGGATAGTCTGCTTTACAAACCGCTTCTGGGAAATTCCTGGACAAAGTGGGGCCGGGGCTTCCCTGGTGGTCGTGGTTAAGCACTCACCGCACAGTGCAAAGGGCAAGGGTAGTATCTAAAGCCTGTGCTCTCAGCAAGAGAGATCACTGCGGGGAGAAGTCGGCGCCCAGCCGGAGAGTTGATGAGACCCCGCACAGCCACAGATAAAGATCTTTAAAAGAAAGGCGGGGCTGGCCCCCGATTTACTCCCACCCCACGCAAGGGGCACCTCGCTGGGGGCCTGTTGTGGGTGAGCCTGGGGTCCTCAGAACAGTGGTCCCCATCGATGCAGAGGGTTTGGTGAGCGAGATGGGGAGAAGGAGGGTCTCCATGGAAACCTGTGGGGACCAGCTGCCCCCAGGTGAAGCATCCACTGAGGTCCGTCCAGCCAGGGCCCGGCTGCTGACAGAAGGCCACTGCCCATCTCCACTGCCCAATCCCAGAGGCTTCAGCTGCTGTTCCAGATTTTCCAGCGGAGATGTCTCTCCATCACAGCCTAGTGTAGATGCCAGAACCTGGGCAAGTGGGCAGAGCAGTGCAGGTGAAACAGGGACAGTAAAGGTGTGTACTGCATGAGATTCTGTTGGAGAGAAGAGATAGAAATGGACAACAGAAGCTGGAGGAATGAAAATATTTTTAAAACATTGTAGGCTGCAGGCAGCGGCACTGCCCAAGGCAGCCTGCTGTGGGGAGCAAACACAGGGTGTGGAGCTTGGCAACCCTGCTTCTGACATTCATGACGTGTGTGCTTTGGGATGAGGAGCCTAATTTCTCTGAGCCTCAGTTTCCTCATCTGTAAATGGAGATAGTACCTTCCGCATAGGGCTACATGAAGATAAAGACTTGGACATATGATACAATAAAATAATGGAGACATTTTCTATCTTGTGCATGCATGCTACGCTGTTAATTTGTGTCCAACTCTTTTGCGACCCTATGGACTGTAGTCCGCCAGGCTCCTCTGCCCATGGGATTCTCCAGGCAAGAATACTGGAGTGGGTTGCCATGCCCTCCTCTAGGGGATCTTCCCGACGCGGGGATTGAACCGGCATCTCCCACATTACAGGCAAATTTTTAACTGTCTGAGACACTAGGAAAGCCCAATAAACATAATATTTCAATGTGATATTTTAAAAATAAAAATGAATGCAAAGAAACCCATGATGAGCAAAATAGCAAAATGTTTAAATAAAGACAGGATCATCAGTGTTGTGGAGCCATATCAGAGCCTGAAACAAAACTAAAAATGGTTAGCTATCTTCCGTTTATTTAGAAAGTGAGGCCCTCTCTCCCCCCACCCTCACCCCATCCTCCACCCCTTGCACCTCTTCTGGGGCCCAGTGGCTCTCAACCCCCTGCACGGTGCAAACAGTTGTACTTTTAAAAAATGCAGGTGCCTTGGGCTTCCCTGGTGGCTCAGTGGTAAATAATCTGCCTGCCAATGCAGGAAACATGCGTTCGATCCCTGATTCGGGAAGATCCCACATGCCACAGAGCATCTAAGCCAGTGCGGCACAGCTACTGAGCCTGTGCTCTGGAGTCTGGGGGCCACAGCTACTGCCCACACGTGCTAGAGTCCACACTCCACACCGAGAGAGTAGCCCCTCCTCTCTGCAATTAGCGAAAGACCCAGCACAGCCAAAGATGAAATCAATCAGTCAATCAATAAATTTAAAAAATGCAGATACCAGGGCGCAGCTCCGGACCAGGGCAAACAGAATGCGAGGGGGTGGGGCCTGAGCATCTGACTGCTCAAACCCCCTAGGTGCTTCTCCTGGGCCCGAGGCTGGCGGTCACTGTGTCTGCGGGCATCTGGAGGGTCCCTGGAAAGCCAGCTGTCCCTTCTCTGTGGTTCTCTTAGCAGAGAGAGGAAGAAGCAAGTAACCGGACTCTTGTGCACAGAAGCTGGAGAAAAGCCAATGTGCTCGGAATGGTTCTGTCCATCCGAGATCGGCTGGTTCCTGGAGAGCCTCCTGTGGGTGTGGGCTGCCAGCCAGCTCCCTGGGCTCCCCTGTCAGCCTGGGCAGTCCTGAGCCTGCTCCTCAGTGGCTGTTCCCTAAGCATCCCTTCTCCCCGGAGACCTGAACCTCCCCAGAAAGGTGCTCGTGAGAAACAAACTCAATGCCAGGACCACTCCGTCCCAGGGATGGGCTGAGGGCAGCTGTAGTCACCAGTACCGCTCAGCAACGCCTGTAACAGCGATGCTGAGCGTGAAGACATGCTTTCCTTTAGCGAGTCAACAAATCCCCCAGATGCATCTATTCTCACCTTTGACACGTTCAATCCCTTCGCCTGGGAAGATCCCCTGGCGAAGGAAACGGCACCCCACTCCAGTATTCTTGCCTGGAGAATCCCATGGACAGAGGAGCCTGGCGGGCTACAGTCAGTGAGGTCTCAAAGAGTCGGACGCGCCTGAGCGAGTGAGCACGAACTCACAGCACAGTGTGGGGTAGACGTTATGTTCTGTTCCGAAGGAAAGAAAAACCCAGTGGAAGCACAGAGGGCGCCTGGGGAGTCTGTGTCAGTCAGGGAGTCTGGGAAGAGCTGAGAACGAGGTGAAGAGTGAGCCCTGGCATCGTTTGGAGACATCTTCAGGCAGGGAACCACGGTGCAAAGGCCCGGGACTGGAAATGCTCTAGGCTGTTCCAGGAACCACAGGTTTTTGCATCATTAGTACTCACATGTGAACGGAATTTTGTAAATTTGTGATTTTTGTTCTCACCAGCTGTAAGAGAACTCAGCCTTCGGGGTGCCTCTGGAAAAGCAATCATGTGCTCTTGGAAATTGCATCAGCTTCACTCTTGTGTGTTGTTCTGTCACCGAGTCGCGTCCGACTCTTTGCAACCCCATGCACTGCTTCAGGCCAGGCTTCCCTGTCCATCAGCAACTCCCAGGGTTTGCTCAGACTCATGTCCATTGATTTGGTAATGCTATGCAACTCATCTCACTTTTCTGTATCCGCAGAGAATTTCTCCCCTTCCTCCAGCCTTTGCTGTTTAGACCTATATCATCTTCTTCTTGGGGAAATCAGTTGGAGGTTGCTTTTTATAATTTTTCTCATTCTGGTTGATTTAGCTATTATTGGACCATTTTTATTTTCTCCTAAAAGATTCCGATTTAATTACATGTTTTTCTTCTGCCTTTGGTTCAAGTGTGCTAATTATGTGGTGTTTAGTCTGTCTCAAGTTTATTATTAGACTTCTCATTGTCCCTGAATTTGCTCAATTGTAGAGAATTTATATTTTTAGGGTTCTTTCCATTCATGGTGTCATTCCTTAAGGAAAGTTTTTTGAAAATAAGTATATAAAAATTAGGCCGAACTCAGTATTTTCAGCTCCAAGTGTAGAATCCTGCTTAGTGAGTGAGGCTGGTGATTCTGTGGTCAGCCAGCTGTTAAGTGTCACTTTAGGGAAGTTACTCAGTCCTAGAGCTTTTTCTTAAACAAATGGTTGGAAAACCAGGACAATTGAGAGACTGAAGTGATGTCTCCTCACTGGCCTTTGGTACGTGTGCTCTGGCTCCTGGTTTGTCATCTGACTGTGAGGACCCTCTCCTGATGGACAGCGGTGTCCCCAGCTCATCACTGGGACTGACGGAGGTGCCCGGGGTTTTAGAGGAGGAAGCTGGCGTCGGCTAAAGCCGGGAAGCAGCTCGCAATGAGGACAGAGTGGACCCACTGGGGAGCCCCCAGGGAGGTCAGAGGTGTTTCCCAAAGAGTATCCCATGAGGCATAGTCTTGGGAGATGTGGTGGAGGGGCTGAATATTCCAGGACCACATAGGATTTGGAAAGGCTGGGTTAACTGTGCCAAGGATTTCTTTCATGCAGGACTTCTCAGGGCCTTGATGTGTTAATTCAGGTCAAAACTCATGCTGGGGTTGTGGTGTAGAGCAGGGTCCCCAGCCTCCATGAGGGAAGGACATTTCAGCTGAGATTTGAGGGGTGAGAATTAGATGTGCAAGTCCAGGGTGGGGCAAGCAAAGAGAAGAGCCTGTGCAAAGAGCTGGGGGCAGTGGGCAACTGGGTCTGGAGGCGACTAGAGATCCTCACAGCAGGTGATGAGGAGGGGCCTGGAGAGTTGGGCTGGGGCCAGTTCACCAAAGGTCTCACCCACTAGCGTTTCTCAAACTAGTCTTCGCTACAGCCCACAGTGAGAAATGCATTTACGTCATAGCTCCGGACACCCAGGCAGGTAGGACTCAGCCATCACCAGCCGTACTCACCCTGCACAAAGACCTCCATGTCCATCTTATTCTTCTTTCGTCAGCACTGGTTATGACCCCAGACTTGATCTCATTACCTTCATGGGGTGTCTGCGCACACCCTTGGATGTTCAGGCAGGGAGACTGCCCATCATCCCAAGGTCAGTAGGAAGCTGTCCATGGGTTTTCAGCTGGAAGTAGCTGGGTCTTGTCTCCTTCTCAGGGCTGGTCAGTGGCTGGGACCTTGTTGAGAGGTGGCAGCCCCCCAAACTGGAGCTGCACCAGAGTGGGTGGAGAGAAGGGGGTTCGGTTCTGTGGTTCTCTTTTCTCTTAATTTTGGTTATTTGGGGCTGCTCTAGGCCTTCACTGCTGTGCAGGCTTTCCTGTAGCCGTGGCCCGGGGGTCACTCTCGAGTCGCGGCGCACAGCTTCCTTATTGTGGCGGCTTCTCTTATGGCGGAGCGCGGGCTCTAGGGGCACCTGGGCTCAGTAATTGCAGCTCATGGGCTTAGTGGCTCAGTGGCATGTGGGATCTCCCCAGATCAGGGATCAAACCCACATGTCCTGCATTAGCAAGTGGATTCCTAACCACTCCAGGAAAGACCCTGCAATTCTCAAGACAGAGACTAGATGATTCGTTGGCGGCATGGAGTGAGGGGGGAGCAGGGGTCAAAGATGACTCTGCGGGGCTGGTGGGGCTGGTGGGGCTGGTTATTGAGATGTGGAGCGATGAGGGGACAGCCCTGTTTGGGGTGAAGAGGCTAAGTTCTGATTCGGGCAGGCTGGGCAGAAAACAGACCAAGAGCTGATGTTCCGAGGACCCTGGGAGTCAAGAAAGGGGGCTGCATGTGGCTTCTAGAATTGGGCCTGGGCAGTTTCTTGGGATGTTAGGAGTCTTGGCAGAGAAGGGATCTCTTCAGGTGAGTGTGTGAGAAAAGCCAGCGCAGACCCCGGGACCCTCACGGTTCCTGCTCCAGCACCATCTTTGTCTCCAAGTAAGAAGGCAGCCCTCACCTTCCACACACTGGAGACCTCTGGATAATACTACCTGAGGAGGTTAACGCAGAACAGGCCTGCGTGTCTGAGCGGACTGCTAAGCATCGTCTCAAGAAACCTGAACCCACGCCTCCCTTATGGCAAATGACCCCCTTCTCCCGGCTGATTCTCGGGGAAGCCCAGGTGGAACTCGATGACCTGTGGGCCCAATCACCCTCCGGCTTTGTGTGTTTCGAATGTTTTCCGTCTTGGCTGGTTTTGAACTAAATGTGTTCCTTGTGCAGGGGAGGACGTGTTTGATGTTATTACCATCCTAAGCAATAAAAAGATGTCGCGAATTATTAGAAGCTGGAGCAGCTGGTATTGAAATCTTTTGGCCCTGGGTTCAAATTAGTGAGTTGCCTTTCTTGATAAGAAGTTGTATTAAGGCCTTTGATTTAGTAAAGGATTTGCTTGCTGTCTAGGAAATGGCCAGAAATAGCGGATTGTGCCTATCCCGTCTACCTGCCTCCCTCTCAACTGTCTGTTCCCCCCAACACCATACCCATCTTATCCGTGATTCTTGAGTTCAAAACACACATAGTGTAAAATTGAAACATACAGATAAAATGCTGTGAAATGAAGTGTTAGTCACTCAGTCATGTCCGACTCTTTGTAACCCCATGGACTGTAGCCCACCAGGCTCCGCTGTCCATGGAATTCTCCTGGAAAGAATACTGGAGTGGGTAGCCATTCCCTTCTCCAGGGGATCTTCCTGACCCAGGGATTTAACCCGCATGTCCTGCATTGCAGATTCTTTACAGTCTGAGCTACCAGGGAGGCCCATAAATGCTATACATTTTAAAAGATGAAGCTTTTATGGAAAAAAAAGGTGGCCTGTTACCTGCAGAAACTTTAGAATATATAGATTTGCAATGGAAGAGAAGGAAAATCATTCACTCAAAGAATGTTTGTTTTTTAAAATTATTTTATTTTTGGCTACACTGGATCTTTGTTCTGCGTGCTGGCTTTCTCTACTTGCAGCGAGTAGGGGCTACTGTCTAGTTGGTGTGTGGGCTTCTCGTTGCAGTTGCTTCTCTTGTTTCGGAGCACAGGCTCTAAGGCGAGAGGGCTCAGAGCTTGCAGGCTCACAGGCTCTAGAGCAGGGACTCAATAGTTGTGGCGCACGGGCTTAGTTGCCCCACAGCAGGTGGGATCTTCCCGGACCAGGGATGAAACCGGCATTCCCTGCCTACAACACGGATTCTGAACCACCAGGGAAGCCCCACTGGATGAATGTTGAAGAACAGCTTCTAAGCTGCCTGAGTTGCTGGAGATATGGGCAGGGTTCCCGCCGAGAGGAGGTGCAGGCTGCACTCCCGGTTGGATGTTGTCAACGTCAGTGGGCAGCAAAGGACACACCGAGATGGGCTTTTGAAGAAACACTTGCAGGAAGTAAGGGAGAAGGAGAGTGAAAAAGCTGGCTTAAAATTCAACATTCAAAAAACTAAGATCAAGGCATCCAGACCCATCACATCATGGCAAATAGATGGAGAAAACCTGGCAACAGTGACAGACTTTATTTTCTTGGGTTCCAGCATCACTGTGGGTGGTGACAGCAGTCACACAATTAAAAGATACTTGCTCCTTGGAAGAAAAGCTATGAGAAACCTAGACCTAGCCCCTGGAGAGGGGTATGGGTACCCATTCCAGTTTTCTTGCCTGGAGAAATCCATGCACAGAGGAGCCTGGTGGGTTCCAGTCCATGGGGTCGCAGAGAGTCAGACACGACTGAGTGACTGAACAACAGCAAGCTTGAGCAGGTCTTCCTGCTGAGGGAGGAAGTTTGGTCAATATGTAAGGCAGAAACCAATGCACTCTTTCTCTGTCTGACTGACTTCATCCAGTGTGGTGATATCTGGGTCCAGTTTCCCAGGCTGAGGAGCAGAGGCAGGACAATGCTTTAGGTCTGGAGTTCCCTGACTGGACCGGCGCCAAAGCCTCCTGTACATCACTGGTCCATCTCAACTCTGTGATGGTTAGGTGGTGGTTTGGTGGAGGCAGGGGCGAAGGAGTTAAGTGCCCTGCCCAACTGATACTTGTTCACTCAAGGGTCACGAATATCCACATGGGCCGAGGCTACAGGACTGTCATGGTTCCAGTGCTGTTTCATCTTTATCACGAAGGTGGTCCCTTCGATACCACTTCCCTCATGGGTGGACCCAGCTGGGACTGTCAGGGCGGGGCTGCCAGATTAACAGCCCTCTGGACAACAGTGTTAGGGACTCTGTTTGGGAAATAAATTTAAAACACTAGGGCTTCCCTGCTCTGACATAAAGACCCCACCTGCCAATGATGGAGACAAGGGCCAGGAAGACCCCGCATGCTGCAGAGCAGCTGAGCCCGTGTGCCGCAGCCACTGAGCCTGTGCTCCAGAGCCTGGGGGCCACAAGTCCTGAAGCCCAAGTGCCCGGGAGCCCATGCTCTGCAACAAGAGAAGCCACAGCAGTGAGAAGCCCGCACACCGCAGCTCGAGAGTAGCCCCTGATTGCCGCAAGCAGGGAGAGGCCCACACAGCAACAAAGACCCAGCATGGCCAAAATTAAAATGAAATGAAACATAATAGTCACCTGCAAACAGACACAAGGGGTCTTTTTTGGGGCGACGGAAGTGTTCCAGAGGTGGACTGTAGTGACAGTTGCCTAACATTATAAACTGACCNAAGCCCGCACACCGCAGCTCGAGAGTAGCCCCTGATTGCCGCAAGCAGGGAGAGGCCCACACAGCAACAAAGACCCAGCATGGCCAAAATTAAAATGAAATGAAACATAATAGTCACCTGCAAACAGACACAAGGGGTCTTTTTTGGGGCGACGGAAGTGTTCCAGAGGTGGACTGTAGTGACAGTTGCCTAACATTATAAACTGACCAAAAGTCATTGAATTGTAAACTTACAATGGGCAGGTTTTATGATATGTAAATCGTGCTTCAGTGAAGATGTTAAAACATTAAAATTTATCAAAAGTTATTTTAATAGAATTTATCAGCTGTGTTGTCTTTATNGGGGCGGCGGCCCTGCATGGCTCTCACCAGTGAAACACACCTTCCAGCACCAGCCTGGGCACCCACCCTCTGTATCCTTGGCTCAAGGTCCCCTGGCTGTGCCCCTCACTCAAGCCCATGTCAAGGGGCAACATGGAGGTGTCTACCTAGAGTGTACTTTTTTCTTAAATACATTTGCAGAAGAAATGTTGCTCAGTCGCTAAGTTGTGTCCAACTCTTTGTGACCCCATGGAGTGCAGCACGCCAGGCTCCTCTGTTCTCCACTGTCTCCCAGCGTCTGCTCAAATTAATGTCCATTGAGTCAGTGATGCCATTTAACCATCTCAGCCTCTGCTGCCCCCTTCTCCTTTTGCCTTCCATCTTCCCCAGCATCAGGGTCTTATTAACTAGAGATATGTTAATACATCTTTTGTTACCCAAACATTATTGACCAGAGTGTTTCAACGCTCACTTCCATAATAAATCGCCAGCCGCAGGCTTTAGTTTCTGCAAAAATCCCTCAGTAAAAAATGTGTTAAAAAAATACTCAACCTTATAATGGAGTAGAATACAAAACTTGCATGAATATTTAACATGAGATAGAATGCTTAAGGACTTCCCAGCTGGCTCAGTGGGTAAAGAATCCACCTGCAATGCAGGAGACTCCGGAGACATGGATTCATTTCCTGGTTTAAGAAGATCCCCTGGAGGAGGGCATGGCAACCCACTCCAGTATTCTTGCCTGGAGAATCGCATGGATAGAGTAGCCGGGCAGGCTACAGTCCATGGGGTCAACAAAGAATTGAACACGACTGAAATGTTTGAGCATCCACGCACACAGAATGCTTAAAAGAAATGTCAAGCAGATAGAGGCTAATTTGGGGTCTCTCCCCAGATCCTGACTCATATTCTTCTACTGTTCAGGGCACTTTGGTGGAAATCATTGAAAATGCTAACCACTAACATTTATGGAGTGCTGTGAGTGGTTCTAAGCATTTGAATGTGATTCTCTGGAGGTTTTATACTCATCTCCGTTTTTCAGATGAGGAATCTGAGATACAAAGAGAAGTTCAATAATTTGTCCAGAGTTCACACAGCTTGTAAGTGGCAGAGCTAAGACTTAACCCCACTAACTTCTCCCTTCCCGTACTCCTCATGCTGCCAACACCCCCCTTACAGAGAAAGCGGCCATACCCCAAAGGATGAACTGTCCACATCACGGTCTTAACAGGTGGATCTAATGAAGGGCGGGGAACCTTGCTCTAGACGCTCTGCACAACTGACCTCAAGACAAGTGTGGTGAACGCATCTCTGAAGAGTCTTCCTGGACCTTCAGAGCAGCCAGACACAAAACAGAATCTCCTGATGAAGGTACACTTTCTAGAAGTAGCAGATGCTTCTCTGCATACCCCCTGCTTCCAGATGAAGCCAGCTCTGGTCTCCCATCTGCTGATAGGCCTGTTCTCCTCCCTGGACCACTGAGCCAAGAAGGCCTGAAGAGACCCTGCAAAGACTACACATTCTGGCATATGTCTGCGAAGTGGATTGAACGTGTGCTCAGAGAAAGATGAGTAAAAGGCTATGTATGCATGTCAGTGTGGAGAAGCCATCGGTTCTGCCTTGGGTGATCGAGGAAGGTTTCCTCGAGATAGTGGGCAAGGAGGGGCGTTCTGAGTGGAGGCAAGGCATGCGTGAAGGCCCAGACCCAACTGCACAGCATGTGTCTGGAATCCAGAAGTGATGCATTTTAGCAGCAGCAGCAGATCACATGGGAGAGCAGATGAAGAGGTGGAGCCAATGTATTGCTGGGTTTGAAGGCAAAGGGGGCTGAGTTTTATGATGAAGCCAGAGATGAGCTGCCAACAGTTATGGAGGAACAGAAAGGAAGGCTAGAGATTGATGTCTCTGCCCACAATCTGCAGAACAGAGAAGCCTGGAAGAGAGGGAGAGGCCGTCAGCCTGGAGACTAATTTGGGAACTGTTTAAATAATGCAGGCAAGAGATAGTGAGTGGGGAAACAGGACCAAGGCACAGAATATGGAAATAGCATACTCTTAACTCAGGGCTTATTAAGGAGGTAGCATCTTCACAGGTTGTCCTGATATTAGAAGTGGAGGGGAAAGAAGGACATGATCCCTGAAAGAGAAGAAAGATGGTTCATAAAATATATATATATATATATGGGCTTCCCTGGTGGCTCAGAGGTTAAAGCGTCTGCCTCTAACGTGGGAGACCTGGGTTCAATCCCTGGGCTGGGAAGATCCCCTGGAGAAGGAAATGGCAACCCACTCCAGTATTCTTACCTGGAGAATCCCATGGACGGAGGAGCCTGGTGGGCTACAGTCCATGGGGTCGCAAATGGATTCCTGCTTCTGGGAAGATGATGTACAAGTAATTGTTCTTATTCTTCCTACTAGGTAGAGCTAAACATCTCTGAACATTTTGTGTAAAATAAGCATAAGAAGACTCTGAAAGTGGCAAGAAGGAGGTAGACCCACCAGGGACCTTAGGACGTGGAGGATAACACTGCCATGACTTCCCGGGGGTTATTTCATCTCTCACATCCCAGAGTCCCATAACATGATACCCAACACATCTATGCTTCAACCTCAAATCACGCGTCATACAAAGAATCAGGAAAACCTCAATCTGAATGAAAAACCTCAAGCAATAGATGCTGACACCAACATAAGACATGTGATAGAATTACCCAACAAGGATTTTAAATGAGTCATCATAAAAGTGCTCTGGGCAGTTGTGGTAGACTTTGCTCAAATGAAGAACTAAAAAAAATCTCAGTGAAGAAATAGAAAATATGGAAACGAATGAAATGGAAATTGTAGAACTGAAAAGCACAATGAATAAAAGAAAAATCTCAGTGGATGAAGTTAGCAGCAGAGTGGACGAGACAGAGGAGGAAAATTAGTGAACTGGAAGATAACCAAAAATTACCTAAAGCAAATAAGAAAAAAATAGACAAAAGGAAAGAAGGAAGGAAGAAAGACTTAAAGGCCCATGGGACTATTAGAAGAGACCTAACATTCATGTCACTGGAGCTCTAGAAGGAGAAGAGAAAAAGGTCAGGACTGAAAAAGTTCTCAAGGAAATAATGGCCACTATTATTCAAACTAGAAATCAATAACAGAAAAGATAACGGGAGGTCTAAACACTTCAAAACTAAATAACACACTTCTAAGTAATTCACAAGTCAAAGTGTAAGTCTCAAGGGAAATGTAAAGACACACTTAATCAAAATGAAAATAAAACATATCAAAATTTGTGGGATGCAGCTATTTCAATGCTGAGAGGGAAATTTACATCATTAAATACTTAGAAAAGAGGCAAAGTCTCAAACCAATAACCTAAGCCTCCATCTCGAAAAATGAACCCAAAGCAAATAGAAGGAAGAAAATGATATTCAATCAGGAATGTATGAACTTAAGGGGACTAAGAGATATAAAATAAAAGCTATTATCTATAAAATAAAACTATTCTGTATAAAATAAAAAACTGTATCATATAACATTTTTAAAGCCACAGGGATATATTGTAAAACCCAGGGAATATAGGCAATACTTTATAATAACTATAAATGGAGAATAACCTTTAAAAATTGTGAATCACTATGTTGTACACCTGAAACTTATATAATATTATACATCAACTATACTTCAAGAAAGGAAGAAAGAAAAAAGAAGAAAGAAATTTGTGAATTTGAAAATAGAAAATCAATGAAACAATTGAACAAAAAGCTAGCCACTTGAAAAGACAAATCTCTATCATGACTGACAAAGAGAAAAAGAGAGAACATGCCAATTCTAATACCAGAAATGAAATAGCACTATAAATCTTTCAGGCATCAAAAAAAAAAAAAAGGCAGTGAGAGACTAGTGCAAGCAACTCTTTACACATAAATCTGGCAAATTGGATGAAACAGACCAATTTCTGAAAGAGTGCAACCTACCACAACTGCCTCAATATGAAATAGATAATTTTAACAGTCCTACAACTATTAAAGGTATTAAATTCCTAATTTAAAATCTCCAGACCAGACAGCTTCACCGGAGAATTATACCAAACATTTAAAGAATAGCGGATCAATTCTACCTAATGTCTTCCAGAAAAAATAGAAGAGAGAACTCTTCTCGGGCCTTTTGATGAAGGCATGCTTTCTCTGATATCAAAACCAGAAAACAACAGAACAAAAAAGGAAAGCTAAACACCATGAAAATAGGTGAATCTTCCTCAGAGAGATGTCCTTTCAGCTCCTTTGTCTGTGTTGGAATCAGGCTGTTTGTTTTTCCTGTTGAGTTGGAGGGGTTCTTCATCTATTCTAGATATTAATTCCTTGCTGAGTGTTTGCTTTTATAAGTATTTCCCATCGGTGGGCTTTTCATTCTGTTGTTAGTGTCTTTTGATGCACAAAAGTTGTAAATTTGAACGTCCAGTCTAATTTTCCTTTTGTCGTTTCTGTCCACTCTGAAGTTCCCTTGTGGGGGAGGGGTCGTGTGGGGATATATCGTCTTTCCTGGTTGACATCCACACTCCTCCGTGACCCCCATCGGGCCCCCTTCCCCACCCAGCAGAGCCTGTGGGCGCAGCATTGTATGAATTCTCTCCCCTACTCGCATCTCCCACCAGATGGATGGCAGGGGGTTCCTATGCATCCTGGGGCTTCCCAAATAGCTGCACAGCACAGGGTAGGGCTGAAAAAGTGTTGGATGAATAAATGAACGGGTGACTGAATAAACGGCTCCTGGAAGGAAGAAGTTGGCCTCTCAGCAGGGCTGCAGAGCCTCAGACCTGGCTGCTTTCAGAAGCTCTTTCTTTCCTTTCCTTAGTCCTGGAAGGTTGCCTGTCAGTGGGGTCTGACTTTTATGTAATTATTTGGAGCATCACAACACAGCTCTAAGGTCGGAGTCTAATCCTCCCCCTTTAAGGAAGAGGACGTGTCTTCTGTGGCAAATGGGTGATTTATTGAGAGACCAAAGACTGTTTGTACTCCTAATAGAAGCTAGAGCAGACAAGCTGCTCGCTAGAAGGAATGAGACCAGCTTCTTCTGAATAGGAAATTGCTTTCGTCGCCCCTGGTGTGTCCTTGCTAACGTGGAGCTGGGTGCATCCTGTGTTCTTCAGATGGACGGCCCTCCTCAGGACATCCTGTCCAGACACCTTTTTAAATGAGCTCTGTGCGCAGTAACTCGCCTGCCAGCGCCCAAGGCGCCTCGAACACGCATTCAATCTGAAGTCACAATTGAGAGCCTACCTTCCCTAATAAAAGAAAATCTCCCAAATGAAGCATGAATCGTTGTTAAGGATCCTTTCCTAATTTTTCATCTCTTTTAGGACTGCTGATGTCACTATCCAATAAGGGGTAGCAGGCACCAAAAACCTTAAGAAAAAAATAAGGAGAAAAAACATGAAATTGAGAAAATTCAATTAATTCTGGTGAAACGGGGAAAAGACTGTTTTTATAAACAATTACTTTATTTTAGCAGTGAGACTCCACAAAAATCAGTCTTTCCTGTCTGTCTGGAGTAAGTAAGTTTGGAAAGTCATGTTATTCCAGAAGGAGGAGGACTCAGACTTGAACGTGCACCTGTGGGGTCACTCCCTTCTCTCCATATGATCTTGTACCTGTTAGGGGACCAGTTGTAGCTTCTGTTTGCTCCTCTGTAAAAGAGGGATGTGATGAAAAATGCCTTACAGAGCTGGTATAAGATGGAAAAAAACAGCATGTTTAAGGCACTTGCTCAGTAAATAACCCGTCCCCTCCTCTCCCCGCTCCTCCCCCTTCTTCTATTCGAGGCTTTTGTTGTGGGTACAGCCATTGAGGATGGAGTTACTTGTTAAGTGATGACTAATTTAAAAAGTGGTAGACTCTTTAGAGAACAATCTGATGGTTAGCAGAGGAGAAGGATATGGGGAAGGGATAGTTATGGAGTTTGGGGTAGACGTGTACACACTGCTGTATTTAAAATGGGTAACCAACAAGGACCTACCGTACTGTACAGGGAACTCTGCTGAATGTTATGTGGCCGCCTGGATGGGAGGGGGGCTTGGGGGAGAATAGAAACATGTATATGTAGGGCTGAGTCCCTTTGCTGTCCACCAGGAATTATCACAGCATTGTTAATTGGCTCTACCCCAATACCAAATAAAAAGTATATTTTTTTTAAGTAGTAAAAATGGTAGTCTAGTGGTAGATCAGATGACCAAGACCCTGAGGATGAGAAAATGGTATTTTTTTTCTAACAAGATGTCATCTCTTTTATCCACTCGTTCTTTCTTCAAACATTCGTGTCTGGCTTGAGAAAGGAGCTGGTGGTAGTGAAGGTTTAAAAACTGAGCTTGTCCCATGGCAGCCTGACCTGACTTGCAGTTTGCTTTTTCTCCCATGACTGATTCCAAATTGTCGCTAGATATTTGGTTGGTCTGGGCGAGCTGTTGTGGCTGCAGCTGTCAGTGTGTGAGCCCCCTGCTTTACTGTACGCCCCAAGGATGGGCTCCATGGGTGTCGTTCGAGGCTGCATCCTGGTGCCCAGCTCCCCGTCAAGAGAGCCCTCGGCATCACCACTGACCACTGGCCCACATCCAGCAAAGAACACTTTTTTAGCTTATATACATCAGTATACTTTGCTCTGTCCAGTCCCTTTCATGTCACTGGGGCAGGAAGGGGGTAGCATGTGCTCCTCAAGGTCCTATTGCTGCCTTCATGAAAGAGCAGAGACACGGCAGCATATCTAGGAAGAACTTCGTAGAGTTAAAGGGTTTCTAAAGAACTGCAAACAGACTACACTGTGGAGCCTGTAGGCAAGTGGAGATAATTGGAATCCTGTTCCCCAAAGAGACACACGGCTCTACCCTATTTTTTATCACAAATATTTCCATGTTTATTCCCTGTGGAGGGATCTGTCTCCAGAGAGAGTTGTAGTGCAGTCTCCGGAGGGTGGATGCCTCTGGCCTTGCTGCTCAGAGTTGTCTTCTGCTAACAGAATGGAGTGGAGGTGCTGACCGGTCCAGGAGGGTGGAGATACCACGAGGCCCAGAGCCACCCGGGGCTTCAGGCAGGAGGGGACATTTCTAGTCTTCACTTTGGAAAAGCAGATTCCCAGCAGACACATTTCCATGGTCCGTCCTCACTTTTAAAGAACTTACAAGGCCTTCCCTGGTGGCTTGGTGGGAAAGAATCCGCCTGCCAGTGCAGGAGACACGGGTCTGGGAAGATCCCACACGACTCAGAACCGTTTGGAGGGACGCTGGACAGGGGGAGAGGATGTTGGGGAGCGAGGTGGGGACAGGTCAGGGAGAGGCACACGGAGCCCAGCAGAGACAGTGGCTCACTCAGAGACAGCAGGTGGGCAGAGCTCTTCGGGTGGGTCTGAGGGTGTGCGCGCCCAGTCGGGGCTGTAGAGGCGTGGGCCTGGGGGCTGCACTGTGTCTGCTCTGCCTCCTTTCTAATAATTAGCGCAGTTGAACATCCTCTCATGTTCCCGTTGGCTACCTGTATGCCTTTTTGGAGAAATGTCTATTCAGATCTTCTGCCCATCTTCTGATTGGGTTATTATTTTTTTATACTGAGTTTTATGAGCTGCTTATTTAGTTTGGATATTAAGCCCTTGTCAGTCATATCACTTGCAAATAATTTCTTCCATTCGGAGGTGAGGTGTGTTGAGCTTCAGATGTCACGGGGGAATTTCAGGGGACATACGCACAAACCAGAAGTGAAGTCTTGGGCGGATGCCGGACTTAGTCACGAGTTTCGTTAGGAAACCATCAGGTATTTGATCAAGGCGGGAACCAAAAGACCCAGGGTTTAGGGGGACAAGCGTCACATGTCATCTTGGGGGTCAGCGGGAGAGAGGTGATGCTGAAATGGGGTTGTTTAGGAGCTATTACACTGACCTGGAAGACTTGGCAGAGGACAGAGCCATAAGCTGTCTTGTGGACTCAGAAGCTGACTGTACGGGAGGAAAGAGGCAGAGGGAGGAGTCAGGGGTGACTCAGGTGACAATCAAAGAGCTCCACGCGAGTGATGAGGCCATTTCTAGATGAGGCAGGAGGAGGGACAGACCTCTCATAGGGTGAGTGGATAAGGGGCTGGGTGGAGAGGAGGGGGAGGAACTTGGCTTTAGATGTTTGAGTACAAGGTGCAGAGGGTCCCCCGACTGGCAGTGTATGGAGTGGACGGTGAGAAAGGCTCAGGCTTGGTGTCAGAGCTCAGAGTTCAAATCCGGGTCCCAAAGCTTCGAAGCCATGTGACCTATGCCACCTCTGCACGCCACTACCCACCCCCCTAGAATAATAAGAGGACTCCTAAGAAGGATCATGAGGGTTTCCCTGGTGCTCAGTGATAAAGAATCCAACTGTCAGTGCAGGCGCCGCAGGAGACATGGGTTTGAGCCCTGGGTCAGGAAAATCCCCTGGAGAAGGAAATGGCAACCTAAATCCAATATTCTTGCCTGGAGAATCCCATGGATAGAGGAGCCTAGTGGGTACAGTCCATGGGGTTGCAGAGTCAGACTTGACTTAGTGACTGCTGCTGCTGCTGCTGCTAAGTTGCTCCAGTCGTGTCCGACTCTGTGCAACCCCAACAAAAGAAGGATGGCATGCATGTTGTCAAACACATACGTAATAAATGCTGGTATTTTTTTGATTATTACAATAGCTAACACTAAGCTGTCTGACTGGTGGCTAGAAAAATAAGCCAAAAGCTCAGACAGCAGGCTGGAGATCAAGAGTGGGGAGTCCTTGCAGCAAGGTGGGGTGTTTCTGCCGGGCAGGGGAGAGGTGGAGGCAGGAGGCCCCCTGGGCAGCATGCATGTGTGGAAGGGAGCCCCCCACCCCACCCCCAGCAAGCCATGGTCTCTGCAACGTGGACATCACGTCCTCAGCTCGATCCAGCCCTGCCATTCTCCAGGAGTCGCCTGGGGGTTCCGTTAAGTCTGTTTCCCAGGGGACTCCATGAGGC
Source organism: Oreotragus oreotragus (assembly GCA_006410675.1). Taxonomy (NCBI): domain Eukaryota; kingdom Metazoa; phylum Chordata; class Mammalia; order Artiodactyla; family Bovidae; genus Oreotragus; species Oreotragus oreotragus. The sequence continues at coordinate 491,129 of SJYX01016172.1, forward strand.
AGGCCCCTAGCTGCACCCAGCACCCAGCACAGTGCCCCGCACACAGCCGGTGCCGTGCTGTAGTTATTTGTTGCTGGGAGGAATCTGCTTGGGGGGGAATTTGCTGGGGGAGGAGGTGTCTGCAAACATTTGGGTTTCCCTGAGAGAGCACCTGGTGGAGAGGAAAATGTAGGAGACTCTGAAGGTGGGGCTGGGCCTGGGGATGGCAAACCTTGACCCGGGTCCCTGCAGTCCACCCTGCCGCAGTCCACGCGGGCTTAATAAATGGCACAACGGTTTCTCTGAGAATGGCGCCTTGAAAGACTGTCAGCCAAGCGGGTCTAATCACATAAGCAAGTGAAAAATAAACGACCGGAGTCTGGAACAGCTGATCAGAAGCTGGGCCGAGGCGTGTGGCTCTCCCCAGGGTCTCCTGGCCCCTCCCAGTCACATCCCTGAATCTCACGTCACATCCAGCGACTCCCGCCACTGATTTATGGCCGGGGACTGCCAGGGGCTCTGAGAGCATCATAAATGATCCTCAGGGCAGGGAAACGATCGTCTCTTCCAAGAAGGAAGAAGGCATAGCTGGGTAGTCCGCGTCCGTCTTCAGTCATCCTTCGCTGTTGAGACAGAGGCAAATGCTCGGGGCTCAGATCTGCAACGTGACAGCGTAAACGGCTGCGAGTGGACCACAGACGAGGCAGGCAGGGCCCTCAGGGACTGTCCCCTCCAACCTCACAGCCTCATTTCACGAGAGGAAACCGAAGCCTTGGAGAGAACCCGAGGATCAGAGACTGAGCTTCACCCAGCACCTAGACGGGCTGGCACTGAGCTGGCCACTCCACAGTCCTGTGGTGTGTCCTTCACTTAAGCCTCCTAAGTATTTTCTGTAGGTTGATGGAAGCATTAACATGTGTGTCGTACTCAGTGAGGGCAACTCGCTGGTCCAAACCCCCAGGAAGTGGCAGAGATGTGACCTGAACCCCGAGTCCTTGTCAGGAGGACGAGGTTATGCAGTCGCTGCTTGTCCTTTGTGCTCCATGACCGCCGAGGGTGGCTGGGCCCTCCTGTTTGTCGCCTTCATGTGGGGAAGGCTCCAGCATCAAGGGCTTGGAGTGGGCAGGGAGTCAGGGGCTCACCTATTCAGCATCAGTCGAAGGACACCCCTCACGCTTACTGGCCAAGGAGGGCCATTTGTCACACTCAACCTCAGGAAGCAGAGAGGGTGACCCTGTAGTGTGGCTAGAGACATACAGGAAATGCCTGGGGGCTGCACCAGTAATCCCCATCCTTCCAGCCCCTGACAAGCGCTGAGACACTCCCCAGGTGGCAGATCCCCCACTCCTCTCCTGCACCCCATTTTCTGCTCTCTCAGACCACCTCCCCCTGCTTGGCTCAAAAAAAAAGAGTGAAACCTTTGTTCTTTATTACGGCTGCTGGTGCTGCTAAGTCACTTCAGTCGTGCCCGACTGTGTGACCCCATAGACGGCAGCCTACCAGGCTCCCCCATCCCTGGGATTCTCCAGGCAAGGATACTGGAGTGGGTTGCCATTTCCTTCTCCAGTGCATGAAAGAGAAAAGTGAAAGTGAAGTTGCTCAGTCTGTCCGACTGTTAGCGACCCCATGGACTGCAGCCCACCAGGCTCCTCCGTCCATTGGATTTTCCAGGCAAGAGTACTGGGGTGGGGTGCCGTTGCCTTTCCCGCTTTATTATGGCCACAGAATAAATATAAATATATTGGTAAATACAGCCCCCAGAGCTGAAAGATGATATGCAAAGGGAATTAAATTACAGGCTGCAAGGTATAATAAAACAGTACTTGGGTTTCCCAGACTCTTGATAGTAGTGTTTATTTTCTACAATATATGATGCCAGAAAGACATCCTTTTCTAGTCAACTTCTTTTTATCTGCCTTTTTTTTTTTTTTTTTTTTTTTTCCTCCAAAGTGCATGCAAAACTTTTACATTAATTGGAAATTCATTTCAGGCAGTAGAGGGACTTCCCAAATAGCGTTTCTACTTTTGCACTTGTATCTTTCAGAAAGTTATTTCTTTTATTCTGGGCTTTACACTTGCTAGAAGTATCGGTGGTAACTCAGGAGAGCTTTCCTGGTGGCTCAGCAGTAAAGAATCTACTTGCAGTGCAGGAGACGCAGGTTCAGTCCCTAGGTTGGGAAGATCCCCTGGAGGAGGGCATGGCAACACACTCCAGTATTCTTGCCCGAGAATCCCATGGACAGAGGAGCCTGATGGGTACAGTCCATGGGGTTGCAAAGAGTCGGACATGACTGCAGAGACTTAGCACGCACGCATGGTAACTCAGGAAGCCCCCACCACCCTAGCAAGAACTCGTTTATCGGAGTCCTGCCCTGTAGGACAGGATTAAGGGCACCCAGGGAGCCAGAAGGAGGGGTCCCTTCAGACAACATGTCCCTGGAGGCCTTTCCGTCCTTTAGGGTGTGCTGGAGGTGGCTGAAGCACAGAGCTTTGGGGATGGGTTGTGAGACTGGGTGTGAGGGGTCCTTGCACTCCAAACCTTCACAGTGGCTCTTCTGCAACCAGTCGGGGGTCCTGGCAGGACATTCCACCCCGACCGCAGGTCCCCACACATCCCTAACCAGACCCCGCCCACCTGCACGGATGCCCAGTTACCTGGACCAGACCCAAGAAGAGGAGAGATGCCCAGTGCTGGGGGAGAGGGGCAGGGGTGCAGCTCCCTGGCCGCGCTGGTGACATGGTCACATCCACGGCTTCTTGAGACAGCTCTGGCTGGGATCGCCACAGTAACAACAGCTTTATTTCTACAGAGAAGAAAACTAGCTTTAGGATAGTCTGCTTTACAAACCGCTTCTGGGAAATTCCTGGACAAAGTGGGGCCGGGGCTTCCCTGGTGGTCGTGGTTAAGCACTCACCGCACAGTGCAAAGGGCAAGGGTAGTATCTAAAGCCTGTGCTCTCAGCAAGAGAGATCACTGCGGGGAGAAGTCGGCGCCCAGCCGGAGAGTTGATGAGACCCCGCACAGCCACAGATAAAGATCTTTAAAAGAAAGGCGGGGCTGGCCCCCGATTTACTCCCACCCCACGCAAGGGGCACCTCGCTGGGGGCCTGTTGTGGGTGAGCCTGGGGTCCTCAGAACAGTGGTCCCCATCGATGCAGAGGGTTTGGTGAGCGAGATGGGGAGAAGGAGGGTCTCCATGGAAACCTGTGGGGACCAGCTGCCCCCAGGTGAAGCATCCACTGAGGTCCGTCCAGCCAGGGCCCGGCTGCTGACAGAAGGCCACTGCCCATCTCCACTGCCCAATCCCAGAGGCTTCAGCTGCTGTTCCAGATTTTCCAGCGGAGATGTCTCTCCATCACAGCCTAGTGTAGATGCCAGAACCTGGGCAAGTGGGCAGAGCAGTGCAGGTGAGACAGGGACAGTAAAGGTGTGTACTGCATGAGATTCTGTTGGAGAGAAGAGATAGAAATGGACAACAGAAGCTGGAGGAATGAAAATATTTTTAAAACATTGTAGGCTGCAGGCAGCGGCACTGCCCAAGGCAGCCTGCTGTGGGGAGCAAACACAGGGTGTGGAGCTTGGCAACCCTGCTTCTGACATTCATGACGTGTGTGCTTTGGGATGAGGAGCCTAATTTCTCTGAGCCTCAGTTTCCTCATCTGTAAATGGAGATAGTACCTTCCGCATAGGGCTACATGAAGATAAACACTTGGACATATGATACAATAAAATAATGGAGACATTTTCTATCTTGTGCATGCATGCTACGCTGTTAATTTGTGTCCAACTCTTTTGCGACCCTATGGACTGTAGTCCGCCAGGCTCCTCTGCCCATGGGATTCTCCAGGCAAGAATACTGGAGTGGGTTGCCATGCCCTCCTCTAGGGGATCTTCCCGACGCGGGGATNGACATATGATACAATAAAATAATGGAGACATTTTCTATCTTGTGCATGCATGCTACGCTGTTAATTTGTGTCCAACTCTTTTGCGACCCTATGGACTGTAGTCCGCCAGGCTCCTCTGCCCATGGGATTCTCCAGGCAAGAATACTGGAGTGGGTTGCCATGCCCTCCTCTAGGGGATCTTCCCGACGCGGGGATTGAACCGGCATCTCCCACATTACAGGCAAATTTTTAACTGTCTGAGACACTAGGAAAGCCCAATAAACATAATATTTCAATGTGATATTTTAAAAATAAAAATGAATGCAAAGAAACCCATGATGAGCAAAATAGCAAAATGTTTAAATAAAGACAGGATCATCAGTGTTGTGGAGCCATATCAGAGCCTGAAACAAAACTAAAAATGGTTAGCTATCTTCCGTTTATTTAGAAAGTGAGGCCCTCTCTCCCCCCACCCTCACCCCATCCTCCACCCCTTGCACCTCTTCTGGGGCCCAGTGGCTCTCAACCCCCTGCACGGTGCAAACAGTTGTACTTTTAAAAAATGCAGGTGCCTTGGGCTTCCCTGGTGGCTCAGTGGTAAATAATCTGCCTGCCAATGCAGGAAACATGCGTTCGATCCCTGATTCGGGAAGATCCCACATGCCACAGAGCATCTAAGCCAGTGCGGCACAGCTACTGAGCCTGTGCTCTGGAGTCTGGGGGCCACAGCTACTGCCCACACGTGCTAGAGTCCACACTCCACACCGAGAGAGTAGCCCCTCCTCTCTGCAATTAGCGAAAGACCCAGCACAGCCAAAGATGAAATCAATCAGTCAATCAATAAATTTAAAAAATGCAGATACCAGGGCGCAGCTCCGGACCAGGGCAAACAGAATGCGAGGGGGTGGGGCCTGAGCATCTGACTGCTCAAACCCCCTAGGTGCTTCTCCTGGGCCCGAGGCTGGCGGTCACTGTGTCTGCGGGCATCTGGAGGGTCCCTGGAAAGCCAGCTGTCCCTTCTCTGTGGTTCTCTTAGCAGAGAGAGGAAGAAGCAAGTAACCGGACTCTTGTGCACAGAAGCTGGAGAAAAGCCAATGTGCTCGGAATGGTTCTGTCCATCCGAGATCGGCTGGTTCCTGGAGAGCCTCCTGTGGGTGTGGGCTGCCAGCCAGCTCCCTGGGCTCCCCTGTCAGCCTGGGCAGTCCTGAGCCTGCTCCTCAGTGGCTGTTCCCTAAGCATCCCTTCTCCCCGGAGACCTGAACCTCCCCAGAAAGGTGCTCGTGAGAAACAAACTCAATGCCAGGACCACTCCGTCCCAGGGATGGGCTGAGGGCAGCTGTAGTCACCAGTACCGCTCAGCAACGCCTGTAACAGCGATGCTGAGCGTGAAGACATGCTTTCCTTTAGCGAGTCAACAAATCCCCCAGATGCATCTATTCTCACCTTTGACACGTTCAGTCCCTGGGTTGGGAAGATCCCCTGGCGAAGGAAACGGCACCCCACTCCAGTATTCTTGCCTGGAGAATCCCATGGACAGAGGAGCCTGGCGGGCTACAGTCAGTGAGGTCTCAAAGAGTCGGACGCGCCTGAGCGAGTGAGCACGAACTCACAGCACAGTGTGGGGTAGACGTTATGTTCTGTTCCGAAGGAAAGAAAAACCCAGTGGAAGCACAGAGGGCACCTGGGGAGTCTGTGTCAGTCAGGGAGTCTGGGAAGAGCTGAGAACGAGGTGAAGAGTGAGCCCTGGCATCGTTTGGAGACATCTTCAGGCAGGGAACCACGGTGCAAAGGCCCGGGACTGGAAATGCTCTAGGCTGTTCCAGGAACCACAGGTTTTTGCATCATTAGTACTCACATGTGAACGGAATTTTGTAAATTTGTGATTTTTGTTCTCACCAGCTGTAAGAGAACTCAGCCTTCGGGGTGCCTCTGGAAAAGCAATCATGTGCTCTTGGAAATTGCATCAGCTTCACTCTTGTGTGTTGTTCTGTCACCGAGTCGCGTCCGACTCTTTGCAACCCCATGCACTGCTTCAGGCCAGGCTTCCCTGTCCATCAGCAACTCCCAGGGTTTGCTCAGACTCATGTCCATTGATTTGGTAATGCTATGCAACTCATCTCACTTTTCTGTATCCGCAGAGAATTTCTCCCCTTCCTCCAGCCTTTGCTGTTTGGACCTATATCATCTTCTTCTTGGGGAAATCAGTTGGAGGTTGCTTTTTATAACTTTTCTCATTCTGGTTGATTTAGCTATTATTGGACCATTTTTATTTTCTCCTAAAAGATTCCGATTTAATTACATGTTTTTCTTCTGCCTTTGGTTCAAGTGTGCTAATTATGTGGTGTTTAGTCTGTCTCAAGTTTATTATTAGACTTCTCATTGTCCCTGAATTTGCTCAATTGTAGAGAATTTATATTTTTAGGGTTCTTTCCATTCATGGTGTCATTCCTTAAGGAAAGTTTTTTGAAAATAAGTATATAAAAATTAGGCCGAACTCAGTATTTTCAGCTCCAAGTGTAGAATCCTGCTTAGTGAGTGAGGCTGGTGATTCTGTGGTCAGCCAGCTGTTAAGTGTCACTTTAGGGAAGTTACTCAGTCCTAGAGCTTTTTCTTAAACAAATGGTTGGAAAACCAGGACAATTGAGAGACTGAAGTGATGTCTCCTCACTGGCCTTTGGTACGTGTGCTCTGCCTCCTGGTTTGTCATCTGACTGTGAGGACCCTCTCCTGATGGACAGCGGTGTCCCCAGCTCATCACTGGGACTGACGGAGGTGCCCGGGGTTTTAGAGGAGGAAGCTGGCGTCGGCTAAAGCTGGGAAGCAGCTTGCAATGAGGACAGAGTGGACGTGCTGGGGAGCCCCCAGGGAGGTCAGAGGTGTTTCCCAAAGAGTATCCCATGAGGCATAGTCTTGGGAGATGTGGTGGAGGGGCTGAATATTCCAGGACCACATAGGATTTGGAAAGGCTGGGTTAACTGTGCCAAGGATTTCTTTCATGCAGGACTTCTCAGGGCCTTGATGTGTTAATTCAGGTCAAAACTCATGCTGGGGTTGTGGTGTAGAGCAGGGTCCCCAGCCTCCATGAGGGAAGGACATTTCAGCTGAGATTTGAGGGGTGAGAATTAGATGTGCAAGTCCAGGGTGGGGCAAGCAAAGAGAAGAGCCTGTGCAAAGAGCTGGGGGCAGTGGGCAACTGGGTCTGGAGGCGACTAGAGATCCTCACAGCAGGTGATGAGGAGGGGCCTGGAGAGTTGGGCTGGGGCCAGTTCACCAAAGGTCTCACCCACTAGCGTTTCTCAAACTAGTCTTCGCTACAGCCCACAGTGAGAAATGCATTTACGTCATAGCTCCGGACACCCAGGCAGGTAGGACTCAGCCATCACCAGCCGTACTCACCCTGCACAAAGACCTCCATGTCCATCTTATTCTTCTTTCGTCAGCACTGGTTATGACCCCAGACTTGATCTCATTACCTTCACGGGGTGTCTGCGCACACCCTTGGATGTTCAGGCAGGGAGGCTGCCCATCATCCCAAGGTCAGTAGGAAGCTGTCCACGGGTTTTCAGCCAGAAGTAGCTGGGTCTCGTCTCCTTCTCAGGGCTGGTCAGTGGCTGGGACCTTGTTGAGAGGTGGCAGCCCCCCAAACTGGAGCTGCACCAGAGTGGGTGGAGAGAAGGGGGTTCGGTTCTGTGGTTCTCTTTTCTCTTAATTTTGGTTATTTGGGGCTGCTCTAGGCCTTCAGTGCTGTGCAGGCTTTCCTGTAGCCGTGGCCCGGGGGTCACTCTCGAGTCGCGGCGCACGGCTTCCTTATTGTGGCGGCTTCTCTTGTGGCGGAGCGCGGGCTCTAGGGGCACCTGGGCTCAGTAATTGCAGCTCATGGGCTTAGTGGCCCAGTGGCATGTGGGATCTCCCCAGATCAGGGATCAAACCCACATGTCCTGCATTAGCAAGTGGATTCCTAACCACTCCAGGAAAGACCCTGCAATTCTTAAGACAGAGACTAGATGATTCGTTGGCGGCATGGAGTGAGGGGGGAGCAGGGGTCAAAGATGACTCTGCGGGGCTGGTGGGGCTGGTGGGGCTGGTTATTGAGATGTGGAGCGATGAGGGGACAGCCCTGTTTGGGGTGAAGAGGCTAAGTTCTGATTCGGGCAGGCTGGGCAGAAAACAGACCAAGAGCTGATGTTCCGAGGACCCTGGGAGTCAAGAAAGGGGGCTGCATGTGGCTTCTAGAATTGGGCCTGGGCAGTTTCTTGGGACATTAGGAGTCTTGGCAGAGAAGGGATCTCTTCAGGTGAGTGTGTGAGAAAAGCCAGCGCAGACCCCGGGACCCTCACGGTTCCTGCTCCAGCACCATCTGTCTCCAAGTAAGAAGGCAGCCCTCACCTTCCACACACTGGAGACCTCTGGATAATACTACCTGAGGAGGTTAACGCAGAACAGGCCTGCGTGTCTGAGCGGACTGCTAAGCATCGTCTCAAGAAACCTGAACCCACGCCTCCCTTATGGCAAATGACCCCCTTCTCCCGGCTGATTCTCGGGGAAGCCCAGGTGGAACTCGATGACCTGTGGGCCCAATCACCCTCCGGCTTTGTGTGTTTCGAATGTTTTCCGTCTTGGCTGGTTTTGAACTAAATGTGTTCCTTGTGCAGGGGAGGACGTGTTTGATGTTATTACCATCCTAAGCAATAAAAAGATGTCGCGAATTATTAGAAGCTGGAGCAGCTGGTATTGAAATCTTTTGGCCCTGGGTTCAAATTAGTGAGTTGCCTTTCTTGATAAGAAGTTGTATTAAGGCCTTTGATTTAGTAAAGGATTTGCTTGCTGTCTAGGAAATGGCCAGAAATAGCGGATTGTGCCTATCCCGTCTACCTGCCTCCCTCTCAACTGTCTGTTCCCCCCAACACCATACCCATCTTATCCGTGATTCTTGAGTTCAAAACACACATAGTGTAAAATTGAAACATACAGATAAAATGCTGTGAAATGAAGTGTTAGTCACTCAGTCATGTCCGACTCTTTGTAACCCCATGGACTGTAGCCCACCAGGCTCCGCTGTCCATGGAATTCTCCTGGAAAGAATACTGGAGTGGGTAGCCATTCCCTTCTCCAGGGGATCTTCCTGACCCAGGGATTTAACCCGCATGTCCTGCATTGCAGATTCTTTACAGTCTGAGCTACCAGGGAGGCCCATAAATGCTATACATTTTAAAAGATGAAGCTTTTATGGAAAAAAAAGGTGGCCTGTTACCTGCAGAAACTTTAGAATATATAGATTTGCAATGGAAGAGAAGGAAAATCATTCACTCAAAGAATGTTTGTTTTTTAAAATTATTTTATTTTTGGCTACACTGGATCTTTGTTCTGCGTGCTGGCTTTCTCTACTTGCAGCGAGTAGGGGCTACTGTCTAGTTGGTGTGTGGGCTTCTCGTTGCAGTTGCTTCTCTTGTTTCGGAGCACAGGCTCTAAGGCGAGAGGGCTCAGAGCTTGCAGGCTCACAGGCTCTAGAGCAGGGACTCAATAGTTGTGGCGCACGGGCTTAGTTGCCCCACAGCAGGTGGGATCTTCCCGGACCAGGGATGAAACCGGCATTCCCTGCCTACAACACGGATTCTGAACCACCAGGGAAGCCCCACTGGATGAATGTTGAAGAACAGCTTCTAAGCTGCCTGAGTTGCTGGAGATATGGGCAGGGTTCCCGCCGAGAGGAGGTGCAGGCTGCACTCCCGGTTGGATGTTGTCAACGTCAGTGGGCAGCAAAGGACACACCGAGATGGGCTTTTGAAGAAACACTTGCAGGAAGTAAGGGAGAAGGAGAGTGAAAAAGCTGGCTTAAAATTCAACATTCAAAAAACTAAGATCAAGGCATCCAGACCCATCACATCATGGCAAATAGATGGAGAAAACCTGGCAACAGTGACAGACTTTATTTTCTTGGGTTCCAGCATCACTGTGGGTGGTGACAGCAGTCACACAATTAAAAGATACTTGCTCCTTGGAAGAAAAGCTATGAGAAACCTAGACCTAGCCCTTGGAGAGGGGTATGGGTACCCATTCCAGTTTTCTTGCCTGGAGAAATCCATGCACAGAGGAGCCTGGTGGGTTCCAGTCCATGGGGTCGCAGAGAGTCAGACACGACTGAGTGACTGAACAACAGCAAGCTTGAGCAGGTCTTCCTGCTGAGGGAGGAAGTTTGGTCAATATGTAAGGCAGAAACCAATGCACTCTTTCTCTGTCTGACTGACTTCATCCAGTGTGGTGATATCTGGGTCCAGTTTCCCAGGCTGAGGAGCAGAGGCAGGACAATGCTTTAGGTCTGGAGTTCCCTGACTGGACCGGCGCCAAAGCCTCCTGTACATCACTGGTCCATCTCAACTCTGTGATGGTTAGGTGGTGGTTTGGTGGAGGCAGGGGCGAAGGAGTTAAGTGCCCTGCCCAACTGATACTTGTTCACTCAAGGGTCACGAATATCCACATGGGCCGAGGCTGCAGGACTGTCATGGTTCCAGTGCTGTTTCATCTTTATCACGAAGGTGGTCCCTTCGATACCACTTCCCTCATGGGTGGACCCAGCTGGGACTGTCAGGGCGGGGCTGCCAGATTAACAGCCCTCTGGACAACAGTGTTAGGGACTCTGTTTGGGAAAATAAATTTAAAACACTAGGGCTTCCCTGCTCTGACATAAAGACCCCACCTGCCAATGATGGAGACAAGGGCCAGGAAGACCCCGCATGCTGCAGAGCAGCTGAGCCCGTGTGCCGCAGCCACTGAGCCTGTGCTCCAGAGCCTGGGGGCCACAAGTCCTGAAGCCCAAGTGCCCGGGAGCCCATGCTCTGCAACAAGAGAAGCCACAGCAGTGAGAAGCCCGCACACCGCAGCTCGAGAGTAGCCCCTGATTGCCGCAAGCAGGGAGAGGCCCACACAGCAACAAAGACCCAGCATGGCCAAAATTAAAATGAAATGAAACATAATAGTCACCTGCAAACAGACACAAGGGGTCTTTTTTGGGGCGACGGAAGTGTTCCAGAGGTGGACTGTAGTGACAGTTGCCTAACATTATAAACTGACCAAAAGTCATTGAATTGTAAACTTACAATGGGCAGGTTTTATGATATGTAAATCGTGCTTCAGTGAAGATGTTAAAACATTAAAATTTATCAAAAGTTATTTTAATAGAATTTATCAGCTGTGTTGTCTTTATTACTAATGGAAAAGCATGCTGCTGCTGCTGCTAAGTCGCTTCAGTATATATATATATTTTAATCAGAGTCAGGGTTTTCTTTTTTCAGAATAGGGGCATAAAATGTTAGAAGAATTGCAAAGGTACCCGAGAGTTTAAAAACAGTTTCTGAGGAAGTCAAGTTCAAGGGAAGGATGGGCACCTGCAGATGTGATTTTGGAGAAGGAAAAGTTTTGCCAGCAGCCAGGCTGCAAGGCTGAGAAGTCTGAGGAGCCCGCGTGAATCCAGGGTTTCTAGAATTTAAAGGAGCCGCAGCTGTGCTGGGAGCCTGGTTGGGGGCGGATTGGGGGGAGGTGGTGGTAGGTGGCAAGTGGCTTGGGACATCACCTGTACTACATGGAGAAACTCGACATTGGCAGATCTTATTTTTTAGCATCTTGAGAAAGTGCTAAGTGTCTCAGATCTCATTAAAACATCAAACTGTGTCTATTTTTAAACAAGCACCATATGCTTTGTGCCTCTAGCAAAATCTTTATACCTGGTTCAGAGACTTTAAACACCATCCCTTAGATGCAACACTCGTAAATCAGAGAGGGGGAACGTTGGCTTTTCACAGTGAAATGCATAAATACAACTTTTAAGAATTACTTGGAACCTAACGTTCCTAAGTGAGCCATATGCTTTAGGTGAAGGTGAAGTTGCTCAGTCGTGTCCGACTCTTTGCGACCCCGTGGACTGTAACCTACTAGGCTTCTCTGTCCACAGGATTCTCCAGGCAAGAATACTGGAGTGGATTGCCATTTCCTTCTCCTCATATGCTTTAAGGGTGATATAAAGATACAAAGGGCTTCTCAGGTGACACTAGTGGTAAAGAAACTGCCTGCCAGGGCAAGAGAAACACAAGAGACGCGGGTTCAGTCCCTGGTCGGGAAGATCCCCTGGAGGAGGGCGTGGCCACCCACTCCAGTATTCTTGCCTGGAGAATCCCATGGACCGAGGAGCCTGGCGAGCTACAGTCCACGGGATCGAGAGCAGTCAGACATGACTGAGCAGCTAAACGTAAAGACGAAAAAAATGGGCATTTGGACTTCTCTGAAGGACGTATAGTACCAACTGTTCCATATCATAACTAGAGCACGTGTAGGCAGTCAGCATCTGGGTCTGTAGAAAGGGATTCGTCTGCACAATGACAGCCACCTGCACCCTGAGCGGGCACCGCTAACGAGGCCCCAGAACAGAGCAGGGATCAGGGCCCAAGAGGAGGCAGAAGTGACTGGAGGCCCTCTGTCCACTTGACTGTTTTCTCATCTGTTAAGTGGGAATATTAACATAATCGAGTGGCTGTGAACATTTTGTATATTTTTAAAATTTTGTTTTTAAAAATTATTTACTTATTTTGGAGATGGGAGGGCAGTTTGAGAGGGAGGGGATATACGTATACCTCTGGTTGATTCATGTTGAGGTTAGAAAGCAACAACATTCTGTAAAACAATTATACTTCGATTAAAAAATAAATAAAATGTTTTTAAAATAAAGTTATTCCCTATGAAAAAAAGTATTTGTGTCTTTGGCTGCTGCTGCGCGTGGGCTTTTCCCTAGTGTGGTGAGCGGGGCCTCTCTCGTTGATGTTCGAGGACCTCTCACTGTTGTGGCCTCTCTTCTTTCAGAGCACGAGCCGCAGGCTCACGGGCTTCAGCACAGGCTCACTAGTTGTGAAGCACCGGCTTAGCTGCTCCACAGCACACGGACTCTTCCGGGGCCAGGGATCGAACCTGTGTCTCCTGCATTGATGGTCAGATTCTGATCCACTGAGCCACCAGGGAAGTCCCATTTTGTGCATTTGAAATCGTATCCAAACAGTAGGTATTATTACTGTTTCTTTGGTCCGAGCAAAAATCCAGTCTGTCTTAGACCCCTGTGTTCACAGAGTCCTGCAGCCTCGTTCCATAGACTAGAATTTCCCAACTGGGTGCCTGGCCCCAAAGCAATGCCCAGGCTGCTGGTGTGTCCAGGCTTTAGCCCCCTCTGGCCCAAGCCTGGTCACTCCATGGGGCCATACGAATGTTCTTTGTACGTATCCTCGGGGTGGCACTGGGGACTGAACAGACCAGATAGTGTCAAATCCTGCTGCTTCCCTGTATCTCCCATGGATGTGGCAATCATCCTACATTCTCTGCAGCCAGCAGCGTTAACTCCAGGAGGACAAGGAGTTCTCACCCACTTCTCTCCAGAAGCACCCGGGAGAGCTCACCTATGCGTGTCCTACGTGTCCGAGGACAGCCAGGGTCCTGGGGTCCGTCCATGGCTGCCGTGGCCCCACGCGCTCCTGTCTCTCTCTGTTCCCACAGAGCCTCCAAGCTACTTTGTTCCTGCTTCCTCCTATTCCTGCTGAAAGACTTCACTGCTCCTGTCCCAAAATACTAACTCACTGCTAATATAAAAGACCCGTGTGGCTTCCCTAGTGGTCCAGTGGTTAGGAGGGGATGCTGCTTCAATCCCTGGTCCAGGAAGATCCCACATGCCAAGGGCAACAAGCCTGTGAACCACAACTCCTGAGCCTGTGCCCTTGGGCCCAGGAGCTGCCACTACTGCACCCACGTGCTACAACAAGAAAAGCCGCTGCAATGAGAAGCTCAGCCATGGAAGCTAGAGAAAGCCTGCAAGCAGCAATCAAGACCCAGCGCAGCCAAAAATAAAGAATAATAATTAAAAAAAAAAACCCATGTATGTGAACGCCCACTTAAATCTCATGGAAGTGGCCCAGCTCAGGGTTAAGCCAGCCCTCCTGGGTCCTAATGCAGGCGCCTCTTGCCACCACTTTCTAGGTGAGGGACTGAAGTCTATAAAGCTGCATCAGTGGCAGGGTTCCACAAGGCAGGCTGTCAGCAGCTCCCACGATTGAGGATTGAGAACTTTAAATTCCCTAGAGCAATAGTTAACAGACGGCTTGCTGGGCCCCCATCCCTGGGGTTGTAATTCAGCAGGTCTGGTGGCCCTGATAACCTGCATTTTTAACAGTTTTCTATACCCTGGCCACAGGGAAGGCAATGGCACCCCACTCCAGTACTCTTGCCTGGAAAATCCAATGGATGGAGGAGCCTGGTGGGCTGCAGTCCATGGGGTCGCTAACAGTCGGACAGACTGAGCGACTTCACTTTCACTTTTCTCTTTCATGCATTGGAGAAGGAAATGGCAACCCACTCCAGTATTCTTGCCTGGAGAATCCCAGGGATGGGGGAGCCTGGTGGGATGCCGTCTATGGGGTCACACAGAGTCGGACACGACTGAAGTGACTTAGCAGCAGCAGCAGCATACCCTGGCCAATGCAGGTTCAGAGAACCCCTAGGCTATCACAGGGCTAAGCCTGGCAGTAATAACATATACATTTCAAGTGTTCCTAAGAATCCTCAGTAAAGCTGTGCTTCATTAAAAGCCTCCCAATTCTGTTCTCCCCTTTTTTTTTTCTGGCCACGCCATGGGGCATGCAGGATCTTAAGTTCCCCAACCGGAAATGGAACCCGCACCCCTCGAAGTGGAAGCAGAAAGTCTTAACCACTGGGGCACCAGGGAAGTCCCTCCGATTTTGTTCTGTTTGAAAATTTTCCTCCCAAGAGTCTTGCCTGAGCTGAGAAATAAAAAATCTGGTCTCTCTCAGCTCACTTTGCTTAGAAGCTGAGACACGTAGCCTAACACCTGTTTCTAAGCAAAGCTATTGATGAATTACTTCTGGCAGCTCTTGCCTAGTTTTTCATTGCCAATAAAGTTATTGAAATTGGGATATACCATCTGTTTGAGAGTTTGTATCAGAAAGACAGGTGACGCGGCTGCAGGTAAAGACAGCCAAGCTGTTTCCACGGTAGACTTCCCCATCTGCCCAAGCTGACATCACTCCTTAGATCCAGCATTTGTGAACCAGCATTTTCCTGCAGTAAAGGATGAAAAGTCCGATATCACAAATGTGATTGGTTACTGGAAGCAATAACCACAGCTCCAGAGAAAGAACTCACCAATTCCCCACCAGCAGAGACAGCAAGTTCTACTGGAGAGTACCATGCCCGACGTTTTGCAGTCTGCCAGGCTCCTCTGTCCATAAGATTCTCCAGGCAAGAATACTGGAGTGGATTGCCATTCGGTTCTCCAGGTAGACCTTCCTGACCCAGGGATCGAACCCATGTCTCCTAGATGGCAGGCAGATTCTTTACCACGGAGCCACCAAGGAAGCCCCAGAGATTATATACATATTTCTAAGTCTGTGAATTAAAATGTAGATGTGCCGCTGTGAAGTGACTATTAGACTTATTTTTAGTATTTCTGGAAAATAGTTCCCTAAGAAGTGCTTGCTCCCCAACCCCGTGCTTTGAGAGTTTATTCTTCAAAGTGGATGGTGGCCCCACCCCAGGGAGACTCTGTGCCCAGACACCCAGGGCACAGCTTGAGGAAGGCCAGCGCCCACCCTTGCTTGAAGGATGTAGAGGAGCAGCATCTAGGGGGGCAGGCAGGGCAGCAGCGGGGTTCTGAAGACAGTGGGACTAGTGGGCAGCTGCTGTTGCTGTCGTGTGGGGCGGGTCAGTCGTTTTTCTGAACACCCAGTGGTGATTCAGGCTTTCTGGGCTGAACCAACCTCAGACTTGTGCGAACTGCCGATGCCACCAGCCGTATCAGTAAACAAAGGATGCTGCAGCCATCAAGCCATCACATTACAGCCACCTTGGCGATGCACCCTGAGGGGGCTCAGGATGTGCAAACACAGGATACTGGTAGAGAGCTGAGGTACACATCGAAGGACTGATTTCAGTGAGCCCAGACTCTTGCACCTTCTCACACATAGATAAGTGGTAAATTCCTTAACTTGAGATGTCTGGTTTTCTTTAATTAACAGTAATCTCTGGTTCTGACTACCTGGTCTTTGTTGCAAAAATGCCTACATATCCTGGCTCCCTGCTGTCTGTCCCCACCCTCCCCCCAGTCCCTCAACCCCGGCACTTCTTCAGAGCAGCCCCTCTGGGCTATCAATCAGAGAGGCAGTCTCCTGGGCGTAAGACCTTGGTTTTGTCTTCCGAATAAAACATAACTCTCACCTTTTAGGTTGTGCATTTCTTTTTTTTCCCGGTTAACACGTGTAATAAGACGATCTGCTGCCTCCATGCAGACCCACCTCTGGACAATTCTGCTGTAGTCGTGACAAGAAAGGAGACATGAGCCTCTGTTGAAAACCCTTTGTGCGTGCTAAGTTGCTCAAGTCGTGTCCGACTCTTTGAGACCCTACGAGCCGTAATGGAAGGAGCTGCAGGCAACGAACGCCGTTCTCCGCTCAGTGTCTCCTCCCTGCTCACGGCGGTGGCTCCTTCCACCCTGGGTGTACACGCAGCTCACTGAGCATGCTGTCAGTGGGCTCCTGCTCACAGCGGAGCACAGGCTGTCGCCTCCCCTTAGTAAAGGAAACCTCAGTTCACAATGCTGACTATTTTTTCTCAACTTTTTCTTTATTCTTAAAAATATGTCAAACAAATTTTTAATTGGAGTACAGGTGTACAATGTTGTGTTAGTTTCTGCTGTGCAATGAAATGAGTCAGCTATATATATACACACATAGGGGCTTCCCAGTGGTACCAGGGGTAAGGAACCCACCTGCCAATACAGGAAACAGAACAGACACAGGTTTGATCCCTGGGTCAGGAAAATCTCATGGAGGAGGAAATGGCAACCCACTCCAGTATTCTTGCCTGGAGAATCCCATGGACAGAGGAGCCTGGCAGGCTAAAGTCCACGGGGTTGCAAAGAGTCGGACATGACTGCAGCAACTTAGCACAGCACATGTGTGTACATATATCCCATCCACCTTGAACCTCCCTCTCACCTCCCACATCCCACCCCTCCCCTCTAGGTCAATAGAAAATGGACATGTGGAGCCAGTCGGGGAAGGGAGGGTGGGATGAATTCAGAGAGTAGGACTGACATAAATGCATGACCAGGTGTAAAAGACATAACTAGCTGTCTCTTATACACATCTACGTTCCTAAGTGAGCCATATGCTTTAGGTGAAGGTGAAGTTGCTCAGTCGTGTCCGACTCTTTGCGACCCCGTGGACTGTAACCTACTAGGCTTCTCTGTCCACAGGATTCTCCAGGCAAGAATACTGGAGTGGATTGCCATTTCCTTCTCCTCATATGCTTTAAGGGTGATATAAAGATACAAAGGGCTTCTCAGGTGACACTAGTGGTAAAGAAACTGCCTGCCAGGGCAAGAGAAACACAAGAGACGCGGGTTCAGTCCCTGGTCGGGAAGATCCCCTGGAGGAGGGCGTGGCCACCCACTCCAGTATTCTTGCCTGGAGAATCCCATGGACCGAGGAGCCTGGCGAGCTACAGTCCACGGGATCGAGAGCAGTCAGACATGACTGAGCAGCTAAACGTAAAGACGAAAAAAATGGGCATTTGGACTTCTCTGAAGGACGTATAGTACCAACTGTTCCATATCATAACTAGAGCACGTGTAGGCAGTCAGCATCTGGGTCTGTAGAAAGGGATTCGTCTGCACAATGACAGCCACCTGCACCCTGAGCGGGCACCGCTAACGAGGCCCCAGAACAGAGCAGGGATCAGGGCCCAAGAGGAGGCAGAAGTGACTGGAGGCCCTCTGTCCACTTGACTGTTTTCTCATCTGTTAAGTGGGAATATTAACATAATCGAGTGGCTGTGAACATTTTGTATATTTTTAAAATTTTGTTTTTAAAAATTATTTACTTATTTTGGAGATGGGAGGGCAGTTTGAGAGGGAGGGGATATACGTATACCTCTGGTTGATTCATGTTGAGGTTAGAAAGCAACAACATTCTGTAAAACAATTATACTTCGATTAAAAAATAAATAAAATGTTTTTAAAATAAAGTTATTCCCTATGAAAAAAAGTATTTGTGTCTTTGGCTGCTGCTGCGCGTGGGCTTTTCCCTAGTGTGGTGAGCGGGGCCTCTCTCGTTGATGTTCGAGGACCTCTCACTGTTGTGGCCTCTCTTCTTTCAGAGCACGAGCCGCAGGCTCACGGGCTTCAGCACAGGCTCACTAGTTGTGAAGCACCGGCTTAGCTGCTCCACAGCACACGGACTCTTCCGGGGCCAGGGATCGAACCTGTGTCTCCTGCATTGATGGTCAGATTCTGATCCACTGAGCCACCAGGGAAGTCCCATTTTGTGCATTTGAAATCGTATCCAAACAGTAGGTATTATTACTGTTTCTTTGGTCCGAGCAAAAATCCAGTCTGTCTTAGACCCCTGTGTTCACAGAGTCCTGCAGCCTCGTTCCATAGACTAGAATTTCCCAACTGGGTGCCTGGCCCCAAAGCAATGCCCAGGCTGCTGGTGTGTCCAGGCTTTAGCCCCCTCTGGCCCAAGCCTGGTCACTCCATGGGGCCATACGAATGTTCTTTGTACGTATCCTCGGGGTGGCACTGGGGACTGAACAGACCAGATAGTGTCAAATCCTGCTGCTTCCCTGTATCTCCCATGGATGTGGCAATCATCCTACATTCTCTGCAGCCAGCAGCGTTAACTCCAGGAGGACAAGGAGTTCTCACCCACTTCTCTCCAGAAGCACCCGGGAGAGCTCACCTATGCGTGTCCTACGTGTCCGAGGACAGCCAGGGTCCTGGGGTCCGTCCATGGCTGCCGTGGCCCCACGCGCTCCTGTCTCTCTCTGTTCCCACAGAGCCTCCAAGCTACTTTGTTCCTGCTTCCTCCTATTCCTGCTGAAAGACTTCACTGCTCCTGTCCCAAAATACTAACTCACTGCTAATATAAAAGACCCGTGTGGCTTCCCTAGTGGTCCAGTGGTTAGGAGGGGATGCTGCTTCAATCCCTGGTCCAGGAAGATCCCACATGCCAAGGGCAACAAGCCTGTGAACCACAACTCCTGAGCCTGTGCCCTTGGGCCCAGGAGCTGCCACTACTGCACCCACGTGCTACAACAAGAAAAGCCGCTGCAATGAGAAGCTCAGCCATGGAAGCTAGAGAAAGCCTGCAAGCAGCAATCAAGACCCAGCGCAGCCAAAAATAAAGAATAATAATTAAAAAAAAAAACCCATGTATGTGAACGCCCACTTAAATCTCATGGAAGTGGCCCAGCTCAGGGTTAAGCCAGCCCTCCTGGGTCCTAATGCAGGCGCCTCTTGCCACCACTTTCTAGGTGAGGGACTGAAGTCTATAAAGCTGCATCAGTGGCAGGGTTCCACAAGGCAGGCTGTCAGCAGCTCCCACGATTGAGGATTGAGAACTTTAAATTCCCTAGAGCAATAGTTAACAGACGGCTTGCTGGGCCCCCATCCCTGGGGTTGTAATTCAGCAGGTCTGGTGGCCCTGATAACCTGCATTTTTAACAGTTTTCTATACCCTGGCCACAGGGAAGGCAATGGCACCCCACTCCAGTACTCTTGCCTGGAAAATCCAATGGATGGAGGAGCCTGGTGGGCTGCAGTCCATGGGGTCGCTAACAGTCGGACAGACTGAGCGACTTCACTTTCACTTTTCTCTTTCATGCATTGGAGAAGGAAATGGCAACCCACTCCAGTATTCTTGCCTGGAGAATCCCAGGGATGGGGGAGCCTGGTGGGATGCCGTCTATGGGGTCACACAGAGTCGGACACGACTGAAGTGACTTAGCAGCAGCAGCAGCATACCCTGGCCAATGCAGGTTCAGAGAACCCCTAGGCTATCACAGGGCTAAGCCTGGCAGTAATAACATATACATTTCAAGTGTTCCTAAGAATCCTCAGTAAAGCTGTGCTTCATTAAAAGCCTCCCAATTCTGTTCTCCCCTTTTTTTTTCTTGGCCACGCCATGGGGCATGCAGGATCTTAAGTTCCCCAACCGGAAATGGAACCCGCACCCCTCGAAGTGGAAGCAGAAAGTCTTAACCACTGGGGCACCAGGGAAGTCCCTCCGATTTTGTTCTGTTTGAAAATTTTCCTCCCAAGAGTCTTGCCTGAGCTGAGAAATAAAAAATCTGGTCTCTCTCAGCTCACTTTGCTTAGAAGCTGAGACACGTAGCCTAACACCTGTTTCTAAGCAAAGCTATTGATGAATTACTTCTGGCAGCTCTTGCCTAGTTTTTCATTGCCAATAAAGTTATTGAAATTGGGATATACCATCTGTTTGAGAGTTTGTATCAGAAAGACAGGTGACGCGGCTGCAGGTAAAGACAGCCAAGCTGTTTCCACGGTAGACTTCCCCATCTGCCCAAGCTGACATCACTCCTTAGATCCAGCATTTGTGAACCAGCATTTTCCTGCAGTAAAGGATGAAAAGTCCGATATCACAAATGTGATTGGTTACTGGAAGCAATAACCACAGCTCCAGAGAAAGAACTCACCAATTCCCCACCAGCAGAGACAGCAAGTTCTACTGGAGAGTACCATGCCCGACGTTTTGCAGTCTGCCAGGCTCCTCTGTCCATAAGATTCTCCAGGCAAGAATACTGGAGTGGATTGCCATTCGGTTCTCCAGGTAGACCTTCCTGACCCAGGGATCGAACCCATGTCTCCTAGATGGCAGGCAGATTCTTTACCACGGAGCCACCAAGGAAGCCCCAGAGATTATATACATATTTCTAAGTCTGTGAATTAAAATGTAGATGTGCCGCTGTGAAGTGACTATTAGACTTATTTTTAGTATTTCTGGAAAATAGTTCCCTAAGAAGTGCTTGCTCCCCAACCCCGTGCTTCGAGAGTTTATTCTTCAAAGTGGATGGTGGCCCCACCCCAGGGAGACTCTGTGCCCAGACACCCAGGGCACAGCTTGAGGAAGGCCAGCGCCCACCCTTGCTTGAAGGACGTAGAGGAGCAGCATCTAGGGGGGCAGGCAGGGCAGCAGCGGGGTTCTGAAGACAGTGGGACTAGTGGGCAGCTGCTGTTGCTGTCGTGTGGGGCGGGTCAGTCGTTTTTCTGAACACCCAGTGGTGATTCAGGCTTTCTGGGCTGAACCAACCTCAGACTTGTGCGAACTGCCGATGCCACCAGCCGTATCAGTAAACAAAGGATGCTGCAGCCATCAAGCCATCACATTACAGCCACCTTGGCGATGCACCCTGAGGGGGCTCAGGATGTGCAAACACAGGATACTGGTAGAGAGCTGAGGTACACATCGAAGGACTGATTTCAGTGAGCCCAGACTCTTGCACCTTCTCACACATAGATAAGTGGTAAATTCCTTAACTTGAGATGTCTGGTTTTCTTTAATTAACAGTAATCTCTGGTTCTGACTACCTGGTCTTTGTTGCAAAAATGCCTACATATCCTGGCTCCCTGCTGTCTGTCCCCACCCTCCCCCCAGTCCCTCAACCCCGGCACTTCTTCAGAGCAGCCCCTCTGGGCTATCAATCAGAGAGGCAGTCTCCTGGGCGTAAGACCTTGGTTTTGTCTTCCGAATAAAACATAACTCTCACCTTCTAGGTTGTGCATTTCTTTTTTTTCCCGGTTAACACGTGTAATAAGACGATCTGCTGCCTCCATGCAGACCCACCTCTGGACAATTCTGCTGTAGTCGTGACAAGAAAGGAGACATGAGCCTCTGTTGAAAACCCTTTGTGCGTGCTAAGTTGCTCAAGTCGTGTCCGACTCTTTGAGACCCTACGAGCCGTAATGGAAGGAGTTGCAGGCAACGAACGCCGTTCTCCGCTCAGTGTCTCCTCCCTGCTCACGGCGGTGGCTCCTTCCACCCTGGGTGTACACGCAGCTCACTGAGCATGCTGTCAGTGGGCTCCTGCTCACAGCGGAGCACAGGCTGTCGCCTCCCCTTAGTAAAGGAAACCTCAGTTCACAATGCTGACTATTTTTTCTCAACTTTTTCTTTATTCTTAAAAATATGTCAAACAAATTTTTAATTGGAGTACAGGTGTACAATGTTGTGTTAGTTTCTGCTGTGCAATGAAATGAGTCAGCTATATATATACACACATAGGGGCTTCCCAGTGGTACCAGGGGTAAGGAACCCACCTGCCAATACAGGAAACAGAACAGACACAGGTTTGATCCCTGGGTCAGGAAAATCTCATGGAGGAGGAAATGGCAACCCACTCCAGTATTCTTGCCTGGAGAATCCCATGGACAGAGGAGCCTGGCAGGCTAAAGTCCACGGGGTTGCAAAGAGTCGGACATGACTGCAGCAACTTAGCACAGCACATGTGTGTACATATATCCCATCCACCTTGAACCTCCCTCTCACCTCCCACATCCCACCCCTCCCCTCTAGGTCAATAGAAAATGGACATGTGGAGCCAGTCGGGGAAGGGAGGGTGGGATGAATTCAGAGAGTAGGACTGACATAAATGCATGACCAGGTGTAAAAGACATAGCTAGTGGCAAGCTGCTGTATAGCACAGGGAGCCCAGCTCGGTTCTCTGTGAGACCGAGGTGCTTATTTATCTTCAACACCTGCACGCCTACTTAGCCCCAGGGTGGGATCGATTGCGTGGGAACTACAGTCAGTGCCTTGAAATGTTTCCGTTCCCAGCTCGATGCTTCCTGGGCTTACAATTCCCATCACGACCCCTCTCTTCCACATACAAGCCGCAGGAGAGATGCTGAGAGCTGCTTCAGACTGAAGAAGGCCCCAGAACATCTCCCGTTCGCCTGTTACCTCTTACTTTGATCTTTAATGTGCCCGAGCACTTGGTAAGAAAAGCGCTGTCGATCTGGGGATGAACAACAGGACTGTGACCAAAACGCTGAATTAAAATATCTGAGACAAGTTGTTGCCCAGAAGCTCAAACAATTTTAATCTGATTCAACCTCAAGACACATATTAAAAAAAAATTCCTTGCACCATCTGTTCCTTTGGTTAAGCATGAAATTGCTCCCTATAATTACGTTGTAGGAAAGATCCACTCTTACAGCATGGAGACAGGGTAAGGTGAAAGGCTCAGCCAGGATTGATAGACACATGGACACGCAGGGGTTTGTCTTTTTCTCAGTGGCCCTTATTCTGTGCTCCAAGAGGAACTTGATCCACCAGGGCTTCAAGCATACCTGTCATGGTTCCTGTTCTTTAATTCAAGAGACAGAAATCCATGAACTCGAAACAATGAGGGCTATGGAATTAACTTACTAATTACTAGCTGGTGAGTTATTGACTAATGCCCTTTGTACCAGGGCTTTCACATCTTCTTACAACTCTGGGGGTAGACATGTGGTTGGCTCCATTTCATAGATTGGAAGACAGAGGCACAGGAGTATNTCTTTAATTCAAGAGACAGAAATCCATGAACTCGAAACAATGAGGGCTATGGAATTAACTTACTAATTACTAGTTGGTGAGTTATTGACTAATGCCCTTCTTTGTACCAGGGCTTTCACATCTTCTTACAACTCTGGGGGTAGACATGTGGTTGGCTCCATTTCATAGATTGGAAGACAGAGGCACAGGAGTATTGTTTCGTGCTAACACAAGCATCTGTGATCTGCAGAGAGCTATTTCTCACTTATAGAATAACACAGCAGATCTCTGCTTAGATAGCTCAGCCTCCACAGGTTTGGATAACTGCTCCCACCACTGAGATAAGCCTGTTCTGGCCATGCTAAGAACTGAAGCTCAGACCGTGGGTCTACCCTGGAGCACTGAGGACCAGGCGGACCTGAGCTGAAGTAACATCACCAAGACATTGTCACTGGCAGAGCCTTTAGACTATGTGGTGTGAGACCTGAATTCCTTTGCCACTCCCAGTCCTTCAGCTTGAGATCTCTATGATACTGACTCTAAGGAACCTGGAAAAAAAGCTGCTTCTCACCAGCACAGAGGAAGAAGTGGGCGCAGATAAGTGGAAAGCCGGAGGTCTTCCGAAGCAGAGGAGCTGACGTGTCCCTAAGGTGTCTCTAGGAGCAGCTGCAGGTCGGATTCGCACCTGACTCATGCATTTTGTTTCTGGCAGAAGGTAGTGGAAAGAAGAAACAATTCAATTCTCCTGCGGATGTTTTCATTCCCCGACCGCTGCCGATGGCAGGGGGCTCCAATTGGTCAAGTGTGTTCTTCTGGCTCCTTGTGGGCCCTGCCTGCACCAGCCCAAGCAAGGGACTGCCCATGTGATCCCTCCCCACGGCCAGTGGGGCTTCCTCTGGGGGAGCCTGGGGGACCCAGAGCTGATGCTGCCTCCCCTCCTGGTTCCATGGCCACCTCAGTCACCTACATGCTCCGCTGCAACAGTCTTTTTACTGAAATTATGAAACATTTGTTTCTCAGGGGAAATAAAGATTGGGCCTATAGAAAGAAAATTGAGTCAAATTGTTGGCTCATTAAGTTTCTTATATTTTTAAATTGCTTTATCCTTTTAGGTAATTTTAAAATAAAGTATATAATAAATGATATCTTGTTTAATAATTAAAAGTGCTTCCATTACACACACACACACACATATACACGAAAGTATCTTTATTCATCCATCAATAGACAGTTAGCTTGTTTCCATGCCTTGGATATTGTGAATAATGTCCAGCATGGTGAGTACAATTCACAAGATTGTATTATACACTTGAAATTTGCGGTAAAGAGTGTAAATCATAATTTCATGGCCACATACACACACACCCCCAAACAGATAATTACATAAAGAGATATGATTACATGATAATTACATGAAGAGATGGAGCTGTTAACTAACTTTACTGTGGGCATCACTTCACAGCGTATATGCGTATCACATCATCACCTTAAACTGACACGTGTGATATGTCAACAGTCTCTCAATAAAAGCTCAGGTACAAGAAGAAAATGAAAGAGCAGCTAGGGCAGTGACCTGCTGGCCTTGCTCCCAGCAGTGAGGGCCAGTCCCCTCCTGTGCTCCCTGTGACAGCCCTCCCTGGGGGGCACGGCGCAGGCAAAGAAACACAGGCTTAGAGAAATTAAGAAACAAATCAACCCAGTTGGCAGGATCTATCTGAATCCCAGGCTGGGTTCTTACCCCGACTATTATATACTTGTGTGTGTCTGTGTGTGTGGTGTGATCAGTCACTCAGTTGTGTCCGACTCTTTTGTGACCCCATGCACTGTAGCCCTCCAGGCTCCTCTGTCCATGGGATCTCCCAGACTTAAGAATACTGGAGTGGGTTGCCATGCCCTCCTCCCAGGGATTTTTCCCAATCCAGGGACTGACCCGGCATCTCCTGCACTGCAGGCAGATTCTTCACCATCTGAGCCACCAGGGAAGCCCAACACTCAGGCAGCACCACAGTTATCTGGAGTGTTACCACAGTGGAAACGGGGAAGAAGACATGCGGTCCTGCTGGATTACTTCTTACAACTGCTTAAGGTCAAACAAGCTTCCCAGGTGGCTCTGCAGTAAAGAACCCGCCTGCCAATGCAGGAGACGCAGGTTCAGTCCCTGGGTCAGGAAGATCCCCCGGAGGAGGAAATGGCAACCCACTCCAGTATGCTTGCCTGGAGAATCCCGTGGACAGAGCAGTCTGGCGGGCTTCAGCCTATAGTGTTGCAAGAGAGACAGACATGATTGAGCGGCTAAACAACAAAAAGGCTAAACAGAGTGGCGGCATACGCACATTTATTTTCGCAACAAAGTTTCTGTTGAGCATCCTCTCTGCTCGGGTCGCAGCAAGCAACACAGACAAAGCCCTGCCCTCAGGAAGCTGGCTTTCCTCCAGCAGTGCCCCAGGCAAGGCTTCACTGGATCAGGGTGCTTATAATTCAGGTTAAGAAACTGCTGTTCAGTCGCTCAGGCGTGTCCGACTCTTTGCAACCCTATGGACGGCTCACCAGGCGTCCCTGTCCTCCACCATCTCCTGCAGTTTGCTCAAACTCATGTCCATTGAGTGGTGCCATCCAACCATCTCTTCCTCTGGCACCCTCTTCTCCTGCTACTCTCAGTCTTGCCCAGCATCAGGGTCTTTTCCAGTGAGCTGGCTCTTCACATCAGGTGGCCAAAGTATTGGAGCTTCAGCTTCAGCATCAATCCTTCCAATGAGTATTCAGGGTTGATTTCCTTTAGGGTGTATTTAGGATGTAGTATTAAATAAATGCTGATTATGGAAATGTTGATTACAAACTCTGGTCCCCCGCAAGGTGGGTCTGATTAGGTTTCCCAGGTGATGTGACAAGGCTTGTCATACTTGTGAAGACCCAGCCTTGTTGCAAATGGTAAATAAGTGAGTCATCTCCACTCCCATGCTGAAAATACCTGTAAAAGGTTAAAAAAAAAAACAAAAAAACTTGTTCTATTCCACATGTGCTTGGAAGGTCTAACCCCCTTTTCTTCCCTGCTTCTCTGCTCCAGGCCATCCAAAGCGCAGGAAGTTGCACAGCCAGTTGTCACGGAGACGATGAGGCTGTGATTGATGAATCCTACGTCCCAGCCAGTTGCTCCCAAAGACAGGCTCCTCCCAGCCCTTCCAGCGCCCCCACCAAACCTGCAGGAGGAGCATGCAGCCCCCGAATCGCTGAGGCCCCTCCTATCCCGCTTCTGCCTCACCGCCAGGACCTCTTCCACGATGGCCTGCAACCAATCGTCCATCGAGACCTATGAATACCTGCTGCCCAACGGGAGCCACGAGGGGGACTCTAGGGTGCCCCCGCCGCCTGCCACGCTCAGGATGTCCCTGGCGGTCCTCATGATGCTGATGGTCGTGGTGGGGTTCCTAGGCAACGCGGTTGTCTGCATCATCGTGTACCGGAGGCCGACCATGCGCTCCGCCATCAACCTGCTGCTGGCCAC
This sequence comes from Oreotragus oreotragus, assembly GCA_006410675.1. Lineage (NCBI taxonomy): Eukaryota > Metazoa > Chordata > Mammalia > Artiodactyla > Bovidae > Oreotragus > Oreotragus oreotragus. The sequence continues at coordinate 517,877 of SJYX01016172.1, forward strand.
GCTGGCCTTCTCGGACATCATGCTGTGCTTGTGCTGCATGCCCTTCACGGCCGTCACCCTCGTCACTGTCCACTGGCACTTCGGGGACTCCTTCTGCCGGCTCTCAGCCGCGCTCTACTGGTTCTTCGTCCTGGAGGGCGTGTCCATCCTGCTCATCGTCAGCGTGGACCGCTTCCTCATCATCGCGCAGCGCCAGGACCGGCTGAATCCCCGCCGGGCCAAAGTGATCATCGCCGCGTCCTGGGCGCTGTCCTTCTGCGTCTCAGCGCCGGCGCTGGCCGGCTGGACGCTGGTGGAGGTGCCGGCGCGGGCCCCACAGTGCGTGCTGGGCTATACCGAACTCCCGGCCGGCCGCGCCTACGTGCTGACTCTGGTGGGGGCCGCCTTCTTCGTTCCCTTTGCGGTGATGCTCGGCGCCCACCTGGGCGTCCTGCACGCGGTGCGCAAGAACGCGGTGCGCGTGCACAACCAGTCGGAGCGCCTGGACCTGCGCCGGCTGCCCCGCGCCTGCCTGCGGCGGCTCCGGCGGCAGCAGCAGCAGGCCAGCCTGGACCTGAGTTTTAAGACCAAGGCCTTCACCACCATTTTGATCCTCTTCGTGGGTTTCTCGCTCTGCTGGCTGCCGCACTCGGTGTACAGCCTGCTGTCCGTGTTCAGCCGGCGCTTCTACTGCGGTCCCGCTTTCTACGCCACCAGCTCCTGCGTGCTGGGGCTCAGCTACCTCAAGTCCGTTTTCAACCCTATCGTCTACTGCTGGCGGATCAAGAAGTTCCGCGAGGCCTGTCTGGAGCTGCTGCCCCCCACTTTCCAGATCCTCCCCAAAGTGCCTGAGCGGATCCGGAGGCGAATCCAGCCGAGCACAGTGTACGCGTGCACGGAGAACCAGTCCGCGGTGTAGGGGAGGGGCGAGCAATAGCCCCCATCTGCCCCCACTTGACTTCCTGGGACTCCTGAGCAGTCAGCGCTTAGCACAAAGGGACCCGCTGGTCACCAGGGAAACGGGCTCCCGCGTTTGCACGATGAATTATTTCTGTTTCTTGCTGCAGAACAGCAGCGCAGGCCTGCTGGAAACTCGAAGGCCATCAGGACCAAAGGGGAGATGCGTGCAGTGATGCAGGTGGTGGCGGTTTAGCCTCGCAGTCGTGTCCAACTATTTCGACCCCATGAACTGTAGCCTCCCAGGCTCCTCTGTCCATGGGATTTCCCAGGCAAGAATACTGGCGTGGGTTGCCATTTCCTTCTCCAAGGAACCTTCCTGACCCAGGGATCAAACCCGCGTCTCCTGCATTGCAGGCAGACTCCTTACCAACTGAGCTGTGAGTGATGCCTGAGTGGGGCCGCAAGTTAGGGAGGAAGGGGAGCAGGAGCGAGGTTGGCCGAGTGGCAGGCGGAAGGCTCTGTCTAAAGAGCCCTCTCCAGGCCTGCCGTGGAGACACCCGGGTGCCCTGTTCTGACGTGAGAAACCCCAGTGGGTCCATCTCTGGGTGGTCAGGCATTGTCTGGGGCGCCAGCATCCTTCACAGGCGTTTGTGTCTCTCTGTGTGTCGTGGAAGCATGCAGAGTTCTTTTTGTTGGTCAGATGTGCATTTGGGGTGATGCCAAACCATCCTTTCTGGAAACCAAAGTCACATACATAGGAGGCAGAGGGGTGCTGGGCTTTTCAGCTTCCGTGTGACACAGGGGAGACCTTGGTGGCTCGAAGCCCAGAGAATGTTCGAGGGCAGCTCAGCTGAGAGGAGGAGCCCACCCCAGGGCTCATGCATGTCCTCAACCCTCCCCCGGCCATGGCCCCTCACCTGATGCCACTTCTGGGCCGCAGCAACAGCCCTGCCCCTTCTCTTCTTGCTTCCTGCCCCGCCCCACCTGGCCCTCCTTCCATCTGACCAGTGAGCGGGTACCACACGCCTTGTCCTGTTGATTCCTGTCTTCAGTAAGTACTTGTGTTGACTTGCTTTCAGTCTCAGAAGCGGCTGGGAGCTTTGTTTACATGTTTCTTGTGATGCTCTGAGGCCCGCCACATCACCCCGTCACAGCGGCGGGAATACAACCCCCACTGGGCTGCCTCCACGACCTGTGTTCCTCTACCTCACTCAGGGCTGCAGGAGTCTGACCGCGATGGCCTGTGCCACTTCCCTGGGACCCTGGGACCCTGGTCCCCCAGCCCAGGCAGGACCATGGTCCAGAGGGCAGATGCTTGGGGGGGACCCTTCTGCTTGTCCCGGCTACTGGGCCTCTACTCCCTGGGCCACTGTCATCACCAGGAGCTTCCACTGCTGGGAGTGACTTTCCTGAGTTCAGGGCACACGGTCGGTTCTGTGGACTGTCCTTACACTTTCAGATCTGCAGAGAGTGGGAGATTTAAAGAGAAATGTAGAAAACATGATTCCAAGCCCAACTCAGAAACTAGTCATGTGACCTTGCTGGTTTCTCCCCAGTTTCTCTGGGCTTTGGTTTCCCCATCCCTGAGGAAGCAGGTCTAGAAGGTCTCCAAGGTCCCCGCCACCTCGCACACACTCTGATTCTAAAATGCATATGTTTTTCCACTCGTAGACACCACCGCCCCCCCCTCCCCGGCCTGCGTTCATCTATCATTAAGTGCCTAAGAGGTGCAAGGCACTGTGTGGTTGGGGGGTAGGGTGGGAAGAGCTGGTGAATGAGGCAGGGGCTGGGCCTGGAGGCAGATGTCAGAGTTATCTCAGGATAATCAGAACTCACATTTGGCGCAAGAACATAGATGCTCCCCTGAGTGTATTTCTTCTCATTTCCTTTCCAATGTTGTATCACCAGACTAGCTCCTCATTCTCTTCCTGTGACAGAAGCAAAAAAGAAGGATAACACAGTTTACACCCCTCTAAGCCCAGAGGAATTCTTTTCCAGAAAATAGTTGGTACTTTTCTCACCAACCTCACCCCGCTTTTATAGACAGACCCAGACCCTAGACCCTTTTATACTCAGAGAGGGAGAGAGAGGTGACAGAGAGAGACTTGAGAAAGAGAGGTTGATTGAAGATGGGCAGTTGGTGTGTGATTGACTGAGGTGTGTCCCTCACGTCTGTGTCCCGTGAGCCCCCAGCAAGTTCAGGGTTTGCCCTCAGTCCCCAGGAGGCAGAGCTGCATGGCCTTGGTGGTGTCTGAGAGCAAGCCCGCCTGCCACAGGGACCAAGCCTCTGGGCACCTCCCCTCCAGTGGCCGTTTAAGAGAATGTTCTTCAGGAGCCTTGAGTAAAAGAGAAATCCCCAAACTTAATGAATGAAGGCACCAAAATTTACATCAATCAGTGTTATATGATGTGTGTTGGACAGTAATATATATGTTTCAAAGTAATAATTTTGTATATATTTTAAATAAAGTATTATTGCTCTTTCTGTGTAGAAGGCTGTGTTCTTGCCAAAATTAGCGCCGGGGCGATGATACCAAGCCGGGAATCTGGGGTCAAACATCTCCTAAGACACAATCACTTCCTAGAAGCTGTAAGCCGTTAACAGAGCTGCAATGACTGAAGGACATTAGTGATTAGATGACCAATGGGAGATTCAGCAGCAGGGGTCGCAAGGCAGCACCCGTGGTTTTAATAAAACTCTCCACCCTGCTCAGTAATTCCAGCCAGTTAGTTTCACCTCTGACCTTTTTTTTTGGCTGTGGTGGGTCTTCCTTGTGGCAGCGGGCTTCTCTTGTTGTGGAGCGCAGGCTCCATAGCACACAGGCTTAGTAGTTGTGGCTCGTGGGATCTTAGTTCCCGGATTAAGGCTGGAATCTGCATCCTCTTCCTTGGAAGGCAGATTCTGAACTCCTGGACCTCCAGAGAAGTCCCTCACCTCTGACTTTCATTTTGCCCCCTTCATGATTCCCTCCAGCCTCGCTGAGCCTTCAGTGAACTTCAGAATCCTATGTAAATAGCAAGCTCTTCTTTCCTTCCCTGCTGCCCACAGGGTGACCACTGCCTCTTCATTCTTACACGATCCGGATGTAACCTCCCCTAGGGTCCCTAGCCCTCCCTTTTCTTGAGCAATTTGAGCCCACTGGCCTGGTGAAAGGTGTCGGAACACAAGAGCATGGTGTGTGTGTGTGTTTCTGTGAGTGTGTGAGTGTGCACTTGCATGCACATGTATGCAGTATTTGGGGTGGGCATCTAAGGTCACTGCCCCAGGCGGTCCTAATTCACCTTCCACTGTCTGCCCTACGGTCCTGGAGGAGCCGGGGATAAGGTGCTCTGGGATTAGGCGAGGTGCTGGAGCGTGCCTAGCTCCAAGGGAACCAGGGAGAGATCAGCTCACAGGGCATTTTCCTACTTAGTCTGATGGGAACAGAAAGAACTCGTCCGAATGAGAAACACTCAGGTGTGACTGGAACGTTACCTTCTGCATCAGGAATCCGGGGGTGCCAATACACCAGCGCAGGCTGGATGTGTCCAGGTAAACTCCTAACGACCCCCAAGGGTGGGGAGGTAAGGATGATTCCTTTCCCGGGATCCGCATGGTCCAGCTCCCCTGGCTCCCTCCTGCTGCCTCTGGTCTGGCAGCCGCTGTCCCTTCACCAACCATCCCAGCTGGAAAAAACATAGCCAACCTCGTTTTCAGAAGCGTGTTTGAAAAGACAGGCTTGCTGCTCCTTATGAAGTGTCCTCTGGGGACTCGTTTCTCATTTCCTCCCTCATTGAAATGCTGCCGTCGTCTCCCCTCCTGACGGTGTTTGGCTGCGGTGTCATGATGACTTCGAATGTTTTATTAAACCGTGAAGAGAGGGTCAGGCATCTCTCCATAAAAGACAAACAGGACTGAATAATTTTAGAAATGCAGAAGGAGAAGTGCAAAGACCTAGTTTGCTTTCCAGGCATGCAGAGGGGTAAGGGAGAAACAGTGTGGGAGGCAGGAGGCGCTGACTCCCCAAGGCTGCCACCGGCTCGGATTTGCAGGGCCTCCCAGGAATTAGGCGGTCCAGGCTGCCCGGAAGTGCTCCTGGGGAGGAGGCAGCTGAGGCGCATCCGCTCAGGCCGCACTCAGTGTGGTCACTCGTGGGGTCTCCCTTGCTCTCCTCGGCTGATATTCTACCCAGCTTTTGTCCACCAGCGTCTAAATCTCCATAATACCTTTGTAAAATCTCCATTATACCCTCTCCTGCCCTCAGATCCTTTTCACTCTCTGAATCCCTTCTCCGTTTTCCTGAGTTTTCCCTTCTCAAACGATGCAATAAGCAGGTATAGGCAGGCTCTTAACTAGACACAAGGTGATGCTATACTTTAAAGTTTGGATTGTCTAAGAGAAAGGCATACTTGCCATCCTCACGAATGAATGTTCCCTAGGTTTAAGGCAAGTTTAAAAAGTAATACCTACTGATTAAAAAAAAAATTATTATAGAGGTAATTTTCTCGTTGTAGAATGAAACCTCTTTTTTACCCAAAGTTGAAGATTCTCTAGTTAAAAAAATTACATTAAAAGTAATATATTTTTTTTGCAAAATTTAGATTACACTCTTCCACAACTTGGGTTTCCATGGTGTCTTACTGGTAAAGAATCTGCCTGCCAATGCAGGAGACACAGGTTCTATCCCTGGGTCTGGTAGTTCCCCCTGGAGAAAGAAATGGCAACCCACTCCAGTATTCTTTCCTGGGTAATCCCGTGGACAGAGGAGCCTGGCGGGCCACAGTCCATGGGGTCGCAAAGAGTCAGACACAACTTAACGACCAAACAACTGCAACAGCACTGTATTGAAAAAGAATCTAGAAGTTGATCTGGGGGGCTTCCTTATGATGAATATTCATTGGAAGGACTGGTGCTGAAGCTGAAGCTCCAACACTTTGGCCACCTGATGTGAACAGCCAACTCACTGGAAAAGACCCTGATGCTGGGGAAGATTGAGGGTAGAAGAAGTGGGTGACAGAGGATGAGACTGTGATGGACATAATTTGAGCAAACTCTGGAAGACAGCTAAGGACAGGGAACCCTGGCACGTCGTAGTCCTTGGGGTGGCAAAGAGTTGGACATGACTTGGCAAACACACACACACACACACACAAATATCCTCTGAATATATTCAGGGCTAGAAACCGAAGGGCACAAAGTTTCTTTAGGAGTATTTGGCTAAAGAAGTAAGCAGAAATCTCCTTTGCTAAACTTTGCAGGACAGGATGAATCCAAAGGCCTTAAGGCGTCCAGGAGCACCTAAAGACTTTGCAGGACAGAAGTGCATTGCTTACAATTTAGTGAAGTAACACCTAAGGATTTGGGAGGCAGCCAATACAAGTCCTTGATGGAGCTGGGAGGGGCCACCAGGGCTGAAGACTAAGTTCTAGGACCCCCTAAGGCTGGATGCCCTGGGGGTGGAAACCATCCTCTCACCAAGACGAGTTTTATTTAAAAAAACAACTACAGGAGGAACAAAGAATTAAAAGGATTTTTAATAAAATCAACAAGTTTACATTTGTACATCTTGTCTATTTCGGACCCATCCAGGGGTTAAAGGGTAAAGGGCCAGGTCTCCATAGGAGGGCGAGCAGGAAGTCCAGGCCACCCTGGCTGAGTGATAGGCAGGGACTTGAGGGTGGGACCCAAGGCCCCCGGATCCCCTTCAAGCACACCCCAGGTCCTTTCAGCTCGGAGCGCAGGCCCAAAGCTCCATAGCCCACGCGACCCTCCCACGGGGATACCTGATAAGCGACAGCAGATTAACAGCTCATGAAACTAAAGTCTTGCCCAGAGAATATTAATGTCAGCTGTGTCCACTTCGTGCTGTTTTAACTAGGTAGGTGACACCAAACTGACCCAGGGAGGAAAGGAAAGAGTGACGGTTCTAATTCCTCTAATCAACGACACGATCACAAAAGAGCAGGCCTCTGGAAAGAACCATGAACTTTTAAAAATATAATTTGAGAAAGGGGCCTGGTCGGTGGGAGCGTTGATTAGAGAGGCAAGGTTTTTACAGTTCAACAACAGGGTCACAGAATCCTGCTGCATTTGAGGGCTCAGTAGAGATAGAAAACTGTTCAACTTTAGTTCCATTATTCTAAAGGATAACAAACGTCAAAATATCGATCAAAGTGTGGAGCAAAGAAAGACCTGTGCCCCCGAGTTAGGAACCAGAAGGCTTTTCCAGGATTGTCCCCGTCTTGTGGAGAGAAACAGTGCCTTCAGAAGTGCAGAATTCCGTGTCCCAGCTGCTCGTTCTCTGAGGGATAAACCCAAACTCACGAGCCGTAAGGATAACGTCCCCAGGAACATGGCCATGCCTTCACAGCCACCTGCAGGGCAAGACTCGAGACTCGGCTTTGATTGATAGTATTGCACACAGCACACGGCCAAACTGCAAGAACTTCTTCATCACTGACTCTTTACAGAGACTGAGACACAGCTGGGAAGGTGCGTGGGTGCCTGTGCTTCCCGGCCCCTTCGAATCACAAGAAGGACGAGAACACGGACGGTTATTAGTACAGAGCCTTTCTACAGGTGGGTGAGCTCTACACCTGGTCCGTAAGGCCTGGGCTGAGGACACAGGCCAGGTCTGGGGGCCTCCCGTCACACACACACAGGCTGACGCGTATCTGCCAAGCTTCACGGTAGGGGTCATGGCATCTTTCTTCTTAGTCCCTGATGGTCGGTTAGTCATCAGCAGGAAGAAATTCGGAGGAGGGCAGTGAAGTAACCACAGTGTCAGCTTCCCCGAGATGCTGGACAGAGAGGCAGGAGCAGATGCGCGCCTGCGGTGCTGAGGTTGCGGGAGACTTCTGTCCTGTGTGTCTGGGAAGCCGCAGGGCAGGCGTGTAAAGTGCTGGGAGGTAAGGCAGCCTGCCTGGGCTTCCTTGTGGGGGGCAGTGCTCCCCTGGGAAGGGTGACGACCCTCCAGTGCAGGAGGAGCTGTCACCCACAGCCCAGCCCACCCAGCATGGAGGCGACCACCAGTAGCCCCAGCAAACACACCTGGCTTGTGCTCACACCTTTCCCTTTTAAATTTCCCAAGTGATCAAGGGCGGATATGCTTTCATAAGGAAAACTGTCCCTAGCGAACATGATGGGTGAATTTCCAAACTAGAGAAAAATCACAAAGAGGACAGAACTTCAAATAAAAGGTTCTGCCCGACCATGTGAATCGTGGAGTTTCAAACCAGCAGGCCACACATCATGGGTTCCCACCCTTGCCGATGACTCCAGACTCGAGAGCAGCTCTTGCAGGTGCGTCCGCGGCTTCTCGAGCGTTACTCTCGAGACAGCCAGAAGGGAAAGAATTTACCCCAAAAGGAAGGGTGCGGTACCCAGGCAGATCTTTTGGGGGCTAGGAGCCAGATAGGAAGTGGGAAGGAACAAAGGTCAGCTGTCCTGCAGGGCAGAGGCAGAGCCCGGGTGTGGCCGGTGGGTGGGCAATCAGGATGGAGAGCTGGGTTCTCCGGCCACTCACCGACCAGGACGAGATCACCGCTGTTACCCTGGAGCAGATGATTCCAGTGTGGACCCGTGTCTACAGATCGGGGCGAGGGGAGGGGGTCTGACTTGTTTGGGCTGTACAGAAAGGCTCACTTTCTCAGGGAGCAGACGTCTGTTGTGGGCGGCGATGTCCCTGGATGCAGAAACCTGGCAGGTCTCTACTGGAGAGACTGTCCATTTCCATCCGAGGCAGGGGGCCGGCTGCAGCCTGTTTCCCGTGGACCAGATTCCTCCAGCACCCAGTGACGGCCAACACAGCACAGTCACAGTCTCCTGTCTGCACACCTGGCAGGCTAGGTGAGGACCCAAGGCCCTGCCTCTTCAAGTCCGAGCCCCCGCGCTGGGGGAACTGGGCTCTGTGTGTCTGCTGGCCGCACAGTGGGTGTGGACGAGACCGCCGTTGGGGTACCTAACGAACACGGGCTCGAGGAAGGGGTTTTGGCACATCTGGCAACGCTTTTTGTCTGAGAGTTGAATGGAGCTTCCTTTCAGCTTCATCTGCAGAAAGAAAAAAAAGACGGAGATGTCTGTGACCAGTTTTCAGAGCTGACGAGCATCGCCCCCTGGGTAGTTATTAAAGTCATCCCTGGTGGGGACAGCTTGAACATCAATTTCTGGAAACAGAATCTCAGCAGTGAAAATAAACAAAACTATCCTCAGGAACTAGAAAAATCAAAAAAGCTACAAAACTGCCTTCTTATTTTACAAAAGTAATTGCTTCTTCTCTGGTTGAGCCATTGCTCACCAAGATCCTCTCTCAAACGTTCTCTGAGCCCCGATGCTTTCCAAAAAGTCATTATGCAGTCATGGGGCGTTAGCGCTGACGAGGCCAAGAAAGTCATCTAATTCCTGCTTACCCCTGTCTGCACACCAGAAAAGTGAGGCCAGATAAGAGATGAGGTCAAAGCCACATGGTCTATCCATAGCACATTCATGACCTGTCCCAGGACACTTAATTTTCTTTCTTTAAAGGTAACTAATGAAACTAATACAACTTTATCATTTCCTGTCTGAAACACAGGACTTGAGTTCCGTAAGTTAAAAGCCTTTCTGCACAATTCATGTGAGTAAACCCAGCAAGTCAGCCTGTTGGTGGCTTGGGGAATCACCATATTTGTTAGTTTCTTTAGTCATTCAACAAACACTTGATGCCGTCAAGATGACACCAGCCTTGGCTCAGGAATATGGAGATCAGTAAAGGAAGCTCCTGCCCTCAGAGTACACGAAGCCTCACAAGGGAAGGGGCACCACAGGCGTGGCACTGGGTGAGCACACGGGGTGCTAGTCTGCTTAGAGGGATGGGAAGGCTTCACAGGGAGAGAGGTTAGCCTGGGTTTCAAGGAGGCATTCACCAGGCACAAAAGGAAGAGATGGGACACAAGCAGAGGAACCGGTGGGTATCAAGGCTGTATGTATGGAACGGCAGGCCCACTGCTCCTTCCACGTGTCCTGGAAACAGTGAGACGGGCAAGGACGGGTCAGAGAGGGGAGGCCAGATCCTCCAGACCTCGGCTTCTCCACTGGGGGAGGTCAAGGATGTCTTCCGAGCGGGAGAAACCTGTAGATTCCTGCTCTGGAGGGACATCCTGCCGGCCACAGGGCACACGGCCTCACCAGAGAGGAGCCTCTGATGAGCTGGGGCTACTATGGACTGAATGCTTGTATCTCTCCCCACGTGGACGCCCTGACCCCCAGCGGGATGGTGTTTGGAGGCGGGGCCCCCATGATGGCTACAGGGCCCTTAGAGGAGACTGGGGAATCACCATATTTGTTAGTTTCTTTAGTCATTCAACAAACACTTGATGCCGTCAAGATGACACCAGCCTTGGCTCAGGAATATGGAGATCAGTAAAGGAAGCTCCTGCCCTCAGAGTACACGAAGCCTCACAAGGGAAGGGGCACCACAGGCGTGGCACTGGGTGAGCACACGGGGTGCTAGTCTGCTTAGAGGGATGGGAAGGCTTGGCCATGTGCACACAGCAAGGACGGGGCCTCACAAGGCACTGAATCATTGGCACCTTGACTCCCGGCTTCCAGCCTCCAGACAGGGAGAGCTGTTTGTGAGTCATCTGAGTCCCTGGCCTGTGGGGTTTGCTCTTATCTGTTACAGTAGCCCTGGAGGATGGAGACAGGAGGAAGAATGGGACCCTGGACCGGCCTGTGGTCCACACCTGGCTCCTGCGTGCTCTGTGTGACGCCCCATGTCCCTGCTCCCCCTTCTGTGAAAGGGGACAGTAACAGCCAATTCTACACGGACGTCCTGGATGGACGGAGTGGCACTGTGACCTGCGGTGTGGACTGGGGCCTGGCCACCACCTCCCTCTGCTCTCCTGATCGCTGGTGTCTGCAGGGCGGGAGACTGCCCCAACCTCCCCGCTGCCAGCCTGGTTCCCACACCCGCGTCTGCGTGAGTAACGCACACATGCCCTGTGTCGAAGTCACAGAGAAGAAAATGGACCAAGCCTGTTTTTCCAGGGCTAACATCAACATTAAACGTCTCACCCAGGAGGCCCGGGCTCTCACCTTGTCGTATTTGTAGACGAGGTTTTCAGACCTGGCCAGGCCCACGGCCACCTGCGTGGTCCTCCGGGCATGGACGCTGTCCCGCACGGCACCCACCAGGAAGGGGCGGAGCAGCTGCACTGACCACGTGCCCGGCAGCAGCTGCAGCACCTGGGCCGCGTCGAACTCCACGGCGTGGCGGTTCAGCAGGTCCACGGCAGCCACAGTCCGCGCGGGTGCGGCAGGGCCAGGGCCCAGGTAGATGGCCAGCAGCAGGTGGAAGAGCCGCTGGCGGTAGGGTGGGTCGCGGCCCTCAGAGCGCCACAGACAGTAGTCCTCCGCTGCCAGGAAGTCTGCCAGCTCGTGGACCAGGATGCGCAAAGCCTCCTCATGCTGCTCCAGCTTCCCGTGCAGGATGGCGCTCTCCAGGGGCAGCCCGGCGCCCCGGGTCCTGTCTGTGGGGTGGGACCTGCCAGTGAGGGACTGAAGCGCCCGTGCCAGGCGGGGGACATCCAGCCTTGCAGCTGCTTGCCAGCGCCGGGAGCTTAAGAGTGCCCGAAGCAACTCTGGCTACATGGAAACCCTGAGGCACCACCACCCAGGATGCCACCACCCCAGCTGCTCAGTCGGGTCCAGCTCTTTGGTGACCCCAGAGACTGTAGCCCACCAGGCTCCTCTGTCCATGGGATTTCCTGGGCAAGAATTCTAGAGTGGGTTGCCATTTCCTCCTCCAGGGGATCTTCCCGACCCAGGGATCACACCTGTGTCTCCTCCATTGGCAGGCAGATTATTTACTGCTGAGCCACTGGGAAGTTCCCCAGGCTGCCCAGACACCCCTAAACACCACCACGCTGGCTACCTGGACACCGCCTTGGGTAGCAGAGTTTGGGGGTGTCTAGGTACCGGAGGACTGCCAGGTGCCTTGGGACAAAGTTCTTCACAGGAACATCATTCAGGCCTGAGCATGTGCTTCTTTCTGGCCATGAGGTCAGTGTCCGTGAATCAACACTATACATTAAATAAAGTATCTTTCAACAGAACACACATAAACAAGGTTGCGTATGGATGGAAACACATGGCCAGTGGTTTGCCAGACGTGATGGTGTAGTGTCTGTGAGTTCAACTGTGGGGTCTATACGGGACACACCTCCCATGAACCATGAGAAAGGACTGTAGCTAATGGTCAAAAACTAGAGTTAAATGCTGCTAAAGAAAAAATATTTTAACCCAGTAAGGACAACTTGGAAATCCCACGGTGCCCACAGGGCAGGAGACAGTTCACTCTGCTGGACGACACGAACACTGCGGTCCCTGCCCTGGAGGAAGTGAAAACTGGACTCCCTCCAGGAAGGATGCCTTCCTCCTAGCCTGGAGTGGCCGAGCGGGCTGCTGGGGGCAGTGCCAGCCAGAAAAGTCATGGTCACAGCCCAAGCCTCAGAAGGAACTGATCCGAGGACTTCAAAGCCGAGTGAGCAAGTTCAAAGCAGCTCTGCTCAGCGAATGCACAGACCTCCCAGCACCCTGGGCAGGCTCTGGGTCATTGGCTAAAAGGCCCTGTCCATGGGCAGAGGACAGACAGCAGGCGCCTCTGGCCTCCCGGAGTCTGACTTGGTGCCACGGAGGCTCATGGACTGCCCCCTCGTCCCCCTCAACCCTGTGACATTTATCCACAGAGGCTACTGTGGATCCACTCACCCATCAGAAAGTGGACTCGGTAGAGATCAGATTCCTGGAGCAGGCGTCGCAGCTTCAGCTGCGTCTCGGTCGCTTTTGCATCCTTGTCGGGGGGGCAGGGCCTCTGCTGCAGCACCTCGTCCAGGTAGAGGACAGCCAGGTGCGTGTGGTATTCCTCCTTCTGCAGGAAGGGGGCGAGCAGATGGGCAGCATGTGCAGGGAGCCGGGAGACCACCCACCCCCGCCCCGGAGAGCATGTGCGGGGGGGCCCAGAGACCACCCACCTCCGCCCTGGAGAGCGTGTGCGGGAGCCCGGAGACCACCCACCTCCGCTCTGGAGAGCGTGTGGGGGGGGGCCCGGAGACCACCCCACCTCCGCCCCGGACAGCGTGTGCGGGAGCCCAGAGACCACCCACCTCNCGGAGACCACCCCACCTCCGCCCCCCGGAGAGCGTGTGCGGAAGCCCGGAGTCCACCCCACTTCCGCCCGGAGAGCGTGTGCGGGAGCCCGGAGACCACCCCACCTCCGCCCCGGAGAGCGGGTGCGGGAGCCCGGAGACCACCCACTTCCACCCCGGAGAGCGGGTGCGGGAGCCCAGAGACCACCCCACCTCTGCCCCCCGGACAGCGTGTGCGGGGGTCCGGAGAGCACCCAACTCCGGCCCGGACGGCGTGTGCTGGAGCTCGAATGTGTGACGTGAGTAGGGGCTCCAGGTCAACAGAATGCAAGTACTGGAGAGAAAGCTTTCAGAAAGCATGATGGAGGAGCTGAATAAAAACTTTATGGGAGACTGCCCTGGGCTACGGTGGTCAACGCTTCACCTTCCAACACAGGGGACGCAGGTCTGATCCCTAGTCGGGGAGCTAGGATCCCACATGCTGGGGGGCAACTAAACCCACAGGAAAGATCCCGCATGCCACAAGGAAGATGCCATGTGCCACAACTGAGACCCAATGCAGCCGAATAAATAATAAATAGAATGAAATAGAATCTAGGGGAAAGTATCTCATTCTGAGAAGGGCCTCGGGATTTAGGTAAGGCCCACAAGATTCAGCTGCCTCCAAAGAAGGGAAGCTTCGTTCATTTCCTTTAAGAATAACAACAAGGAGGAAAAACAAGAAAAATGAAAGTGGAAGGGACAAGAGGTGGAGGGTGAAAACAAGCCACTTGGGCCTCCGGTCTCTTTCACCAATGCCTGGTTCCCTCTCTGACCTCCCACAAGTATAGATTGAGCGCCAGGAACATAAGATGTTCAGTTAGACCCACTGGCCAAGTTCAGGTCCCGATGGGGCCCCCGCAAACCCACGATGTTGGCCTGAGAGCTGGGCCTCACCTGCAGTCTCCTTTCTGTGACGAGATGCTCCAGGTACTTAACCAGGGCTTGAGGGTATTTCTTAAGGCAACTGATGATATCATCTGGGTTAAAACGACTCTGCTGTTCGTCTAGTGGTCTTTTGGTGAAAACCTGAACTCCGACCTGAAAGAAAAGTAGCCATTTGGTCATCGTGCTTTTCAAAGACCCCATCTTATCTTTATTGTGAGCGCCGCATGCTTTGAGTAAAAGCACTGTCAAAACTGTGAGGATTCAGAAAACCAGAGCAGTATGGAGTGCTGACAGAGACAGGAAATGACCCAGAGCTCCAGCTGGGCCTTCTAAAAAAGTTGGGGGTGGACCTCCCCGGTGGTCTAGTGGTTAAGGCTTCGCCTTTCA